>JAOXJM010000023.1:58366467-58413988 GCA_026413425.1 Tringa solitaria
GCCTGGCCTTGAACCCCTCCAGGGATGGGGCATCCACAGCTTCTCTGGGCAACCTTTTAAACATTAAAATATTAAAGAGGAATAAAGAAATAAATCATTTTGCATAATCTCATTGCATATAATTTTTTATGATCCACTTGATTTGAAAATTTCTTACAGTACAGCAAGAACTGCTATATTCAAATAGAGAAACCTTTTCCACTTTCAGAAGAGAACAGGTGTTCCTCAAATTATTACTACATTCATTTTGCCAGCATGAAAGGACCTCAGCGGAAAGAAGCAATTTTAAGTCCTCTGATATGATGTTACCTTTTTTCTTTTCAGAACTGCACACAAGTTTTGCCAGCATAATGAGGACTATTTTTGTCTTATTATTCCTGGGGGATGCTATCTCAGTTATTTTAGAATAGAGGATAAGCATAATGAATATTTTTTAAAAATCATGAGATAGGTGTGATTGTGACTAAATACTAGTCTTCACTCTAAGGTGTGTGACTTCAGCAAAAAGAGCACAGAACTGCAAACTATAATCCTGAATTGGGATTAAAGGTGAGTAACATATATGGCCTTTAAGTGATCAGCTTAATGCCCTTTTTTACCTCACTGCCCTTTACTGTCATGTGAGAGCAACTTCTTACTAATGCTTTAAACAACAAAACAAACAGCAATCACATGTTATTTGTACCCTTTTCTTCTGGGGAAAAAAGCACGAGTGTCTTCTTTTTTTTTTGCAGTTGTTAGGCTTTTTAAAATTTAAGCACTGGTATCTATTTAAGGAAGAGAAAGGAAGGTCAAGGGACTGGAACAAAAGGTAGCTGTTTTGCAATGCCGGTTCATCCCTGGTGATGCTTCATCTTCTAGCTTGTTCTAGAGGCTGGAAGAACCCCTGAGAATTTTTGCCTTCTGCACAAACTCAACCCCACTGCTGGGCATTTCACTGGGCCAGAGGTCCAGGCTGGCCTTTTTTCTGGTTCAACTAAGTTCCTTCTCATGCTCTCCTTTGGGTTTCTCTGCCCCTCTGCAGGTACGCTGACCTGAAGGACAGACGTCCTGCTTCCAAACCCTCCAGCAGAAAATCTTCAGGGAGAAGCACTGTTAGGCCTAAAGTCTTTGCATATGAAAAGTTTTTCTAACACACTCCCAGAATAAAATAATTTATTTTCATCCAAAGAAAGATAAATTAGTTTAAAAAAACCATACAAGAGAACTCTGTAGTTTTACCCTGCAGCCTTCCCATCCTTTCTCTTCTCATGAAGGACTTGATTCCTTCGGGAAGTGTCATTCTAACCCTTTATAGGGCATTTCCTTCTAAACATCTATAGGAGGGATGAAATGCTTTGGCTTTACTTACTTCGTACATAGCTGGCATTAAACCCTTTCTTTTGGATACTGAAGTCACTTTTAAACGACACGATCATTTCATTTCCAGTTGAGTTATAGGATAATCCTTTGGCGGTGATGCCACAAAGGTTCATTGGACTTTCTCCATTGTCTAATGTCAATGAGTCATAAATGCAGCCCGGAGCTTCTTCAATGTCAAAATCAATAAATGTAAGCTGTATGATGAATCCGTGAGGTGCTCGGATGATCCACTTGCACGCTTGGCTGTTGGGATAATCACTGGGGAAGCATGGGGAAGTGAAAACTCCGGAGGGGTCAGTTAGCACGATCCTACAGTCGTAGCATCCGTAAGCTGGCAATAAAAACCGAGAAAGGCTGGAGGTCAGGAAGAGAGGCAACTTAACAGGAAATTAATTAAACATAATTAACTAAACGCATTTCTATACACAAAAGCATAAACAGAGATGGGAGGAAGAAAGGCAGAAAAAAGCCTGGTTTCTAGTGAGGAAAATGCTGCAGGAATAATACAGAAAAATAGTATTTTATATAAGTCTATAAGAAATCCTGCAAAAAGAAATATTAATTATACTCCTAAATATTCATTTGTGCACGTAATATACATCTGCTATGTATATTGACCCGACAAAGGGGAAAGCAACACGTTGTCATTTAGAAAGGCAAACAAATCCTTAAGCCGCAACTTCTGAAAAGATGACTGGCATCATTTACATTTTTTGGCTGCTGGTCCGATGCTGACTGGTGGCTCTTCCAGCAGCTCTGTGCCACGCTATTGTTTCCAGCGGAATGTCCCTGGAACGCAGCGGCACAAGAGATGGGTTGAGGAGGGGCAGGAGGAGCAGCAGCTCTGGGGAGCTCTCGGAGGTTAGTCATCAGCGGTTCCGCCAAACGCTCTCCGCGTCCCCCAGAAGGGCAGCAGCGAGCTACTGGCTTTTGAATCAACAGCAAATTACTGCACTCTTCCCCCGCTGACTCAGCTCCATTGGCATATTTGTGGCAGTCGGGCTCTAAGAAATTCTTACCCCCTTCCTCATGCTCCTTTGCTCACCTGCTGTGCTGATCCACGAGGATTTCAGCCCCAGTTAGTCCCCAGGGTTGCGTTTCTTGTTTGGTTTGCATTTGCTCATTTATCGTATATTTACCTAGCGCATTATATGATATAATTACCGTGAACTGCCTGCTGCTAAAATCTGTAACAGTTTGCCAAAGCAGCACTGAACAAACTGGGTGGGAACTGAATATGGCCAATATAACCAACTGGCACATTTATGCTGAATTACTTCGCAAACATTTCATCAGGCCACGATCCCGCAACAAGTACTACAAGTATGAAAAAAAACAGGACAATGTGAACACGCAGTATTAGTTGCCCAAGGTAGAAGCAACTGAAAAAGTTGTCAAGTGTAAACTATTTATGGAGCAGCTATAAAACAGGAATAAATGCAACAACTCCTCCAAAGAGCCCTTGATAGTTCTTTCCACTGCTTGGGTCCTGATACTGCACATTCAAATGGTATTCGGCCAAAGCAAATGGACCCTGACTCTGTGAAGTGGCATGGCAAAAAAAAAAAAAAGAAGCAGCTTACATCTACAGGGAGAATTGTGAGTTGTCTTTTATAATTTTAATTTGCAAATCATGAATCCGTATGGCCCCAAAGAGATAAAAAGGCTAGTAATTAATTGGGCTCTCAGAGACAAACACAGGCTAGTTGGAAAAGAGCAGTGGGATGCTTATTTGTTCAAATTCATATTTGTTCAAATTTTTCATTAGAAAAGAGCAGCAGGATGTTTATTTGTTCAAATGAGAAAAAAAAAAAAAGACTGTCTGAAAGATTTGCAGGCAGCTTTGGGAAGAAGTGGCGGTCATGACATTGGAAAAAACTTGATCTGTGCAGTACAAACAGGAGCCTGTCCACCCTGAATTTCTCTGCAAATCTTGATAAGTCAGAGGACTATGCTCACCTGCCCTGAATCCCTGCTGATTCATTAATTAACCTGAGAGGGAATATTTACTTATTGGTGCGGTGACTATAAATCCTGCAGTTGTACAAACAGATGACGGCTTCGGCCAGAGGATTTTGTGCAGATAGGTAGGGGTTTTCAGAGAACCACCCTAGATTGAGAGGAGGAGGAACAGGAAAAGCACGCTCTGAGCCACAAGCCACTGCGGTCTCCTAGTCCAGGGCGAGTGAGCCTCTGCAGGGCAGGGCAGCCATCAGACAGCTCCGGCCAGAGCTGCCTCCAGCTGGAAGGCTCGGTGATTCACCCTCCTGCCTTCCTTATTGCTAGGACGAAGGCTACAGGGGGTGAGGTTTTGGCAGGAGCACGCCTCACCAGCTCTCCTACTCATTCCTGCAGAGAAATCAATGACACGGAGCTATCTGGGCAGTTGAGGGCTTTCCCTCTGCACCCAGATGGACCTGAAACCAGGGACTAAGCTGTTAAGTGATGTAAATACAAATAGGAACACAAGTCTTAATGGACACTCATTCAGCCTTGGACCCCTAAGTAAATCTTAAAGGCATTACAAAATATTGCTGAACCAGAAAAAATACACCACTTGCCAGTAAAGTTGTATCTCTAAAGTTGGTAGAATGTTACATTCAACCTGAGACTGGAAATGTCAAATTGTCTACCAGAAAAAACCACAGACATTCTAAAGAATTCTAAATTAATCAAGCCTGCCTTGATTAATCAAGCCAAAACAGGACTCGGCTCTTCTATTTTTCTCTCTCTTGAGTATTTATCATTGTTTCTAAGCTGTGCAAAAAAAACCCATCAGCACACGTAACAAAAATACTTTTATCCCTGCGGTCTGTCACTATAGACACTAAAACATAAGCGTTATTATGTTACTGATTTTTTTACTCATTTAATTTTTTCACTAACATCTTCTCATTTTATTATATCCATATTGTTTTGTTGGTTTTACAGAACTAACGTAAAAAAACAGGCCCTAAATTTAGGTAGGAAAATAAGTGCTCAAAACTTTACATATACAGAAGAAACAGATTTGGTGCGCAAAATAGTTTACTTTTTTTGAAGTGGGTTGGCTTCATTTTGGCATAGCAGCTATTCTGTCCATGACTGCAATTTGAAGGAGAAATATCCTGTTTTCATGCAAATGTCCACAGTAGTAAGTAAAAATAAAAGAAAACAAACAACAAAACTATATATAAACAGAATGGTTTTGAATGGAACTTTTTGCACAGCTTCTCATGAGACAGTTCTTTTTCTATAAACACCACCTATTTTACTCATTAAAGAGAAAAATTGCTGTGGCAACCTCAGGCTGTCAGCCAAAACTGACAGATATTTTGTAATCCCATTGGCCCAGAGCAGTTCTGAACTGTGGATTCTGAATACTTGTTGCAATACACACCACAAACATTTCTACAAGCAATCTGAGATATTTTATTGATTTTAATGGGAACAAATGTAGGTATGTTATTCTTGGTCAGGAACCTCACATGCAAAGAATCTGCCTGTCAAGTATTTTTTATCACCCTAGATCACACAAAATTAACTCTTTAAATATTTCTCATCTAATAAAAGCCTTCACCTTTTCTCCCCCTCTTTTGTTCCCCAAACCAAAATGAACACCCTCCCTGTATAGTGAAATCAAGTACTTCACTGAGCAATTCATTTGTCTCCATCATGAGAATATTCATGAGAATGGGCATGGTTTTCATTTCATAATCACTTCTTTTTTTCCTGCAGGGCTCATACTTTCAATAATAAAAAAATAATTAAATATTTAGTATGACAATTTAACACTTTACTAAAAAGGAAAACAAATAAATTCATCCAGAGTATGTTAGAGCTTTCACCAAAGTTATCTAAGCGATTCACAAATGTTAATTGACATCAGAAGAGGAATTAACTGTAGGAGAAATGGCTTTTTCCCCTCATATCATGCCCATTTTATAAGGATAAGGTTAGGCATGGAGGTAATGGGCAAAAATGGCAAAAGTTTCCATGGATTTTGGGACCCTAAAATAAGAGATGATAGTACTGATTTTCCTTAACTACTTAGTATTTGTACAGGGTTTTATATGTCCAAAGCACACTATCTATGACTTTAAACTGCAGCTGGGAGAGCAGTCTGCCAATCTGGCCCACAGTAGAAAATCCAAAAATGAAGACTTAGTGGCCAATGGAAAATTTTGGTCAAAGCAATTTGGCTACCTTTAATAGGAACTTATCAGTAAGGGCAGGGATAGAATCCCATTCTTGTAGTTGCCAATTTTCCTAACCACAAGACCAGTCCCCCTCTTCTAGGGAGTTTCCTGCCTATTTCAAATATATACCTTTCAATTTCTATGCAGAGGGAAGTACCCTATACTGGTCTTTCCTACATTATGCTGAATCATCTGAAGACTGTCCTAAAACTAAGGGGTTGAGGGAGACAGTGACTCATTAAAGATTGCACCATAAAACAGACACGCGCACGTGCAAACCTCATATCATAGGGAATAAAATTAATTGCCCAGCTTGTCCCGTCTACCAATTTTGTCTCTTTAGAGCCTCAGCACAGAATGCCACCATTTGAACTCATGAAGACTTCTGTAGACACTGAGATACACAATTTGAAAGTGACTTTCACAAGCCATTTGTGGGCAGCGGAACCACAGTCAGACGCAAAGCTGCAACGCTGCACTGCAGATTCGGGAAGGAAGCATTCTGTATATAACCTCATCCCATACGTTCATACTTCTCTTTTTTGATTTCTTCTTACATGACTAACAAAGCACTTGACTCTAAAGTCTGTGGTAATATTCATATTTTCCTCTAGCTCCCCACACTTCTCCACTCTCCATTGTCATCATTTCCCCCCAAAACCTCATCTTTTGCCCTATTAATATTCTGCTCTTCTTCCTCGAGCATGCGTTTTGACTTCTGTCCCCCCAGCTGCTTTCATTTCTGCACTTACCCAACCTTGGAGAAATGCTGGGCAATAAATTCTGTTAGGCTAAGATTTTTTTTTTTTTAACAGCAAAACCAACCCAGCTTGGGACACTGCCGATTTCAGCCCTGAAGACTTAAAGTTTATAAAGGTTAGGATCAAAGGAAACAGGGTCTCCAGGGGAAAATGTCTGCACTTGCAATTCGTGCATTATGCAGTTTGTTTTCACACAAAGTTACACCTTGCATTTGGTTTTTCTTTTTCCAGTTGCACTTCTGTACAGCATTTACCACCCGACAGAAGTGTAAATAACTACACTTGCGTAGGCAGCACAATGATAGTCCGTGTGGGTTGAATTAACATTACTGGTATTTTTTTTGAAAAACCATTAAAAGGCTCCCTCATAAAAGCAAGATAGAAGGCTGCTGGATTCCATTTTGGCATGAAAATTAACTCTAATTCTCCCAGTAGAGGACACAATGTTCATAGGAAAATATCCTGAACTAAATTTTAGCTATGGCACCGAGCAATTTGGACATAAGAAAAGCAGCACAGAATTAATTATAATTTGCTTTCATGTAGACATCTGAGAACCTTTAAGCACTTTACTTACATTTGAAAAGGTAGCACTTAAAAGGAGAGTCATTTTGAACTAAGAGAGAAGCATGGGGAGGTGACATGATATAAGGACTTGCAAGTGCGTGGCAAAGCCCAAAAAAGAAGTGAAACTTTACAATCATTTAGTGTTGCAGCGTGAAAAAATATCTGTTTTGATAAACATCAGGCAGGAATAAGTCTTGCTTTATAATTAGTAATTAATCGTTGGGTTTGTTTTTTTGTTTTGTTCTATTTCTATTTCAAGGATGCCATAACAGAGATACGACCAAACATTAGGTTAAATGTATTTATGACTGCAAATAGACGGGTGAATGAGGTCAGCAATGGGCACACCTGCAGACAAGCAAGAGGAAGGGCCAAACCACCAAGATGTGGGTGGGCTGGAAAGGCTACAGAACAAACAAACCCGTGTTATTCCAACGAGGCACAAACACTAAACCCAGAGCAGCTATCACATGGCAAAGTCTTCAACAGTAGCTTATCTTCACTTTTAAAAAAACATTTTGGATGTAAAGGAGATCTGCAGACCTACAGAAATACTTACACGCAAAATGTGAATATATTAATTGCAAAGAAGTGTCATGTCATTCAGGCTGGACATAAAGTAATGCTCTGCTTACTCATTTATAAATTAGGTAGAAGATAAGACATACAAAGTCTTGTTCAAAACATTAAGCATAGCACCAGAGCTTCTGGAGCCTCTGCACAGCAAACCACATTGTCTGCTCTCTGCGCAACCCACAATTTGATCGAATTGTCTCTCAGAAAGTGCAAACGAGGAGGTGTGGCAGGTTTATTTTTGCTTCTTTATTTCCTTTCCAAATTGTAGAAGCTGTTTGATCTTCCAAAAAGATTATAATTTTGCTACAGTATGCTTACCCTGATAAAAATTACTATACAAACACATAATTTAATGTTTGCATGCATTGTAATCCTCAAATTAATGAGATAATCCTAGCTCTAACTATTTAAACATCCAGCTTTAAAAAAAAGGGAGCAAAAAAAAGGACAAAAACAACAAAAAAGGATTATCTCCGCAATAAATAGAAGGGAAGTAAGACTCCCATCCTGATACGTATAAAAATTTGTCCCTACACATACGATGTAACAGGGCTGAGGTCTACTGGTTGAAAATATAATTGTGATTGTCTATAAATGTTAAGTGTCCTCTGATTTGTAATAATATGGAACCATTCATATGGTGAGTGAACCATATGATGATAATATGGAACTACTTCAGCATTTCTACAGCATGGACGGTCCTAAATTCAAATCCTAAAGTCTCACAGATACGATTTGGGTTTAAGCATGGACTTATAATTCAGTAACTGTTTAAAGTCCTTTCCTGCACAATGATGCCTTTGAGTCCCGGATTTGAAGCTTTACAGTCCCATCTTCAGCCTTGCAGCCCCCTCAGGGCAGAAGGGGCGGGCAGGACTCCACAACGGCCGCCGTATGAAAACAACCGGGGAGGCACCGCATGAACCTGAGCGGTGGGGACAGCTGTGTCATCCTCTCCAGGTCCAATCATTCTCTCTTCTTTTTAAGACAAGGAGTCATAATGGCATCAACCTACGCAAAAACCCATTCAGAGAGAGAGATCCACTCTCGGATACACAGGTTGCAAATGAAAAGCTGGTAACAGTGTGATCAAATAATTAACATCAACCATTTTACACCTGGCCTAATGTCCACACAGCAATCCATACTCTTCCTTCCTTTCCTTGCCAACACACTGGGCATATTCTACGTTCTCAAGTTGCTGATTGAACTAGGGGGGGGAGCGAGAGGTTGATCTTTTATATCAAACTGCCACAGAAATAGTTCCTTTCCAATCTTTGAATTTCCTTCCCATATTACTTTCTGCCTAAAGACCAGGAAAGGCAAGGTTTAATTCTAATTCACTCATGAACTTTCTCAAAATGTCACTACATCAAAGCCTCTTATTCCCTGCCCTTCCCAATTAAAAATAGAAGCATTATTCCTCTAGGTAGGGTTCAAACATGTCCCATCACCCTTTGTTAGTAGCATATTATATTACCTTCCAGCTCTGCAATGGCATCAGTAGCAGGCTTTGACGACAGACAACTTGTGCATGGAAAAATATATTTCATCTCACCTTTAAATTTCTCCAAACACCAAACAGTTAAACTCCTGGTCACTAAAATACCTCTAAGTATAGTGTTGGTCATCAAACAACGAAATCCAGTTCAATTTCATTAATTCTCTAAAACGTTCTTAAAATACTTATTCAAATCAATAGGCGTAGAATATATAGAATCCCCCAAGAGGATAAAAATTACCAGTTTTTATGTGAAACCATTTGCATAGACTTATCAGTAATATAACCAGCATAATTCAATAAATAAAAACCTTATAAGCCTTATATGAGTGAAACCTTACATTATCCTACTTAAAGCTGCAACTTCACATAATCAAATGTATTTTGTACAGTATAATAAAGACGTAATTTCATCTTTGTGTTATTCTTGGTTTGCAAATGTGAGGTTTTTTGTTGATTTGCAGGAAAACACTATTTTAAGCACTATTAAAAACTCAGTCCAGACTCTTAATTCTGCATCATTCCCATTGCATCATCTGCATAGTACTCTTTGTACCCAGCAAAAATTTAAAGCCTCCATATTCCTGACTGGAAATAGCACATAACCCTGGCAGAGCCTTTTATAATTCAATGAAAGACAAGATTGTGCTCTCACAAAATAATTCAACAATTGGGTTTTGGCCACTGAAGCCAGGAGACAAAGAGAGTACTATGCCCTGGCCAGTGATATCAGCTTGCCTCGCATCTTCTTTTGCTGATGCATTACGTCCTGCAGCACACATTTTAAATGGCTGAACCAGTTGGTGCACCTAAGAATAATGAAAAGGTAGAAAAAAAATCTCCTCACAGACTAATGTATAGACGTACATGAAAGTGTAACTTATCTGCGAAGTCACTTATTATTCCCGCGTCCTGTTCCTCTAACCCTTATTGCTTATCAGATTATTAACAAATTAAATTTTTTGTTACGTAGAATTAGAACTGGTTGTTTTCTCTCTTTTGTAAGACAAGAACAAGGCACTTAATTAATGAAATTACATGTGGCAAATTGGAAACTGGTAAAAGACAATATTATCTCCTATGTTACAACATCAGCCTGTGGAACCCTGACCTGAAATGTTTCAAAGCAAGGAACACAAAATTCAGAAAGCCAACAGACATTTTTCCAGGTATCTAATAAGACCTCTGAATCCCTCCAGATATATAATAATTGATAAGAAGAGATGTAACTGCATGGAATTTTAAACCTCATGGCTTATGCTTGAAACTAATTGCAACCCACTGATCAGGAAGCGTATTAATAGCTCCACCTTGATGGGGGCAGGATCCCAGGCTCCAGGGCTCGACTGCTGGCACCGTTTGGGCCAGCCCAGCCAGCTCTTCTCCAAACCCTTCCTGGCCACAACATGAGCATGAGGTGACCTCTGCGGCAGAGAACAGCCCCCAGCACATCTCATTTACTGGAACAGAGGTGGCCAGTGCATGCCTGGGAAAGGGAAAGCGAGGCAGAGCATGAGGCTCTATCTTGTGTACCTTGCGTAGGAGACCATACAGCCGTTCTCACTGGTTTTGGTGGTTCAAACACTACACGTAAATCTGGGAGAAACAGGTGGCAGTACATCCTGTTTCTAACATGATAACAAAAGTTATCTTTCAGGATACACTTGAGGTCAGTAACAGTAATAGCATACCAAAAAAATCAGGAAGAGCAAAGCTTAATTTTCAAATCTGAGGTTAAGATTAGAAAAGCAGAAGTGAGAATAGTAAATTACTGACTCAAGAAGCATTCACCATCAGCATAGGCAGTACTGCTAAACCCAGCAGCAGAATTTTCACTAAAACCATCCTCATGACACAATTGTATAACATAGTCCTACACAAAGAGAGATTTTGTTAGTTATTTTCTCATAAATAAATAAACTACATTATAACTCTTAATCCTTTTCATAATGGACATAGATGGACTGGAACTTTACACCAGTTTAGGGTGGTCTCTTCATATACAGGCTGTTG
Source organism: Tringa solitaria (assembly GCA_026413425.1). Taxonomy (NCBI): domain Eukaryota; kingdom Metazoa; phylum Chordata; class Aves; order Charadriiformes; family Scolopacidae; genus Tringa; species Tringa solitaria. The sequence continues at coordinate 58,377,426 of JAOXJM010000023.1, forward strand.
AGACTTCGGACAGGACATTTCAGGGAATTGACCTCTTGACTTCTCAAGACGAGAATCCTAACCAGCCCTCAAACGGAGTCATCCAAGTATTAACATCATTGGTATTTGTTAAACACCAGATCTCCAAAACATTATGATAGCCCTGGAAAGATCAGAGCTGATGCTCTTCAGTCTCTCAGAGTGGGATGCTAGCACAATACAGAGACCGATAGAAATTCATTGTGTTTCCAGATATTCCATACCACCCACAGGCCCTGTTTTACGCTGGAATTCAGTAGGCATTTATTTCTGTTAGGTTACCATTGCCGCTAAAAGCTCTGACCCATCTTGATTGTTCTAGCACAAATATCCTACCCCCTGACAGCAACCGACTTTATCACAGCAGTGACTCCAGCAGGTTTTGATTGATCTGGGAAATTGAGGGAACCAGCTACAATAGAAGAAAATATGTTCAGAGCCAGGGTGGGGGCCCTGCACTGCCTGTTTCCCCTTAGTTGTTTGGGTTTGTGCCAATGAAAATGGAAGTGGAAACAAACACACTGACTGGGTAAATCTGCCCTGACCCACTTGAGTGGAGTTCACACTGTAGACAAAGTTATGGATTTCCCCCGGAGGGAGGGGGTAATGTGAAAATCCTGTGTTACACCCATTGTAACTTAAGAATATTTTCATTGGCATTCCTGTGATAATCTTATAAAAATAACAGAATTGACTCGCTAGTTTTGGCCCGCGTTGGATTTTTTTTCCATAAAGTAGCAGAAGTTTGGGACAAAGAGTGGTATTGACAGTTCAGTTCAGATATGCTGGTTAAAAAAAGTATTAACTAGTGAGTATACGGGCTAGTACAATAAGCACATAGGCTAACATACATGTCAGGAAGGAGAAGATTATGTTAGGAAAGGCATAGGGTGGAAACAGGTGAGCTTTTTGTGAGATTTGTTTCAAACTGAGATCTACATATCCCACTCCATCGCAGATCATGCTGAGATTTACAAGAGGAGTGGTCACCAAGCATGTCATATTTTTGACCGCTCCAGCAAGAAGTTCTGGATGCTGGCTCCTTGCTGTTCGAGTGCTGCATTGTAACAAAAAAGATCACATCCTCAACTGGATTAAATCCATAAGCGCAGTTTGCTTCAACACAACTCTACCAGGATGTACAAGCTGAGGAGCTGTACGGCTAAATAATTTCTTGGGTATCATTTGTGCCAGCAAGTATAGTGCTTGCCTGGGAGGCTGCTCAAAAAATGAATAGGAAAACAGCTGACTATTTTAGTGAGATGTAGTTTGTAGGAATTTGGGATCCCATCAAACTGGCCAGACACTGGTTAAAATAATGTTACATCTGAGTACAGGTCATGTTCTTAGTAAAACTCAGTCATACAGATGCATATAAGAAATACACTTCCTCTACATATACATTGGACGCAGACTAAAGAAATTGTTAGGATGAAATTTCTGGGTAACAGAGTATTTTCTGCAGTGAAAGTAGAAAATACTGCCTTTTCACTGGGTGCTTTACTCAACAAACCCACCACGTACCCAAATACCCAAAGCAGTTTCCATTTGACCCATGATGCACTCAACGACTTTTACTGCTTATAAGAGGATGGCTCGATTACAGAGTTTTCTTTCCCAGGCTGCAATGCTGAAATGCCTTTTCTGGCTGCTATGATCAGTATTCAGAATAAGCATCATTGCTCTCTTATGAAAGTTTCTAGAAAACACAAGGTAGGGGGGTTATTGTAGGGTCAGTGATGTTCTTCAATCTTTGTGTGTTTGTTGGCCAAATTTTGGGTCTAAAATTTTTTAGCTATCCCAGAAAATCTGCTATGAATGACACGGATCTCTTCCAGTAGAGGTTGAAACTATGGTTTGCTGGTGTTTAACAAGATACAGAAATTATGCACAATTACTTTACACTGGAATTCACTATTATAATACAATACCAAGGCATTCTAGACATACTGGGAAACACCAACTCAAAAGCAATTTCATACAGAGCCTTTGAATAATTTTTAGGATTTTATTACTTGTCCTTTCTACTAGTTTTCAAAGTATATATTTCACTATGATTTGGGCTACTTGTATTTCAATACATTAGTATTTTCTGGGTCATTTCAATAAACTATTAAAAACAGATGCTGTCAGTAATAAATTTGCCTCATCTGATCTGGAAGAAGGAGTAATTGAAGTCAAAATATCTGTGAGTTTTTAACATCAAAAAATAATCGAGTTTTGCTATTACACACAGAAATATTCTCTTCTACCCTATCATAGAAAATTAATCATGTTTTCATCTTCCAAAGACAATAACATATTCAGTGTTAACGCTTATTATTCAATCAGTTCAGTGCAGAGAAAACTGGAAAAAACGTTCTGAATAATGATATCAGGTATTTTCTTGTACATTATTAACGGAGAGGTCAGGCGTCTGGAAATGGATTAGAGCTTCTTTGCTAACTGAAGCTTTCACCTCTCACACTTCATTTAGGGACTTGGTGGAAACAGTGAAGTTACACAAGTAAAAGTGAGATCAGAAGTTACTTCTCAATAGTTTGCATTGCTAAGAACAGAATAATGCCATGTACGATATGGCAAACTAATGTCTATTTGGGGGGAAGTATGTACATTTTGGACACTTAGTGTTACTTTGACATGTCTAGTGCTGTTTTTTGCTATATATTCTCATAGAAGCCATTTGTTATAATTTAGATAATTTCAGTGATAAAGCATCTAGAACTGCTTTCTTATCATGCTGTTTCTATCAGATGGAAGAGAATGTAATACCTAGCTCAAAACAATAATTCCTTCATTGCTGTATTACTAATTTCCACCCCTGGTTTGTTGGTGCATTTCTTCTTTACATACCAGCAGAAAAGAAAACATGAATGCAAAGAGCAAAGTCTTATGTTAAACAGTCAAATGTCTCCCTACTGCTTCCATTAAAGCTTACAATGGCAGATCTTTGTGTGACTACACCTGAAACTTTTTCCCAGTCTGGGCTATGTAATTTATTTTTCCAACCTCCATCCAGTTCTCCAACAGCTCCAGCCACTGAACTCCCACTGCAATCAATCAAAAAGTCTCCCCACACATTCCAGTGCTTTTTCTAACTCTATCTGCTTTTTCTACCAGTTCCCTGGACAAAAATATTCCATGGATGAATGGACTTCCAAGTCAGGAATTTGATTCTGTTGAGACTACATGTATTTAACTCCTTGAAGATACACAGTATGTCCCCCACTTCTCTTTTTGCATCTTGCAAAGAATAATCACTGGAAGCAAGAAAACAAATTCATAATGATCAAATGGGAAATAAATAAGTAATCTAACTGTGTCTTTCTCCTCAACTATGACTGCTTAACGTATAAAAATCTGAAGATATTCTCTCTTTAGCAAGGAAACTATGATAGGTTTGACTAAGTTTGGCTTGAAAACCTCTCTGTTTGGTTCCAAAATGCTTTGTATTGTTTTTATGATTTGTCTACTCTACATCTTAATGAACAGGTTTCCAGGTACCGATGCAATGCTTTTAACATGTCTGCTACAAAGCTAAACTGGTCTCTGTGTTCAGAACATGTGTCGCATTTAATTATGCGGTACTGGACCATTTGGCTCTCAGCAGAATTCAATTCTTCACTGAAAGAGGAATTCTGAAAATAGACTTACAACTTCTTGTTACTCCAAGTTGAAGTCAGCAAGTTGTTCAGCTTATTACAAGAAAAAAAATTGCTTTCTTAATCTTAACAGAACTTGCTTCATGTGAAGGAACTTTGTTTTCTGTGATGGTTCTGCAGTCATCAGCATTATTTGGAAACAACATCTAAAACACTTGCCACTTAATGGAAACTGCAGAGTTTTACAATTGACTTGCTCTGTAATTTCTGAAACCAGACCAAGCCAATCAACCAAAGGAAACCTCTTTCATGAATCTGTTATTTACATATAAAGTAGACAGGAAAAAGGTATTTTGTTAGCTCTGGAGACACAGTGTAAGGAGGTTTTAAAAGATTAGGAAGCATAATGACAGGTGCATAGTGTTCCTTGAAATGAGACGGGAAGTGAGTACGAGACAGAATTTTATGGCATCGTCCTCCTATAAAACTAAATGGACAAACTGTTCTCTGTTAATAATGACCATATACTAACAGTTACAACCAAGTATTGTACCTTTACTTGACCTTTAACACACTGTACTGCATTAATTGTCTTAACTATTCAATTAATGACAGCCAAGGCCTGGTTTGCTCCCATATTCCTTCTGTCTGAGATTATTTTTTAAAATATTTTCCTGAAATATAAAACTCTGCAGTTGTTTTGTATCCAACAAAGCTTTGAAGTTCAAGCAAGCCAACACATGTCATCGTCTCAAAACCTAACATCCTCAGCTTTTAATTTTTCAGCTAATGTTTCTAGCAAAAGGCTCCCTCAGAGAACAGCAATGACAGCGGTGCTCTCTCTTCATAACACCATTTCCAACACAGTTTGAACATTTCAACTGTTCTCAAGGAAAACCTATTTCAGAGCACACTTAAAAAGATCTATGCTTGTTTAGAGTTGGAGTCCACTTACCAGTGGATTATCCACTTGTCAGTCAACTTCTCTGTCTTTGCAGCTGAAATACAAACTAATATGAAAGTATCTGTTTAAGATCTGCCATTAGTATTGAATATCTAGACAGAATATCTGGGCCCCTTTGAGACTCAAACCCCTGCTTGACTGCAGGTTTACTACTGTTGAAATTTTCAAAGCCTCAAAGACTGAGTCTTTCAAGATACTTAGTCCTGGGCTTTCCACTGATGGAGCCTCACTGACATCTAAAATAAATAAACCAGGCTTAATAAAAAGAGCAAATATGGATGAGACACTAATCAAACTCTAATATTGAACACATGACTCTTTGAAGTGCCGAAAGTGCTTACAATTCCCATTCCCACTGCTTTCATATTACTTACCTTTGATTATAGTTTTTAATTGCACTTACTCTGATTCTGTAAATATTCAAAATCACGATACTGTAAATTTTGAGCGAGCATTTGAATAAGCAATGGTGCAAGCCCAGAGATGGAAACATACCAGTGTGGAGAGTATAAGCAAACTTCTCAAAAAGAGGGAAGAGTATTTTGCCTCCTGAATGTAGGTTTACTTTGCAGTAACTGAATAAGAAGAGTTAGAAACACACGGTTAAAAGTATATTTTCCCCCACGACTACAGCTTTATGATTATGCAGAGTTAACTGCAAAGTCTGAAGGGAGAAGGCAAGAGAAATATCACAATGTCATGACAGAAAATGATTAACAGAAAAGCAATTTTCCATGTGTAGCAATTAATAAAAAAGCAACAAAATATAAATCATACGCCAATTGCTATGACACACACCATTATGTTACCAGTATGACCCTTCACAGTGCGCTAAGTAAAGCGGCAAGGTATTTAAACTTACCTCATATAATAAATAGAATAAAGCAGTGTTCTTGGGGTTCTCTTAGTTATCAACTAAGTTCTTCACATATAACATGTAACCTCTTAAACTGTAAACTTGGTTCATAAACAAACCCATCAATGACTTATCCCAGCTCTTTTAGGATTTATCTCAATGATCCTTTCCCTGCATTGAAAATTCACTTCATGGGGCTAATGGAACATACCAGTAAAGTGTTCAAAATTGGTCTGAGGAGACCGGTGTGAATACTGCCTGTCTCCCACTCCCGCGTCCTATCATCATGATAAGTAAAAACTCAACTCTATTCACTGTTGTCCACACATATATTCTAGTTATTTTATCAGAAGTCCAGACAAACACTTAAAAACAGGAATTCAGGGTAATAAATTTCAAGTTTTGCACAAGAAGATGTGTTTAAACATTTTAAACAAGTAACATACGTAAAATATATCTAATTCTCTTTAATTTAGTTTGAGATTCTATGCTTACTAGAAGCTTTTCTGCTTTCATGGTCTTTGGTCAGACCAGCCAGTTTTAGGCTTTATCCAGAACTCTTAATTCAAATAAATGTTGTCACTGTTTTCAGTGGGATTTGGATCAAATCAAATGTGAAAAACCTGTCGTTGACAATAAGGGAACCTCAGAGGGTGATCTGACTGCTGGTCATATACAGTTTCTGAAATAGAAACAAATTACTACCTTCACACAGGAAATTCAACAGAATTCAACAGAAATAAAAAAGTTGCTTAAGTGGCAATTTTTTATATAGAAAGCATACTATCCGTGAATGATTATAATATCTGATCAGAAGATAGCAGGCAACAGAGAGGAGAAAGTCCTTAATTATTTCATAAATCTAAATTGGTTTTGAATCATTGAATCATTATTCAAGGTGGGACCTACCAGGCATACAGAATGAAGATAAAATCTGCACAAACAAGAAGTAATCTGAAAAATCATCCCAAAAATGTTGCCCTGGGTCCCTCTAACTTCTTTCTGAATACAGAAAGTAATAAAAACTGTAAGATAATGAGGCAGATCACAGAACATTTCCGGACGGAAAGAAAAACATAAATGCAAAGCCTAATCTGGGAAATATATTACTTTCATAGATGTAGTGTCAGAAAAGGCAAGAAGTGGCCTAAAAACACAACTAACTGTTGTTTGGTGGGTCCTAGCTGTAATACAGAGTCATGAAAGGAAAGCTACAGACATGGAAAATACGGTAAGGCACACTATAACACCACTTTACTTGCTAAATGATCATATCATTGTACTTACACAAGGGTGGAACAGAAAAAGGCGGACAAAGCCTGGCGAAAAAACAGTGAGGGCTATATCTGACCCTCCCTTTCTCCTAATAGTATCTCCTGAACATGAAATATCGTACCCTGGGAGCAAGGATACTCCAACACATGCATCAGGCCACCCTACGGGTAGGAATTAGGAAGAGGCATATTAATGCTGCCATGTATAGGTTGGAACCCGCTCTACAGACCTGCTAAAATACAGCTCAGCCTACTTAACAAGTTGGTAAGTGTTCCTTGCCATGCCATGGTGAGACTCCTTTTAGTGGGCATATTTCCCTCATGCAAGCAACAGAAGAATGAGTCATGACTGATTTCATAACAGCTCTGCAGAAATTAGTCCAACATCACGGCTGTGGGAGAACTAAGCTGGACAGGCTGTCAGAGCACTGTGGAATGAGGAGAAAGAGGCCAAAACCATCATTAAGAAGCACAGGGTAAAAAGGATAGAGTCTGTGTAAACAGGAAATAGAGGAAGTCTTGCATTTCACCCTGACCACAGTGTCTAATTGCCCATGGATAATTAAAAATTAAACAATTTCTTTCACACTACCTGCATGCTTAACCAAATAGCCATTGTATTCTGCATGAGGTCATGTCAACCTAAATCCACCTTGCTACAGCCCTGTCACTGCATTACTTCTTCAACACAAGTTAGTGACTAAGCCTAGCACTATGGTAGACTCCTGTGGCAGGAATGGCAGAATTTTTAGCAAGATCATCTGAGTTTTATTTTGATTTATGACAGCTCCATTTTGTTAAGAATAAGTCTTTGGTCCAGAATTCAGTGAATAAAACTTAGTGACTTTATGTTTTCTTTCTTCTAGAGTTTTCTTATCAAGGACTCTCACAGCCAGTAGCTCAACCAAGATACAATCAATGTAAAGAGCTCCGTAGGGAAAGTATCCCTTATTATTTTAATTACTCCAGTTGACCCTAGTGCCAAGGTGTACAAAAGAGCTGCTCCCCAAGAGTTAAAGAATTATTCTACCTACTTTCTTAACAGATGGGCTTTTAAGATCTCTGAGTTCTTGTGAAATTAAGTCTATTAAATCTATTTTAGCAGCTGTATGGCTGGCAGTAGCACCAATCATTGCAAATTTTTCAGTGAAAGTTACCGAGCAGTGTGTGCAAACCAACAGAGAAGTCTTCAGTATGGTTCAGGATAGCTTCAGTGTAGCTCTCCCTCAGTGTGCATGGAAAAGTCAAAAAATCTTTTAATACCTGGAGGTATTAAACCTAATAAGAACCTAATACCTGGTCAACTGATCTAGAAGTGTTAATTTGGTGTAACAAAGAAGTAACCGGAAGATTTAAAATGCGATAGCCGGTAAGTGGAGTTCCTGAAAATAAGTAGCATAGGAATAACTAGGCAGGAAATCTTATTTCCAATAAAAGGAAAAAACAAGAAATCTCCTTTAAGAAAAAAAAAATCTGTAAAATACCGTCAAATAAGTTACTTCAAGTAAATAAAAATATTTCATTGTTACTGCCTTTAAATCTTTTAGGAAATATTTTTTAAATATTGAAGTAAATTCAAAACAATGACTCCAAACCTCGCTTAGAATTTTCAAAGCAGTATTTTTTCTCCATCATTAAAACATTTCAGTTAGAATTTTTATCCTGTTCCTTGTCTTTAAAATTGATACACCTTTCAGTTTCAACAAAAACAATACATTTGGAGGAAAAAAAAAATCAGTTTGTTTTAATGACAAATCCATTCCTCATAAAAACAGCTTTCCAGGAATTCTGATGTGTTTTTTTCCTCTTTGTAGTTTTCTTAATTGTTATTGTGCAGTAAACTCTGCGGAAAGATAGAATGCTGGAGATGCATCTGTAAGTCTGAAAAGCCTTCAGGTGTGCTAGACAGCTCTCCTGTGACTCTCACAACTGCAGGGGTTTCTCCATCCAGGCAGTTCCCATCCCTCCCCTATTCTACTCAGCCAAAACAGGCTCTGATGGTATGCAGCACTAACAGCAATTATAGCATTTTATAGCATGTGATAATTGAGTCATTATGATCAGGCTGCAACAGCTACAAGAAGGAAAATTCTTGTAACAACAACTCAGATGGTAACTGCTTGTATATTTTCTTTAGTTGGGTCTGGATCAGTTATCAAGAAGGGCAGCGTACTGCTTGATGGTCTGATCACAGCTGGGCAAAATGCCTTCCTTCCAGATGAGGAAGATCTACAAAGCTGAAGAGACCTATTCAGGTACCCAGTCATATCTATGCAATGTCATAGAAACAAAAGGTTGATGTAATCCAGATCTAAATGGCCATGAAACCCTGACCACATCTTCCAGTACTGCGCTATGTGGTAGTAATGGTGGCAGGCTAAACACTTTTTTTGGTTCACCTTGTAAATTTGCTCCAGCCTGAACTCTAAACTTAACTGAAATGAAGTGCCAGCAGCAACTTTAAGCAGTTTTTAGTTAAAGAAATGGTAGAAGGTTGTTTGTAAGTAGTCAGGCAACTTCTAGATTCATCACCAGGTATGACTTGCAAACATTTGCCAGAAGTGTCTTCTTTAATTTACGACTAGACAGATAATTGCACATTTTCTTTTCAAGCTTCTTGGCTGTACCCAACTGCTACTGCTGAGGCTGACTCTACTGGCAAAACAAATGCAAAATGATAACAGAGACAAAATTATGAATACTGTAGTCTAAAACAGGCTGATCCTACCAACTTTCCATACGGGACAAACAAGCAGAAATAAGCACCACCATGCTTACACTCAGATCTTCTCAGTAGAATAAGAATGATCTTATTTTGCCTGGCTGTGGAGAAAAGGCTGTGATGAAGCAGCACCAGCAAAATATAAGGGTCTGAGTGGGTTAAGTGATACAGGTGTGATGAAGAACTGTCTGGGAAGCCAACCTTGCAGCACCTACTGCTTTTATCAGTATGAGGTGTCACTGCTGCTGCTTGCAAGGGTGATTTCACCTCCTTCAGCATGAGCCACACATTCACATCCCTTCCTTAATGGCAGCGAGGCCACCTTGGGGCCTCTGTAGTAGGACTATGGTTGCTCTGTTGCCTATAGCAGACTCTCAAAGCAACTCTCTACTCTGCCTGGAGCTGGTCCTCCTCCCAGGACTGTGTCTCCAGGACTAACCAAAGGACCAGCTTCATTGATTGTAATCCATTACTCTTAGCACAGATGCGATGTGAAATGTGTGTTATTTCGTGGCAAACGACAGTGACAATAAGAAAACAGTAGTTCCAGTGTAAAGATTTCTTAACCTCAAGAAGTCAAAGTGATGGTAAACATTGTAGAGGACCAAGATACTATGGAAACCATGTGTATTAGAAATGTATCACAATAATCAGAAGTACACAATTTTCCTCCTTTTTGGCCCTTAAAGTGGTAAAATATAACTTAAGAATAGAAATGTGGAAAAAAAACTCTGGCCAAGATACTAAGCAGATATAAAGGGACATACTTCTGACTTCTTGCCCATGAGGCTACCCTTGTACACCAGTAACGACATTAATTTTAGAAGAATTCTAAGAAGTTCTAGCTACAAAACACACCTGCTATCTTTATATATATGTAGAATCACAGATTATATCTATAAAATATATATATCTATTATTTTGTAAAGTGGAATGTATGGAAAGATACTGTGCCAGTTATAATGTTGATAGCCAAAAAGAATTGGAAAGCCTAATTGTTTTAAGTAAATTAAATAATTTGGGTATTCTCATTCACATTGTTTTGTCTTCTACTTAAATGTGCTTTAAACCAATTTTGTTATTCTCTGCAAATGCAAACCTTGCTATTTCATTTACAAGTTACAAGCCTTCCTGTTCTGAGAAAACAATTACTTTCCAGGAAGTAATAGTATCAGAAGTTTCTTGGCATTTGGGTTTACTAAAAAAACAAAACAGTGTTATCTTCCACTTAGAACTGACTTCTGCATGGTCTCTCTAACACAAAGGTATAAACCCCTCTAATCACCGAACTAGCTGATCTCTGAACTGCCCATCAATAAGAAATAATATATTCTATTTATGTGACCATATCTGAGTCGATACGAGGATGTGCAGAAGTGCTCCATCCTTTCAGGGGGAGGTAGGACTCTTAGTCCCATGACTACCAGGTCTGCACCGTACAGAGTAACAGATTTGTCTCCACATTTGAGAGACACTCAGAAGATATAGCATACATGGTGAATTGCAATCTCAGTTGCTTCTGCATTTTAGTTTATTCCTGTCTCTTCTGCATTTCAGAAGAAAGCAGAAATTCATGCTTTCTTTTTCCAATGATGGTTCTTTTCTCCCCTTCGCAGTCTGAGGGAGCATTATATGAAAAACAGACATTTGATTCCTTCCTCAAGATGGTCAAACTGTGGTCTAGCTATTTGCTGCAACTGAAACCGTTCTTCTGCTAATGTTCACAGCTGTAAGCCACAAGACCAGCTCTAGGACAAAACTGTAATGAGAAACTACCACTCAAGTGAGCTGCTCAAACCTTTCATTACATTTTAATAAAGTACTAGAAGTACCGCTCAGCCCTTTCCACTGCTTGTCAAGGTGATCAAACACATCCTATTATTTTCAAACCCATTTCTGCAAGATGCAGGCTTAGTCTAGAGCACTGGAACAGCAGTGTAAATAAGCCGTTTATCCTGAAGATTCGATAATATTAATATTTGTAAAGGTTGCCAGTAACTGGCAGCCAGGTAAAACTGGTTTACTCCAATTTTATTTTTTCTCACTGAGCAGACCAGTGCCTCGGATACCACAAGGGACCTGTGGTATAAAGAAATGCTAGAATTAGCGGACACCTGGATAAATAAAATCTATTTGGGAGAGCCAGCATGACTTCTGTAAAGTAACGTTTTGTCTTGCAAACCCCAGTGAGCTCTCTGCCAGGTTCAGCCGTGCTATGTGGGTAAATGTGACCCAGTTGACATAGTTCACTTGGATAACCAGAGAGTTTATGGCAAAGACTTTTGCCAAAGGCTTTAAAGGGAAAAAAAAGCAGCCGTTACATAAAGAGGAAGGTTCTGGCATGGATAAACAACTGGTTAAGAGGTAAGGTGTAGGAGCAAATGTGAAGCTGTAAAAAAGCAAGGAAGTCACCAGCAGAGTTCCACAGGGGTCTTTGCTGGGATCCACATTACTTAACATACCCAGAAAGTACCTGGAACAGCAGGAGAAGAGTACAGGCAAAGTTTGCTGATGATAGAAAGCTACTCCAAATAGTAGATACCTTGAAGTAAAAAACTAAAAAATGAGTCCCTTATAAGACAGAGTTACTAGGCAATAAAATGACAAATAATATTCTAGTGCAACAGTGCCCTAAGTGTACTAAAAGCCCTTAATTGACTTTCAGTTCTTGCTAGACATATGCTGTAAGTGTATCTGTCTCTGGCTGCTCCTGCCCCGACTCCCCTGGTGGACGCTGGACCTGGTTCAGTCCCTCACCCTGTCTGCCAACCCAGCTGAGACACGGTGGGACTGTGCCCTGTCAGTGAGGGCCCCATCTGCTCTGGGGTCAACCCAGCTCCCAGATCCTCCCCCATCATGGGCCACCCAGCTCCTGCTGCTCCCAGCTAGCTGACGGACCAAGGCACTTGTGGATGTCCCAGCCTGGGCTCAAATGAAGCCCTCAGGCCACAGGCAGAGATGGGAGTCCTGAATGGGGATGGTCAGGGCAAGTGAGGGAGTAGTCAAGTATTCTTCAACCTGGGAAAGAGCTGAGGTAATGGAGATCTGACGAAGGTCTGTGGGTGACAGGTAAAAGGGAGAGAGGGAGTATCTGCGCACTGTCTTCATTTGGTGGCCTCTTGTTATAGAAGCCAGGTTCAAAGACAGATGAACAAGGCGGTTCTTCAGGCAGTGGGAAGTGGACAGGCGGCACTCCCTGCCTGAGGACAACTGTGGATGTGCAAGTTCAAAGGGAGAGTGGGCAACTAGCTGGCAGAAATCCATTGCAGAGTACTAACCAGGCAAGCCACACCAGCCTCGGTGAGACTTTCATTCCCAAAATGGAAACAGTTGAAGACCAGGAGAGTTTTGAGGGGAAGCATCATGTACATAGGCCTTGTTTTAACTCTTCTGTACCAGGTGACCATGTATGAACACTGGGCTGTTTGGACCTCTGGCTTAAACCAGTAACAGACTGACTTTTGGGCATCAGGACCTTGTCCATGGTTACAGGAAAACTAAATTATTTGATGACTTTTAATCTGAAAACTGACACAGTTCTTAAACATTTCTTAATTTCTGGAAGACTCATTCTTTCTACCGCTAGCTACATGTCTGGAGGGTAAGAAAAACAAGCTTAGTTCTAAAGGAAATCCTTTTTCAAATCCGATGCCTTAAGGATTACAATCCTTGTTCTTCTTGAGGATGTTGGCACCAAAGGCACTAAGGAAGCAGGGGTATGCTTGGCACTGCATGCCAGTCGCAGTCTTTCATCTAGCAGAAAATCTTCACATCAAAGATATCCTACCCTTGACTAAATATATTTATTTATTTACTGACTTTATTTATTGCTGAAGAAGTAGGCATCTTTCCACAAAACTCCGGGCACCCTGCCTTTACTTCAGGTACACAGAAGGATTTTATGCATCTCAGAGAACCACTCTCCAGCAAAATGCTACCTTCATTCAAAACTCAATCCACACGGGACTCACTTATCCAGACTCCAACATTCCCCAAGTGCTCCTCCAGAAACTAACACCATAGAATTAGAAGCCTTAACATCTTTTCTTTAGATAGATATTTTATCTCTCTTTTGCTAAGTGTAACACTGAATCCTCTGTTCCAAATGCAAAGTATTTTGTTTTCTTTTTCTCTTGAAGTTATAGAAGCAATAAAAAAATTAAAGAAAAAAAAAGTATCTTACAAGTGATAGCAGCATTTAGGAAACATGATAACAGAATATCTCTCTGTTCCTTTCTTCTTTTTCATTATGAAATGCTATGTTCTGCTGTTACATAGGTTGTACAGAACCAAGTTGCTATTGTTCTAACTGCTGGGTCATTCAAAGGCCACAATGAACAATTAAATTAAAAGGAAAGCTCTTCTACTGCTAAGCGAATCGCTTCACAGTGAAGTGGCTTAATTACTCCAATTACTGTTAATCTCAGCTTCCTTAAACTGTTTCAAAATATGGTGGAGAACATCCTGATTAAGTGAGAATGAACGAAACAAGAAAGGTAAGTAAATAACATTTTGTTAACAAGACTTTCTGCTCTGCATATGTGTTAAATTAAAATTTGAAGTAAGCATCTCTAACAGTAATTTTTATCTGCATATACCCGTACCGACATTATAAACCCCTCCCAGAAACATGCAGACACCATTAGGATTGCACAATCAAGGACTATTGAAGTTAGGAAATGCCAGAGTTAACCTTCCTTTTGGCCTTTCTGCATAGATAGTTGAAAAAAAATCTTCAATTACATAATTACACACTACCATTTTTGCAGGACCTCATTTAGTGCACAGGAAGGACAAACCCCATGAAACAAGCAACTCTTCAGTATCCTGCTTTACCTCCATTCTTGGATGTATGACCCCCCCAGCCTTGCAGCAATTCCAGTTCCCTCCTGAGACAGAATCACTGATTTCCTCATGAGCTCTTCTGTGGTGTTCATTAGTATAGCATTTGGATATTTCTCACAGTTATTAATTAAAAATTATGGTATGACTGTGAGGGAAGAAGTACTCTTAAATACATTTTATAGAAGGGCAGTTGGGGAACAACCAAGATTGAAAGAATCCTCTGGTGTTAGGTTGTCTAATTTCAGACACACAAGACCTAACTTATTCGTGTTTTGCAGCATTATATAAAGCTTAACATAATCGAACACAGGTCCTATTTACTTCAACAGCAATTATAGATGCAAATGACTCCATAGTTTTAAATTAGGCACACAAAAAAAAGAGACACGTTAAAGACAGCCAGGAAATTAATTTGGTCAGCAACCCCTAGCAGACAAGGGTCAGAGAGAGCATTCAGTTTTCTAGCACAACCCTCAACCACCATGGTCATGGGATCTTCTTGCGATCCAATACCTTGTCTAATGTATGTATTCTACCTCTGGCCACACATTAAGCAAAGACCTGAAAACCCATGTTTGTTTTTAGCCTCCCAGCACATCTGCTCTGTACGATGGTGGAGGCCAATGACAAAAAGCAGGTTATTTTTTAATTTAAACCTGCATCTTCACAGTGGATGTGAAAATCGAAAATTCCATAGGCAACCTGAATTCTTCAATTCTCTTATTTCCAAATCACTGAATTGTCAGCTTTCCAGCCTTAGTATTTTCTTTACAATATATTCTTCCTAAATCTTTCTTCTGTTATTCAAAATAAGTCAAACTTTGAAAGCTGCCATTGTATGACAATCAAAGGAAACCTACCCCACAGGTTAATGCCTTTATTTCCACCACACAAGTCTCCAACTTTTCAACCAAAGTAGGAAGTACCGATTCTAAATTATCATTCTCTATTTCAGTTCACTAGCTGAATCCCAATATTTTCCTCACCTCCACATAAGACAGGAAATCATTAGAAAGAAAAAAAAAATGCAAATGTCTTATTCTCCATCAGAATTGATAGGAACAAAGGCTTGTGTTACTTTAAAGCAGTAACAGACAAGAAACATTTAATACCATGTGAAATTTCAGAAATAAACATGTTGTGTCATAATTAGGAAAGACAAATTGCAGGGAAACTACAAGATTCATGTGTAATTGGGAGCCTGGATATTGACTCAAACCCCTCATATTGTTGCTGATAAAAAGGTGCTCACAACAAAAAAACATTATTCATTCAGGTTTCATAGAGATATATTTTTCCATGACCAAAGCAGCCCATACTTGAGAACATAGTTTACTTAAAGTGTGGACAAAGGCTCTGTGCTATTGGGCTGGACTTATAAATCTGTCAGCGCTCACATAGTACAGGAGATCCATCTGCACAATCCAAATATACACATTAATGTGTTTCCGTAAGGATATTTGTTCTTAAACGGTTCCAAAGGTTTAGCTCAACATCTTCCTGTATGAAAGTTTAAGTTGCACCATAAACATATAGTTTTATAGACATTTTTATCAGTCACTTGTATCACATACAATTTATATTAATCATATTTTTAAAGTAGTGCTAAAGAATAAATCAAATAACTTTATTTACAGCAGTACACAAGCACAGGGTAATGGTTGATCCTGCATTCAGACCATATATCCACAGTGAGATATGATGATGCTACCTAGTACAAATTTACTTATGAAAGATCACACCACATGCAGAAAAATAATAAAATACCGCCATCAATATTTAATATTTGTGTTATAACTTTAAGGGGACAACCTTCACGGAGTTGCATTATAACTTCTAAAACATAGCAGGTGAATTGTTAACCTTACTGAAAACTGTATGTGTAATATACACCATAACCCTAACAAGGGTCCATAGGGGAGCAGGTTCACTAGATCAGTGCTTAGACTGAGCGTATTGGTCTTCAAGATTTTTCATAATTGTTGACAAACTGGTAAGAATAGTCCAACAATGGTATCTTATGGTGCAGATTAGCTCTTTGCATTTCAAGTCACCAGTTTTTGAATGTACAGACTACCTTGACTATAGAAAGTCTACTTGCATAGCATTTGATTTTCATGATATTTGTATATATACTTCTAAGTTTACACTTCAACAACGTAAGTTTTGTGGGGAATGATATAAAAAGACTAATGAGGACTGTTTGTGACAACTAATGTGAGGGTCAATGCAAAAAATTGAGCTTCAAACATGAGGACAATTAAATTATGACAAACTATAGAAGAAAAATTGCAAGTACCACAGAAGAGCTTCTTGGCAGGAAAAAACCAAACAAGTTTCCTTCAATTTTCACCAACCGCTATTAAGTAATTTATGTTTGTGACACAACATATGATGACCAGATTCTAGTTTAAGACCATTTTTTTTGTTGTTTTTGCAAGATTATTTTCCATTCTACTGTCACTGTATCATTCCTTATGAATTCTGCAGAGGAAAGCAAGTAGAAATACCATGAATTGCTAAAAGACCAGATTCTTTTGGGTTTGGGGTTTTTTGGGTTTTTTTTGGGTTTTTTTCCTTCTTCTTCTGGTAGTTTGGCTTGATCCCTGCTAATAGAAGATGTTTCTTCAGATTTTCACATATTTCAAGTGAATAAACACAGTAGCTGATTAAGATAAGAAGCATTGCAGACCTCGCCCTAAAGATTAAAACTCTGCCCAGGCTGAGCTGGATTCTCATTAGAAACACACACACTACAGTAAAATATGAGGAAAGCTCAAAAAAATCTTTCATACCGCTATAATCAAAAGCAATCCATTTAAAGAGGAAACAGAAAGCTTTCCTCTGTGTGCTCGGATTAGAAGCCAGGCAGATTATGTATGGATGTGTAAAGAGAAACAAGAGTGGATGTCTGGATTCTTGTGATATTTTAACTGGCTCTGCCAGTCACTGAACAATCCCCAACAGGATGCAGTAAACCTGGCTGAGAAGAGGGCAATACAGCAAAAATGCTGTCTCTTCTCCTTGGCTCAGTTTTTGGCAGTGCTGAGGATGCTCGTTTCCCGCTAAACCTCCGGGAATCCGGTGCTCTGAACTCCTTCAAATGGTACCATGTCCTGCACAAAGCACGAACAGTGCTAGATGAAAAAGTCTTTCAGTATCAGTCCTTACAGGAGGGTTTGTGCATTTGAGGTTGGTTTTTTTTTTTTTGCTGGAGCTCAAGTCAATTCTTAAGCACCAAGTCGGGATTCACATGACACGGGGATTACACAGAGAAAAAGCAGAGTACAAAACCCCCTTCCATTTCAGTCATTACTGGGTGAGATCACAGCAATCTGCAGACAAAACCCATGAGTTAACAACATATAATCGCTGCCAAGTGTACACAGCAACTCTTCTTTCCTTCTTTAAGCCTTTTTCCTTTCCGAGCACTGAACAGCAATGCTGTGGCACCATACAAGTCAAATCTTTTTAAAGGCATGGGGCAGAACTTTGGCTTCCTCTGACATAACAACGTTGTTTGGCCAAGACACCAGCTTCCAAATAGTTTTTATTTGGACATTTGGGGAGGGATTTGTCCAAAGTGCTCAACAGTGATGTATCTGAGCTCTTATTCAAGGGGGCAGCAAAACTTGCACTGAATTTGGTGGTACCAAATAAAATCAATGTTATGCAATCCAGCTACCACGGAGCAACCACTAGAATGTATATATCTGAACATTTACTGAAGAGTTTCCTTATATCTTATTCCAAAAGCTGTGCAAAATTATTTCAAGGTTAAAGCAGATCTGTCTATATTTCACCATTCCCAAGCATAAAAAAAAGGAAATGGCATGCCTGCTATGAAACTATTTTGTTATTTTTTCAATCACGTTATTAATAAGAGTTATTTTTCTTCACTTTCTTGAAAAAAATATTTTTTATTTAAGAAAATTAATTTGTTTTAGAAATAAGATAATATGGTGAGATTTTAAAATTAACACTGTAATTTTCTCCTTCAAATTCAGAATATTATATCAGAAAACCAGTTAAGATGATAAAGCAAGATAAAAGTTTTGAAAACAGTAGCTTTTAAAACTGGACTCTTCTCAGCTACATTTCTGGCACCTGATACATTCCATTGCTATGATGTGTTCAGAAAAGATTTATGTAGCAAAGCACAAGAAAACAGGCAATTTTTTTCCTAGCCTCTTGAGTTTAGCTATTGATTTTAAAATTATATATCCAGTCACTCAATTCTGATATGCTGTAAACAATACAGAACCACTTCAGATAATGTTTGGTGAGGGTAGCAGTCAAAGGAGTCAGTAACCACAGGAGCTGCCTAAAAGAGAATACTTGTATCACATACATCGACACTGCTGACAACGGGAGGAAGAAGGCCACCCAAAACTAAAGACAACTAAGCCAGACACATGTTATTTGCAGGTAATTTCTAAGTTACTAGTGTTCAGCAAGGGATTGAGTAATCACTCATTTGGTATTACCCACACATGAAAAATATGCGCAGATTTAGGAGAGAGATGTTTGCCTTTTTAACCCTCGGTACTATCTCCTGATTGCCATGTGCCACCAGAGAGAGAAATTTATTATTATACCAATGCTGCTTCTACTATTTTGACTTTCACCAAGACCCTGCTGAGAACGTGGAAGGGTTCAATGCAATAAAATCTCAACGCAGTGAAATAATCACTTCACAGAAGAGTAAGAGAGAAGTTTGGCAGGGGGGTTGGACTAGATATCTCCAGAGGTCCCTTCCAACCCCGTATCATTCTGTAATTCTGTAATTCCCCATACTCAAAGACAGAGAGAGGGACATCTCAACTGGTGCTGCTGTTGCTATACCATGTCTTTGCCAGTTCCAGCATCAAGATTTTAGCAGGAACAAACCCAATTCAAAAATGAGATCAAAATACCATACAGCATGGAAACAATACACCGCCCAAATCTGAGAGGCCAAAGAAAAAGAAAAAAGTCTACATTTATAAACTAATTACACATTAGACTGTAACCAGAGCAGCTGGTGCACACAGCACATTCCATGTACCAGGCGTACTCATGGAAGGGAGGGGGCTCATTGTGTTTATAGTTACACTTCCTTTAAACATTTTTATCAGTCAAACAATATTTTGTTTTGGTTTTTTTTTTAAAAAAAAACCAAATTACTTCTAACACATTGTATGAACAACGCCTTTATTCAACACCAGCATTTTGCCCTTTTATTTTTGTACGTATATTACAGATATGATTTCTTGAAATATAACCATTCTTTAAAGCAAAGGTAAAATCCAAAATGAGTTGAACACAATTTGGGCAATCTATTATTCAAAATAATTGGATAGGTGGACACCCATACCCAGCACAAAATCTCTTAATTATTTTAGATTTCCATATAAAGACACGATATTGGTGTTCCTTTGCACATGTTTAATGACTCATCAGGCAAGGTAATTTCAGCATTCCCTGTACGCTCGCAATGTCTGTGAAGTGCAGTGTGATATAAGACTAACATATTTTGGAACTGGAAAATATTTAGACACAGAAGTAGAAGAAAAAACAGTAAGAGAATTAAAATTTAAACCCACTTATAAGCCTTTCTTGTGTATTCAAGACAATGAGGACAAAAAGCCTCAAAACTACCACACTTCCACTCAATCCTTGCACCATAAAATAAAAAAAATCACTGAGGACTGAGACTTATACAAATGCCTGTGTGATAACTTCAACCATGAGGTCTTTTTCTCCACCTAAAAAGCAAGTTCTGATTTAAAAAAAAATGACTTCAGCTTCATAGTATGGATTTGTCACTGCACAGCTCTTATTGAGAAGAGCTGTGAAAAGCCAGAGCAGCATCTGAACAAAACAAACTCTGTTCAAGATAGGGAGTTGCAGTTTTCTGTCTGACACCCATTAAGAAGTATATTCATGAGGGGGAAAAAAGCTGGAATTGGAAAAACTCCGATTGCATTGTATCCTTTCAAAAATTAGGTTAGCCGTGTGAGGATCTTTTCATGGATCTACCCTGTGTTCTGCAAGAGCTAACTCTTGCAGATATTTATTCCTGAAAAAAAGCAAGTTGTTTTACAATGTACTGGAAGACAGTTGGACTACTCTGGGGATAACCAGAAAAAAAAAAAAAAGTGGTTTCAAGAATGGGAACTAACTTTCTGTCACTCTTTATAAGAGTAAAACATTTTCCAATACACACTTTTTCAGTCTACAAGAACTTTAAAAAAAACCCAATGTTGTCTAAAAATATGCCACGCTGACACACTTCTATAGAATATTAAGTATCTTACATCTTAACTGATGTAGCTGCAGGTTTGGAGTATTAAACAATCTGACCTACCACCACGGTGGTCTCTCTTCTCAAAAGCGCCTATTTGCTACACTGGAATTTGGACAAACCAGTAAATAACAAAAAAGTTGTTCAGAAATTACTGATGGGAAAATTCACAGAATGGGAACTGGTGAGCATGTCTGGGCGCTGAAATCTTGAGGACAACTAGCAAAACTGTTTCCAATTAGGAAATTGAAAACAGCATACTGCTCAAGCTGCTGTCGTCTCAGACAATAGGGTAAAATTGACAAGAGGAAAGATGAGAAAAAAGGAGTACAAGTTCATAGTGGTACCAAAAAGTTAAGACTGGAGTTGGGCTTAGAGCGGAAAGTGGTTTGATCCTTCAAGAGGAGCCCAATAAAATGAATTAGTGTGAAGGATACCTGGAGGCCAGAGTACATAAGCAGAACTCTAACTATGAATTATGCATTTAATTTTCCTGTACTGCGGCAAGAGTTAGAGCTTAGTCTGTCATTTACAGGAACTGAGCAGACCAGCAAGCACTGAATCCAGACAAAACAAGAGGTGTTTCTGGAAGCCCTGTCTTCCCTTGATATTAGTGCCTGTATTATCATATTTAGGGCAGGAAAAGTAGTTTTGGTTCAATGTATCACAGTAACTTCAGTACTTCATAGTACTTCTCTGATTGTAACTTGTCATTATTACATTAATATTTTAGTTAACTCTAGAAAATGCTTATAGCTGAAATCCTTTATTTTCCTCTGACAGGAAAGAGATTTTTCTCTTCCACAACAAGAAATTCTGAAATAGTACATGTGAATTACTTAATCAAAGGTATTTCTATACATAATCTCAACAAGGAATGTAGTTTTCCGTTAGGGCTTTCTTATTTCTTAGTACCTTACTAAATAGCAGCTAAAATTCCTTCACCTCATTTTTTTCAACCTCTTGTAAAATAAAAGTAATTTATGTTTTTCTTCATTTTAGTATTGTCCATACATAATCCAAGGGATAAGTATATCTATCTCAGACATCTCTGCGCTGCAGTTGCAATAAAAATGCAAATTTTAACATTTCAATAATCAGACAGTGATAACTGAGGCCTTGATCTAGTAAACACTGAACATTACATGTTACACCTCATGCAAATCACTTGAGCAATCCCATTAAGTAAGCAAATCCAATATTCCAGCAAAACAATCATGGACATAAATCCATTCAAAATCTGCAAGATCAGCCCTTTTTATTAATTGACAGGTGCTGACTTTACAATGGTAATCTCTCGCTTGTGAAAAGGTCCACTGGTACACGAAATCAAACATTTTAATTACTCTGTATGAATTGTAATACATACTAAAATACATGTCACATGATTGCTGAACTTATATGTAAGGAACTTTTATCTAAAAAATTTTTCTATTCCTAGTTAAGACCTTCGCTTCATGATGCAACATTTCTCACATTAATAATACACAAGAAAAAAAAAAGTGGCATTTGCAAAGACTTCAGGCTTTTAATGAGACAGAAACTCATTTTGTTATAAAATGCTCATTCACTTTATTGAGAGCAACTGACAAATACCATAAAGAATTAATTTCTTTACCCAATAACCTTTATCAGAGGCAGTCTTTTATAAAGCACAGTCCAATCAGCCACAAGCCATTTTGGGGCTCTTGTTGGCTATGCCATTGAGCTAGATACTTTTATTGTCTGTTGTCATAGACAGTCTCGAGAAACTGAAAAATTGTCATTTGGCTATGTTTTTAATTTTTAAGAGTGAACAGAAAAAAATGAGGTGAAAATAAATTATAAACAGATTCTAAAATCTGCAGTTCCTAAAGACAGGACCTTCAGTGAAAGGTATCTTCTTTAGAGAAAGGTACATTATTTAGCCTATCTGCTAATAAAATAACACAGAGACCCTGTAAGATGAGGTCCTAGTAAGGTTTGAATTTCTGTGATGTTTCTCAATATTCCATTTGGGTTTGGCTACAGGTGCACATCAGAGGAAGGGAGGGGGGGGGAAATCACTGTGCTTGTAAGGCAATATTGTTATGGTTATTGCAATGAGGTCCAAACACTTTAGGAAAAAGGATTATCAGCATCATCAAAAATTATAGCTAACAAAGTAAACAGAGGTAATGAGAGGCAGCTTCCTGTGAAATTCATTCCAGTAGTGATTTACTTTTACATTAAAGAACTGTCAGCTAAGGGAAATACAAGAAAGCCAACTAGTAACTTTTTCTCTTCAAGATTTACATTAACAGAAATTCTGTTCATATAACACATGCCTCGAGCCAGCAGAAATTTAGATATTAACCAGAACATAAAGGATTGTTTTTGATGTGTTTAGCTTCAGGTACATTAAAATATAAAAGAAGACTGACAGAGAAAGCGGTAAGGATAAAAATACTTTGGAGCTATTCATTAGATATCCAGGTTCCTTCTGACTAATCTCTCAATTACACAGGCATAGAAGCCTCATGTCTATGGAAAGAGACTGCCAGACTGAATACATTTTTCAAACTTTTTAGGTTTTCTGAGTTTTTTCCAGAGCTTTCAGAAACATGAGTTTCCGTGCCTGAGCCAGGGATGGCATTCTCAGTCACACCTACCCTGCGCAGCAATATATGCACATCCCTTCTCACCCCGGGGATGCCACCAGAGAAGTTTCACAAAGTGCCCGTAATAACGTTATAAAAATCATCCCCTGCCTCCCCGCCGTACGCGAGGCTTGTGCTGACTGTCTGGGTTAACGTCTTGGCACTTGGGTTCTTGCTGGGCACATGGAAAGAGAGAGGAAGATAAGGGAATGTGCTGACAACCATTTCATCATTCGCCCCGCGATAGGATCTTTGGCCCTTGTCTGGGGCAGGCAGTTTCAGATCTGTGGTGAAAAAAACCACACTTCCTGACTTGGGCCGTCCAAGATAAAACCCAATCCGTTCTCGCAGACGGCAATGTGACTGACTCTTGCTGCCAGCGCAGGTGGTGTTAGCAATACTTCCCACCATACTCCCTTCCCCACCTCTCATTAGGCTCCTGAGCCCACAGAGGCACTCTGAAACTCTCCCATAAATAAGGGAGGACTTTAATCCCCCCTTTATCTACACCAGCCTGGTTAAGGAGCATTATGGATAGAGATGATCTTATATTGGAGATCACTGTCAGCCATGTGGGTGAAGGATCTGCTTTGATTTTTGGTGGGTTTTTTTTTAATCACCTCATTCTTGATGAGTTAAAAACAGCACAAATTTTTGCTTTGAATCACCACTTCCAAAAAAATCCAATGAAATTACAATTTCAGGGACTATAATAAAATTGAAACTTACTCTTTGGTGAGCTCCTGGTGATTGATTAAAGCCCTCTGGGGACATGGAATTCTGTGATCCTTAAGGTCCCTTCCAACTCTAACCATTCTATGATTCTATGGAATCGTGACTACAGACACCAATACACTTTACTGGTGGATGAATGCAAGGACAAATGCTCACTTTGGCATCAGCTACAGTCATAGCAATTTTGTGATAACAGCAGTACGGGCCATAATGCAGAAATAGTGCAATAAGAATTGTAGAGGCACTCATGGCTTTATTAAAATAAGTATTTTCCACATCTTGAATAAAACTAAATATGGTTGCATGGTAGTCAGAATTTAAAACTGTTATTCACTCTTAAGTAAGTATGTATCTACTGATGAGAGAAGAAGGTAAAAAACTCTTATGAGGATGTTGCAATCTCCTCAAAATGCATAAGAGTTCAAAACGCTGAAGTCCAGTACTGACAAGACACTTGAAAACTAGATTGGTAAGTAATTATGCAGACTGTAATCTGCTTTTAAGGTCACCAAAAAAACTCCAGTTTTTGTGAGGTTACACACACCTGATGCAACCAATTTCTACCTTCCAGCTGAACTGTTGCTTCCTTATGTCAGATAAAAATGAGACCATTTCAACAGGACAAACGCCAACAGAATTTTGTAGACACAGTGATAGCACTGCCATACTTTGAGAAGTGCAATTTCCACTGGGTCTCCTCATTCCCCAGATTTTGAGCCAAAATAGATTCTACAGGGCAAAGATTAAGGAAGCGCTATAGAAATTAAGGAAATTTAGAAATCATCTAATTTGTTTCTTAGCCCCATGGAAAGAGGACTACAGACCTAAACCATCTCTGGCAGATACTACTATACATTCCCAAGGACTGAGATTCCCCAGTCTTCCTTGGCAATCTACTCCACTGCTACCTTTACCTTTCAATGAGGTGTCCTCTCCTCATTTGTCTTGCTGTAATTTAAGCCCATTCTTTCTGCCCTTTCAGCTGCCCAGAAAGATCAGCCTATCCCTTCCCGCTGCAGCTCTCTCTTTAAACATTCTCAGTTCTTATGCATTCCCCTTTCTGCCTGCTCTAGACCCAAAAAATCTTAGTTCCGTCTCTCTGCCCTCATTAGTTAAGTTTTCCAGAACTCTCTTCACTCTTTCTCTTTTCTTTTGGGCTGTCTAAAACCAACAAAATGTACATACAAATGGAAAGTTAGGAATGTCTGAATCTCAGATAAAAGCAGATTCAACTAATTCTGTTTAAAAAAACCACCATTCTACCTTCTCAGCTTCTGTACAGTCCTTCACTGGAGGACAGGCAACCTGTTTACAAGGGAGGCAAGACGTAAACACATATTTATAGACAGGGAAACTGATGCACAGCGAAATTAATTACTCAAGGCCATCAGAGACGTCTACCCAAAACAGTTATGGCTGCTGACTTTTAACTAAAGTACATTTATGCTTTTATAATTTATTTTTTTCTAATGTCATTCTAAGTGTCAGAGTATATCCATTGATTCCTCTGAGGTATCAGACCTGTATTTTGGGATTACACTCCACCACTGCACCTGCTTGTCAGTACCTTACTGATTAATTTGTGGCTAAACGTTCTTTTCACGGACCATCCCACTCCTGTTCTTAGTGTTCTGCTGTGTAATCCTTCTCCTAAGCCTTGTTTCTCAATGTAGGCCAAATCCCGTAGTTCTTCTCAAGCTAAACTATAAAATTATTAATTTGACGTTTTTTTCCATGCATGACTGATATTTTTATCCTTATGAATAGCCCATTAAATAATCCATAAAACCTGTACCTGATGTTCTTAATCCCTCACTTGTATGTAACCTCCTCTAGGCAAAGCTTAATAAACCCCAATAGCTTTCTTAGCTTGTAGCTCAATAGTAAAGCTGGAGGAATGGCAGGTTTTATGGTTTTATGATATCTCTACTATAACTTCAGTAAAACTTAAGCTGCCAGAGAGATTTTGGATACCATATGAATCCACAGCCAAAGTGACCAATACCTTTTAAGAACACAAAATAAAAAAATGCAGGAGCAGCAGCATTTCCCACAGCTTGCCTTGCTCTATTATAAAGAACAGATGAAAAGACTCCATTTTGCAGCATAATTTATGCTTTTACATCAACATAAGAAGAAACGTGAACCCTGAGGGTCTGCAGGCAAGTACAGCCGAATGACAGGTTGTTGTAAAGGTAAATGTCTCATTTTCATTTCAGCCGAGTATTAATGACAGACTATCTGTGATCTCTTTCACTGTTGAACAGCAAACATTTGTCTATTGAACCTGGCTGTTTACAGTGTACCTTATTTATCTACTCATCGTTCAGGCAGATAGGGAAATGTCTTTTCCATATATTGAAAGGTTTGAAGATTTCAAATCTTTTCCAGTCAAAGCAATTTAAAAAAAAAAAAAAATACCCAGGGGCATTTGAGATGTAAAAGACTCAGGTTCAGGTCTCCGCTCTGATTTCCATCAGAGACATGGTTCTGAGTCTCCTACACGCCAAACCAGTGCCTGAGGAAGCAGCACGAATGGTAATTATAACAGAGGAGACTGAATTACCTAGAACACTTTGGCTGCTTTTACCAATCCAATGGCACTAATCACTTTCTTGCCGAAGCAGATAGCCAGGGCCATATAGGATTTCGTAGAAGTGTATTTTGGAGTTTGGCATAGAGCTTTTGACCCAACTACTTGTTCAGTACCAGTAGCAATGGTACGCTGGGATTAGCTGAATCCACTGATGAGCTTATTGTAGTTGGCTTTCTCTGTCAACAGAGCACATTGGCCAGGACCTTCTGGCTCATGGGACTTGCTCTTACTGGTGTCACCTGCACTTCCAAAACTAAGCTTTTATCAAGAGGAATTAGCAAAGACTAATGGCCTTTGGGTCTTAAGGTTCTAGTCACCAGGTAACAGCCCACATCAGCTGTAAATTAGAGCAGTTTTTCCTGATTTGCTTTGTGCTGAGGATGGCAGCTGCATGGCCCAGGGTTACATATGGCCCAGGGTCACATATGGCCCAGGAATACAGGGACACAAAGACCATCAGCCACCATGAGAGCCGGGTCCTAAATACCTTTCTGGCTACACAATTTAATGGAAATGGAAAACACCTATTAAAGTGATGTTAAGTTGGAAACTGCTACTGCACGGCTACTGCATTGTTTTTTCTCTAAATAAAAAGTGAGGTTTAAAAAAAGAAAACCAAAACAACTGCACTTTTTATTTAGAGAAAAAACAATATCAAAGAAGCTAGAAACTCTTCCTGTATATAAACCACCCTTTTTCCAATGGCAAGTCTGTAACAGCAAAAACTACCCATCTGATATGGAATTAGCTGAGCACTACAAGCTGCTCCAAAATTTTCATATGCTCCAGAATAAACTCCAGAAGTTTGTTGGGTTTTTTTCCAGTAAAGCAGCTGGAGCTCCTAAAATATTTTGCACTCTGGTGGTTAGGAAAAGACATTTAGCAAATGAAATCTCTCATTTATATGTTTAAAGAAAACAGTCAGAATGCATTACATTTACTCTGTACTCAAGTCTCACTACAGACCAAGATTATGTTAAGTTTAAACTGATTGTTCTTTATATTGTATGATTGTCTTACGTATATATAGCTTGCTGGGGAATGTTTCTACTATCTGAATCATAAAAGTGTTTAAAAATAATAAGCACACTACAGTTATTTCACAGCTTTGAACTAGAGTGAAGAGTTACTGAATACATAATCTACAGGCCCAAACAGTACTGTGGGAAATGGAAGAACTACATGATTACTTGCAGTATTCCAACAACCAGGAGAAATTAAAAAGAGAGGTAGGTAGTAACAAGGTGGAGCCAAAGGAAGGGTAAAACAAAAGAATTCAAAGAAAAAGAATAATAACGATTAATAACAGCAAAACGATAAAAAACAACAAAAAGAAAATTCAGCAGCAGCAGAAAATATGACCCAACCTACCAAATCACAACTAATAATTATAACGCATCACTTTCATCAAAACATTTTATTGTACATAATTCAGTCACACGTAAGCATAACCCTTAGTCATCAAAACTTTGGCTCCCAGACTATTTATTTAAGCGAGAAGATAATTTGCTGACTTACCTGCTTGCTGCATGCATATAATATATGTGGTAAACAAGCAGAGACAGTGCCGCAGCTTCCATTTCCAGTGATAGCACCACATTTCACTTACATGAGACATCCTGTGGGGAAAAAAAAAACAAAACCAAACAAGAATTTAGGGAGCTTAACCACAAGCCATGGAAGCCAGAAAATACTGTTGTTAGTCAAACTAGTAACTAGCAGTAAAAAAAGTAGCACTTGAAAACTACAGATGGCCCTAGTGTTGCTTAAACAGAGACAGAAGTCTCTATATTTGCTAAAAAGGGTCAGGAATGATGTCTGGTTCTTAGAGACAACAAAGCAGAAGACTGGCCAGCACCGGACTTCTAAGCAGACAGGTGCGGGTGGTGGTTCAGGAAAAGAAACAGCAATATGGTGACAGTCTGAAAGGGTTAATGCGTAGCATTTTTTTCAGACATTGCAAAGTTTTACTTTACCTATTTACACAGTTTACATATCCAAATACATTTATGCTGTCTAAATGTATATAATACATACATATTTGTTATTAACTATATAAAGATGGTAGGTGACAATTTGCCTCTGCCCTTAACCAGCCCTTCAATATTATTCAGTCCTAATAATTTGATAGCTGCAACATTTTCTGCTGGCAAATTTAATTAAAATCCTGAAACTTTCCTTGCCAAAATCTAGGGGTTCATTTCTGCTGCCAGTGATGCCAGGGTCATCTTTATTATTTAATAAAACAAATGCAATTATATAAAAATCTTTATCAGTTATAGCTTGAAGTTTCCTCTGCCTTGAAGCGTACAGGACATTTAATGGCTAAACCAAAATGTCTCCTCCGTAGTGGGCAGAAGAGGAAGGAAGAAAGACTCTTAGGAAACTCGATCGGACTTTTAGCCACGCATCCAAAACGAATGGCGCTCCATTACATTCCCCTCTCATTTTATTCAACTAATTAGCAATGTGCAAAAGCAAGCAACAAGTCATGAAACACAATCCGCGCCATTTTGACCAACTTCTTCCCCTCCTATTTGGTCATAACTGGCTTTTGTTCAGTAAGATATTATCTACTTATACCGGGAGAAAAATCTCTAACAGAATCCCCAAAATATTTCACAAATCTGCTCCCAGCAACAGAACGTGAAGAACCACCACAAATGAATAGTCATGAAGAAACATGGATGAACACAAATGTCTTCCAGGTTAATGCATATTAAGTACAGAAAAGAAGAAAGGTATTTGGAATGGCAACTGGTATGATTTATCGGGACAAAAATGTGAAAGAGGTAAGTGAAAGAAAGTACAGAGTTCATACTCAGTGGCAAGAAAAAATAAATTTTCTTAAACTTGGGAAAATAGTCTTCCTTCTGCTCCACAGACATTGCTGTGAACCTGCCAGTGAAACCTGGGGGCAAACGTAAATCCTTCCTCAGTATCAGCTACTGTTTCTTCCCAAAGGGGAGCTGTGTAACGTAGACAAGCCAAACTCAAGGAAGCAAGATAAACCATTGTAAAGGAACAACTAACCATTCAGTTTTAAAAGTAGCAGTTCATCAAACCACTCCTGCAGGCTGGGTGCCAACGGGCCCAGGTAAATGGCACTTCAACAGGCTGCTGCCATCAGGTAGGTTTCCCTTCAGTGCAGTGTTACACAGCACAAGGGTCTGATTACAAAAGAAGTCCAGTCCTTTCTGGGTAGTTGTATCAAATTAGGAATTTGAAGCCGATTTATTTTTTCTGAGATACTGTAAAGTCAAACTTAACAAGTGTTGAAGACAAGCACTGGGCTCTGAAATACAAGAATCCCTTTGATGAAGCCAGACACACAAAATAACCAGATTATCAAACAATAGAATTATTGTCCTTCAACTTAATGACCCAAAAAATCCCTATTAAAATCTCAGACAACAGAATGCTGAGGTTTGGGAGCAGTTACTGTTCAATGTATATAATTCATAAATCCACAATACCCTTAATATTACTTTAGAAAATTGACTTTGAACAGAAGTCCTTTTTAAGAGATGGAAACGGTTATATGCGTGTGCAAACACATAACAGCGTGCATATAGACTCACAGAGTGGCAAAATGGAAATGTTGAGGATAACAGCATGGCATACCAGAGAAATATAGAAGAATATTGCTGTTTCTACTGATGAGACATGTGCCAGCCCACTGCGTAATCTACCAATGCAGCCCTGTAGCAGTGGCTGCATTTTTTGTTTGTTGGTCTGTTTTGAGCCAGCACAGTTAAAGTTTTCAGACTAGGAAACAGTTGCAAGCATTTATTTATTGATTCGGAAGAAATCTCTGTTGGTTTTCATTGTGTCGATACATTTTTTGGGTGTTACAGCACTTTTAATGTCTCTCTGAACTCAGCTGAAGGTTTCTCCCACAGAATAGCTGGAGAATCCAAGACACAACTTTTGAGATAGTCAAGGAAAAATAACATAACAGGTTTCTGCTGCCTAGGTCTGGAGTGAATCTACCCAGTCATCTTGACTTTGGTGCCTTTCTTAAAGAATCTGAGATTCTGTGTTAGGCTGAGAGAGCTATTTAATTTGGCTAATTTCTATTTGTTAATGTTTACTTGCATTGCGGTAACGCTTACAAGCCAGTACTTCACGGTGTTAGTTTACAGTCTGTTTCCTCATCCTCACTCTTGTAAAAAGCACAAGTCAAGAAAGATTTCAAGAACATGGATAATCAACAACAGAGCAGACCACAAGTAAGTGCAAACAACAAGGCAGAAAGGAGTAACTATAAAGATTTTTCCCCAGAGAAAAAGGTTAGGTAATTATAAATTTGCTATTAAAAAAAATAATATACAATTCTCCACCAAAATAAATAAACACATATGTAAAAACTGGCAAACCTGTCTCTTTTGCTTATATTCTCTACTGATGAAAGACAAACCAATTTTGTTTACGCCACATCATCTCGGTTGACAAGAAAGAAAGGTTTATCAAACTCAAACAAGAACAGCCACAGAAAAAGCATGCCCCAAAACCACACCACCAATGCAGGCACCATAACTCGGACCTGTTTCTTTTGGAAAGTTCCTTTGAAGATCTACGTTGCAAAGCGTAACCTCTGGCTGAGTGCTATAAATGAGCAAAGAAATCAGTGTTTACTTGTTCTTGAGATCTTGCATAGACAAAAATCCAAAAATTCAGAAGCCTGATTGCTCACAGCCTTACACTGTGACGTGTGTAACACCCCTGTTCACACAAGAAGCTGTCAGGGATGGAAGTCAGCTAACACATTGCCAACAAAAAGGCTTCTTCCATAGCAAAATCCAACCCTGATATTTTTATAGTGTGACATCCCAATTGGCAGACAATTAATGAAAAGGAGCCAGAGCACATTAAATAAAGCCCAAAACACAAAAACCCCACCAACTTAGTTGCAAATGTTGTTCACCTATTAATACCCGCTATGTTTACATTTATTTTCTTGATTATTACTGTTATTTAACATCTAGAGCTGAATCCAAACAGCATATAAATAATTCAACAGAAAAAAAAAAAAACACCAGCAAACAGTTCTGGGCCAGTTTATAGCTTATCAACGGATGATACACTCCCCTGCTACAACAGCATTGCCTTGATGGCCCAAGAGACCCCTTTGGTCGTGTGTTCCTGTCTTAAATAGTATTAAAAGGATGTGTTCTGTCATTTAATATTCATCAGTAGCACAGAGAATGAATATCAACAGAGCAATGTACCATAACAGAGATCTCAGGACACAGACGGATTATTTCAGTCTTTAACCCTGGCTACATTGCTGAACAGTGTTCACAGTGGGTTTTCTTCTCTAGTTTGTTTCAATTTAAAAGAAAAAGCCCTGTTCTGTCCCCAGCTGGTAAAGTGCTAGCAGCTCTGAACAAATCATTGTTGGTTGTCAAACACAGAAGCGAAACAGTATGTTACCCACTATATTTGGGGACTATTAGGACACCTATGGTAGGAGTACATCTATTACAGTTGCATGTACTCTCACAACACCAATCCCTCTTCATGCTGTTTTTTTTTTTTCTACTTTTTATTTATTATTTTTAAAAATCAGAAAGTGACCTTCTATGGAGTCTGATAGAAGAAGTACTGATTTTTCTATGGACTTGCATTACTCCATTGTAGACACTGTGTGACATGACCAGCTATGCACTCTAGCTACCAGTTCAATAAAGCCCAGTCCACAGCTACTCTCATTTCCTATAACATAGGGAGACAATGAGCTTATTCACAATTCATTCCAGAAGAGCAAAATAGACATGTAATTTATCTAAACCATAAATGGACGGTAACTTGACATCGTTCAAGATGAAATTAGTGGCAGCCTTGCTACATCTAACTACTAAACCTTTTACTCTAGATGCCAGCAGCCAGATAACACGACATTATCACCTTTTTAGGGAGTATACATACTCAAAGCGTGAATAATCCTGGAGCATTTCATTTGTATGATCTCAAAACATGCAATACACATTTGAATACACCATCTTTCTTGTTCAAAGCTTCGGCAAAGTTCCCTGGAGTAGGATGTGAACTCTGCCTCAGGCAGACTGGCATGACTTTCTTTGGTCTTTGACATGTCTAGAGCTATTAAGGAAAAATGTTGCTGACACTTTAAAATTAAAAGAAAGATAACATCAATTTCCCTTTTTTTTTTTCTCATATAGGTTGTAAACAAAAAGATTTTAAGCTTAATCACTCTGAAGTGGAACTGCAACAAGAGAAAGGTGATTCCAACTCACAGTTTAGTTTGGGCAGGTCAACAGAGGAGTCGATTTTTACTTTGAAACCCTTGCTTTAAACTGTAGTACACGGACGTCTTGAAAGATTAATTACACAATGCCACTTAAAATTTTCTTTTTGTTAAGCGTTACTAGTTCCTAGTTATTCTTACATTCAATCTTGACAGAACCCTAACTCATCGAAAGAGATGAAAAAAATAAGACACTGCCTTTTAATATAAAGAGTGCCAGCTGTACCACATCCAGCTTAGTCCCTCGGCTTCCCGTTCAAAATGAACTTTTCCCAGTTGCAGGCAGCTCATCTGCTGGCTGTTTGCGACCCTGAAGCACCAGATTTTCGGAACTCCTTCCCATTTCTACCTTAACTTCACCGGGCACCGTTAGGAAACCCTACCCTTTCCCCCTTGCACCCATTCCCTTCCCTCCAGCCACAGATCCCCTCCCTCACCTGGCCGAACCCCCAACCTCGGTACCTCGATTTACCTTACCTTCAGAGAGAGCCTGTCACTGACGGCAAAACATATCGGGGAAGGAGCCCAGAGGCCACGGCGGTGGCCCGCCAGGCGGCGAAAGGGACAGGAGAGAAAGCCACCGACTCGCCCGCGGCGCCCCCGTCCCCGTCCCCGACCGCCCCTCGCCCCCCGACGGCGGAGCCCGGCGCTGCCTCCGCTCCGCCGTGCGCTGCGGGGAGGAGGAGCGGTGGGGCCCGGGAAGGTTTTATGGAGCCCGCCCGGCCCTCCCTCTCCTCTCCTTTTTTTTTTTTTCCTTTTTTTTTTTTTTTTCCTCCCCCCGACTTGTGCTGGCACCGCACCTGGAGGGCTGGGAACGGTGCCTGGGCTGGACGGGGGGCCCCTCGACGTGAGCGACCACGGCCCGGAGCGGAGAGGCCGGGTGCCGGGACACCGGCGTTCTCAGCGGGCGGCGAGCGGGACGGAGGGTTTCGCTACTCGCCTCCGAGCACGGAGAAAACCCCCCAGAGCAGCCCTAAGGAGGAGGGGGGGGGTGGAATTAGAGAGCTCTGAGAAAAGCGACGCCTCCCCCTCTCCCTCCCTCCCCCCCGGGGACCCTGCAGGGGCGGCAGCCGCCGGCGGACCCGCAGCCCGGCCGGGGCAGAAGCCCTGCCTGCCCTGCCTGCCCTGCCCTCCGAGCTCCCGGCGTGGAACTCCCTCGTTTCCCCATTCCTTCAGCCCTACCTATCTGCGCGGCTCAGACCCGACGTTACTCATCACCTACCGCAGCAAGGGAGGGGGGGCGGCCGGGGTGGGTGTGTGTTTGGGGGGGGGGGAAGCCCTGCCAAAACCGGCCGGGGTTTCTCGCCCCACGGAGGAGCCAAGCGGGGGTTCTCCGCTGTCCCCGGACGGTCAAACCTCGCCCCGGAGCCCGGAGAGGAGACTTACGTGGTGACATTACGGGGCGGCTCTCCTGCGCTTCTCAGCAACCACCATCCTCCTCCTCCTCCGCCTCTGCCCCGCTCCCTCGCAGGCTCCTCGCAAAGGTCATCGTTGCTCGCCCACCTCTCCCCCGCGCCCGCCCCCGCACAACGCCGCCCGCCGCGGACGGGAGACCGCTCCGGTCCGCTCCTCCTCCTCTTCCTCCTCCTCCGCCGATGCCCGCCCCGCGCCGGGACCTGCCTCTCCGGGCACGGAGTCCGGGAAAACTTCGGTGCCCCGGGGGGAACTCGCCCCCGCGGAGACGCCTTCCAGGTGGCGGCTCCGGCGCGGCCCCGAGGGCTGGCCCGGTCCCCGCCGCAAGGGGGAAGGACGGGACCCGCCGCCACCGGGGGGACCCGCGGTCTCCTCCGGGGACCCTCGCCCCGGAACTGGCGGAGAGGGGTGGCTACCGCCCCCCCCTCCCCCCCCCCCCAGCCTGCGACCCCAGCGAGGGTTGCTCCTCGGGCGGCATCAGATGCCATCTCTTACTTGGTCGCCCACTGGTTTGGGGCTAGCCCAGGGGTGCGCAGTCCCCAAGAAGGGGAGGGTAGTTACAAGCCCAAAGCCATCCCCAAAGGATGCAGGTCACCTCTGAGGAGGTCCTATCCCAGGTATGCTATCCTCAGTAGTTTCCACAGCCATCCACAAAGGACACAGGTCACCTCTGAGGAGGTCCCATCCCAGGTACACTACCCTCAGCAGTTGCCAAAGCCATCCTCAAAGGACACAGGTCACCTCTGAGGAGGTCCCATCCAAGGTACACTATCTCAGTAGTTGTCAAAGCCATCCTCAAAGGACACAGGTCACCTCTGAGGAGGTCCCATCCAAGGTACACTACCTCCATACTTGGCAAAGCCATCCACAAAGGACACAGGTCACCTCTTAGGAGGCCCTAACCCAGGTACACTACCCTCAGTAGTTGCCAAAGCCATCCTCAAAGGATGCAGGTCACCTCTGAGGAGGTCCCATCCAAGGTACACTACCTCCATACTTGGCAAAGCCATCCTCATTGCTCAGTTGCTTTGCTCAGTTAAAATCTGTAGGACACAGTACTGCGCTACAGCTAGGGAAGAAAAGGTTGAAATGAAAGAAAGGGAAACACAGCAAAACAAAAGGTCACAAAAGAAGCCCAACATTTTCACAGTACTCCTTGGGTCTGAGCTGGCAGGATTAGGAAGGATGGGGGAAGAGAAGACTTGGCATAGTGAGCCACTCAATGAAGTTATCAGCAGGCAGTGGCAGTTAAAAGCAAACAGAATCTCTATTTAAAAAAAAATAAAGAAAGAAAACGTCACTAAATTTTTCATGAACTTTGTACCGAACATTATTATTCACTCATTCAGGTCAATTTTTAGTATCTGTCTTTAAAACTTGCTTTCAGTGTAAGTGCCTGGCACCGACCATGGGCGCAGGAACCGCTGGGGCTGGATGAGCCAAACCGACCCGGTCGCCTGCGACTGGGAGGTGGTTATGGACAATTTTGTACACGCTCAGCCTTTTCTCCATGTCAAGAGCTCTGTGTATTCCAAGTCGGTACTGTGCTGCTTCCCACCCTGCTTCTGGGCCCGGTGTCACCGGGGGGATCTCCCGAGGGGACCGTGGGAGACACAGGGAGAGGTCTGTGCCAGCCTTCCTCCAAGACTTGGAGTCAACTAGTCAACTGCCCTATTGCTTTCTGTAGCAATCTGCTCTGTTTCTGGATACAGCCCGTATAGATCAACTTTACATTGCATTTTCAACGAGTCCACTGTATCAGCGCACAGAAGACTTACTCTGTCATGGGCAGTCGGTTTGTGTTTGGGCAATAAACCTACAAATTCACCCCCCCTGGGTTTATTGTAGGTTGCTTTTACCTCACGTGCACGGTGAAGTCGGTGCATGTAGAATGCATTGGACTCACTGTACACGTGCAGATCAATTGAAGATTAAGCTCAATATCTCCTGGGCATATTGGACCCACGGTGTGTGTGATGCACACAGCAAATGAAGAGCATCTGGAAGAAGTCAATCTGCTGTTTACGCAGAGATTAGTGATGCCTGCATAGTGCATATCTGCTGGCTGTGTTGGAAACTTACATCTTCCTTCCCCTATTTGGAAGGTTTTAGAGATGACTGCAATTCCACAACCTGGGAGTCAAACAAAAAAACAAACAAACAAAAAATTATAGGATTCTTCTCCTGTCACGGTGTTGTTAAACTGTTTGTTGGCTAATTGAGAGCCAGAGAGGGACTCTTTGCCAGGAAGGGCAGTGACAGGACAAGGGGCAACGGTTTTAAATTGGAAGACAAGAGATTTAGATTGGATACCAGAAAGAAATTCTTTCCTGTGAGGGTGGTGAGACACTGGAACAGGTTGC
>JAOXJM010000023.1:58415338-58425559 GCA_026413425.1 Tringa solitaria
CAGAGTTTCATGAATAGTCCAAGGTGATTAGTCAATTATTTTGTATGAATTTTATAGGCCCCCGATTTTTATGGCTTTGTTCATTTATATTTTTTTTAACTTACAATTAGAATGGTTTCCTTATGTTTTCTGCAACATTGCAGGGACCTCTGAAAAAATTTTATAAGAATGTTAAAGAACGTTTCATGAAATGTCATATTTTATGTCTGTATACTTCATTTTAATGTTTGAGAAACGTGATTTCTCTTGGAACTTCTCTTTTGAAACTTCCCTCCTTATTATACCAATTACATTTAGGAAAACCTTTGTTTGTTTTCTAAAGAAATGCAAATACCGAAGCTTTATTGCCTGTAACTGTGCAAAAGAGAAAACGCTTAACACACAACAATAAAAAGGAAGCTTAAAATAAATAGTGCAATGCTATAAAGTTATGAAGAAAAGTCAAGGTCATACGCATTCCCCAAAAGCCCAAGGGCAAAAAAAAAAAAAATGGCTTTGCACTCTACAGCCATTCCTGGCTTTCTGCCTGGTCATTCTCCTATCTTGGAGAAAAAGTGGTAGATACCCCCAGCTGAGTCTGAAAGTTCAAAGGTGAGCTCCCAGAAGCTGGTTTTGAGGATCAAAGTCTGGGCGTTGATCTAAAAGGTGAAGTAGCAGAGCTGATGTGGACTGCTGCTCCCAATACTTGGAATTCAAGAATTACTTCAGACTCTTGAGATGTAGTTGACAAGGGCTCTGTTTCCCTAGGCTTTTACATAAAGTAATTTTACAATCCTGCAGCTCTTCCTTTTTGAGGGTCTCCTATCTTTCTGAAGACTACCTAATCAGCTCCCAGACTTCCCAGTCCCTGTCAGCCTTGTTTGCCCCTAGCTGTGTCACAGCAGAAGCCATCTTTGTCACAGTCCAGAGGAACATCTGCCTGAACTTCCTGGCTCTTCTACTGAGTCTGCTTCGAGGTCTCTTAACAGTACTTCTTTCCTTATTTTTCCTTATTTGAGAGATTAGCAGCCTCACCTTTCTGTTTCAGGTGTAGATGAGGTGAGAAGAGGATCAGGCAGGTCTTCTTTGTTCAGTTCTTTTATCTGGAGAGATGTTTTCCCTTCAGATTTGAGGTGCCATCCAAACAGGGCTGGTTCCCATTACTAAGAGGCTGAAGAGGTGGCACGTCAGTTCTCACTGCGGTCCTTAGTGCAACGGACTCAGGTACATTCTGGGCAGGGATGGCTGAATGCTGGGTGAGGGAATGTTTCCTAGAGGCTGCTGATTCAGGAGACAAGGGGAAACGGCAGGCAGTTTCCATGTCTGACCAAGTACCAAGCAAGCATGGGCTTCCAGGGACTTGGGAGGCAAGGCAAATGGAAGGACCATATTGACTAAAGCTAGTAATTGGTGATACTGCTTATAAATGATTGCACTGGCCTCTATGTTCTTGAATATAATATTTTGTCTCCTGAAAACAAGCATAAAGTTAATTGTAACTCCAACATATGTTTACGATGCACGTACAGAACTTTAGGGGCTAACATACACTCGTGTGTTTGCCTCATTGGTACTTTCTCTGTGTGCTTTCATGTGCATAAAAATTAGATTATGAAATATTTCCTGTCAGGGAGGTTACCAATGGCTAAAATGCCGTGCTTTGTGCCAGATGAAATGTCTTTGATGAAGCATTGAGAGCGTGGCACATGCAGTGCTTGAGAACATTGCACTCCATAAAATTCTGTAAACACTGTGACCTCGCGCAAGGCAAGAGACAGATTGGACAACAAACTAATTTGGATGGTTTTCACAAAATATTTCAGGATTTTAATCACTATCTTTTTTTTCTGAGCCCATTCCAACTCCTTACTCTAGATGAAGCACTCTGGTCTTAAGGTCCTAAAGCATGCTGCCACTGGTGTTCTTGCATGCATTTCTGATCTGTGGGGTTGGGAGGATACTGGAGGTCCTTCCTTGCCCACTTGTAAAGGCTTCCTAAACTTTCATTTCTCTCAAGGGGAAGAGGAACCCCAGAACTTTTTCCCAGCTTCAGGTGAATGAACTTGGGAGCAGTGCTCGCGCTGCATGGTGATGGACTCCGTTGCTATAAGGAACCTGCAGGATGATGTTTCATCAGCAATGAACAATTATCGGCAGCCTGATCTGAGCTGGTGTCTGGTATTCAAATAGGAAGATAAACCTGGTGAGTAAGAGCTTGTAGAATCAGAGGATATGCAGGGAGAGCCAGTCATTCCTGGTGTGATAAGAAGCACGGGGGAAGAAGCAGAGTAAACAGAAGATCATGGGTAGTGAAAATAGGGCCTTCATCAAAGAGATCGTTCATTTCTGCAAAGTAGACTTTGAACTTATTAAATACCAACCAACAGGGTAGAACGCATTAAGCAAGCCAACTCTTTTGTCTAAAAATGTGTCTCAAAGTCATTTCGATGTTAAGGTCAACACCAGCTAAACCCAACCCCACCCCACTCCCCCACCTTCTCAACAGACTAACTCTGAAATTAGAGCTATTTAAAGAAGGTAACACTGATAGCCAGAGTCTCCTCCAGAGTATTAGTACTGGGAGGAAAACACACAAATACTTTTTGTAGAAAACAGAGATAATCTTTTCCCATCGGGATCTGTGTACTACCTTCTCATCAATGAATAAATACTTGGCTGACATGAGGGTAAATGCTCATCCCCGAGAGCTTCTAAAATGTCAACAAATTTGAATTTTGCTCTGCATGTGTCACTTCGCAAACAAGCAAATTCTAAGGAGCAAAAGGTTTCGGCTGAGTAGGCTATAGTTTCTGGTACCAGTTAACCTGATTCATCTCTAATTCTGGATACTTGATTTTTTTTCAGTCATGGATCAACCAGTTTGGAGGAGTTAAAAAAACAGTCATTTTTCACCTATTTTAAGAACCCAACTTTTCCTATAATACAACTTCTGGGCAGGATTTCTCACTTCCGGTTTCTGTCCAGATGTTAAAGATTTGGAACAACTGGAAGAAAAGCTGACTTCATGGTATTTCCATCAGGTTCCACTAGTGGAACAACTGGAAACCTCATGAGGAAAGCCCTTCTCTGTCTAACTGTTCAGACTAGTTTTGCAGACCCAAAAGCTTAGGAAACTTTGGATAAGTTTTAAGTAAGCATCAAAATATTTGGATGCTTATCAGAACTGAAACCAAAGTGAACATTATGAAGTTCATTCATCATTCTTTGTAAAAACCACACAAGTGGTAACAAAATCACAGGATCACGTAGAAACGGAAATAATTGCACATTAATCATAATCAATTAGCTTTTTCCCATGTCATAAAAAATAATATACTTCTCATGCTGAATGGAAATTAGATGCTGAACACCCGTGCAACATTAAGTCAAAAAAAGTTTTCAAAGAGCAGTGTTGCCTTTGTAGGGTGGAAGCAGTGAATGTACAGATGTATAAACCCCTTCTGACTTTTAAGAGAATGAAAGAAAAAGAAGTGATAGTGCCATGTTTGAGATTAACTTGAGTAGAGTAGAGCTCTTCTAAAACTTTTCACTTTATTCAGGCTGAGACCGCAGGAGTTACACAGCAGTGTTTTAAGTCACTACTGTAAAGCATTGTTCTGAAGGTGTGAGAAAGAGTTCTTGCAATTCCACTTTTCAATAAATTATACAAAAAAAAAAAAGAGAATATTGGTTCAAAACTAAGTGAAAATTTGACCTACCTTTATAACTTAAATTCCACTTCTGCATTATTATAAATCACACAAGCACAGTCTATCTGTCCCACACGACAAGCAAGCAACACAACAGTCTCTTGAGCCTGAAGCACATAATGGAGTGACACAGGTAACATTTAGTTGGAGCCTCCAGCTCCCCAAACCGAATAACGAGGAATGCTTTACAAGCTGAACTAATCAGGGCAGACTCGTGTGAACTCAGTGTAGCGATTAAACTCATGCTTCAGACTACCACACCCCAAGAACAGTTAATTAAAATAAGAAAGGGCTTTCCATTAAGACTGTGATCTGAGAAAAAAATCCAAACCCCAAACTTTTCAAAGTACATTTTAAATCACCCTCACCCTAATAT
The DNA here is from genome assembly GCA_026413425.1 of Tringa solitaria. Taxonomy (NCBI): domain Eukaryota; kingdom Metazoa; phylum Chordata; class Aves; order Charadriiformes; family Scolopacidae; genus Tringa; species Tringa solitaria. The sequence goes on from JAOXJM010000023.1 coordinate 58,419,404, forward strand.
CTGAATGCTTGATAACATGGCATGCTTGAGTGAATACATGGACTTAACCTTATTTTCCAAATAGGGAGCTGACAGAGAGATTAAGGGCAAAATTACAGAAAAGTACCCACATACTAAGTGTCCAGCCTGGAATTCTTAGGATATTATTTTCCCTTGGGTTTTTTGTGCTGTATATATAACACTTCTATATTTTTAAGATGTTGAGCTCAGGCTTCCTTATAGAAAAAAAACTAATAGGGAAGTGGAAAACCAGCAGCTTGTAATGATTTTTTTTTAATTATTATTATTATTTAAATAACTCTATGGCAGCTTCAGAAACCAGTACTTGGTAGCTTCCTTTTTGTCTGCCTTCAGCTCCTTTCCCACGTGTGGTTCTCCCTTTCTCACTGTGAAGAAACGTCTCAGATTCTACAAATAATTCTGATTCTTGCAGGAATATGTATAAACTCCCAGCAAAGAATAAGGCCGGGACTTTGAGGAAGGTGTGGTGAGAAACGAATGGTTATATTACAATATATATTGTTATGATGTGGCTACTTTCTAACCATGTTCAGCTCACTGAGCTGCTCTTAAAACTGGATCATCTAAATCCAGAACCTCCAATTAAGTCACCATATTTTATCCAACATGACCTGACACTGATGCAACATCCTTGTTAGGACCTGCAACTAAAGAAAAAAAGAGCTGTGAGGGAAAAGAACTTATCTGAAACAGGTTATAATTTATTTAGTCAAAGGAATACCACTAGAGGAGCCAAAAATTAGTTCAGAATCACTACATTAATGTATATTTGCCTCACCCAAACCTGGATTTTCCAGAAGATTTAGGAATCCACACCTCTGCAGACCTTCAGGCTGTTTCTTCTTTGTATCTTCTATTTTCCTTTCACAGGCAGAAAATACAAAAAATGCAGCAAAACCCCCTGAAAAGCAAAGGCACAGCCCCATTAAGAGAATAATTACTAGAAGAGGAATATCTTTTTGTGATTGTGGGGGATGAGGAGAGGCATCTGTGATGACTTTCCACAGACCAGCTACAGAACAGGGGAAGGAAGTCAGCAGTGGAGAAACAGACACCAAAGTTTTATAGGCGGCTTTAATTCAGAACTGTAACAGAAGACCTAGTCCACCATCTGAACATGCTGAATTCATTGTGAAAGCTGAGCTTGTTGCATGTGTTTTCAATTTATTTTATTCCTTTTTAAACACTGCTGTGACTCTCATCATAGAAGCAAGACTGCACCTACTTGTACCGCAACGTGAATGTGCGGCTCCATGAATTTCCCATTTAGTGAGGTAATTAAGGCTAGGTTTGTAGGATGTGCTTCTAAGTTGTCATAGCCCAAGTCACTCAAATTTTTTCGTGTCTTTTAGATCCTTCGTGAAAGTTTATGCATTTTCTTCGGATTTTTTAGAATGAGACATAGTAAAATGTTCTAAAACCCAGCCTCGGGAATTGGAATCACTTAATCTTTTAGTGTTACTGCTATGGGGAATGTGTTGAATGGTTGCATCTATGCTTTTCTTCCCTAATTTAAGAGAAACTGCATAAGGAAAACAGCTGAGGTTGTATTTCTTCATGATGGATAAATAAAACCTGGAAAATTTTGTGAGGAAGGGGAAAGAAACAAGGAACGTCTACTTCCCTAATTTGAAATCAGGGATTGACAAGTCAAAAAAAACTGCATAAGGAGAAAAGAAAATATTTTCCATTTAACCCTGTGTGAAACTTCGGTGTTTCATTCTTACTATTATAAAATTTTTCCTACCCTCTTTTACCCCTTCTTTCCCTCCTGCTCCGCTTCCCCTCCCTTCCCTGCCCTCTCTCCCCTCGCTTCCCTCCCTTACAAGTATTTGATTGTAAAATTGTTTTAATTAGAGATTCTGAAATCAATGTTATTCCACTTTATATTAAAACCTACTTAAATGAAAAACGATGATACACTTTTTAGAGTATTAAAAAAAAAAATATCTATATTTTGTATGCATTTTGAAAAGTAGTGAGATTAACATGTGTTTGTGGAAAACTACCCCAAGCCACAAACTCCAATCTCGTATTACCTAGAGATATTCAGTCATTTCCCTGAATTGTATTAAAATTTTCAAAACATCGTGAAAAGAACAAACTGTATTACAGAACAAAGTCAGTCAAAACCTCTTCCTCACAAGCAAAAAAAAAAAAAAGAAAAAAAGAAAGAAAGAAACCACCTCTAATTCTTTCATAATTTTTAAAGCACTACTTTCTGTTTGGTTTTGGGAAATATGGACTAATCCCACCCTCGGTAGTGTATTCTTTTATCAGTACCCAGAGACCATTTATTTTACTTGCCTAAGTGTTATGTTTATTTTATCATATCATATCATATTATATCATATGTGGCTATACAAAATAATCCTGTGGACTGTATCCCTGACTGCCAGGAGGACTTTAAGTGCAGATATAGCTGGCAGCATAATCCCCCCCCATACGTGCTGTGGTTAAAAAGGCAGGGGACAGCATTTCCCAGTGGAATGGCTGCAGCAAGAGCCTGTAACTCACCCTCAGCAGAGCCCAGCCCATGAGAAGAAATTACTTACTGAGGCGAGGAGCAAGCTTTGCCCAGGGACCAGGACACGGGAGGAGAGGACAGAGCCCTCAAGCACAGGAACCGTGGCTGCTCCCGCGTTCCCGCGCCTCGCTTCGTGTTTCGCTCTTAAGGTCTAGCTCCTCATGAGAGCTGCTACTGCTTCCACACTCTAAGTGTCTCACTATAGCACATATTAGGGTTACCGTGCTTCTGAGCTAAAAGAAATAAGTAAAATCTACTCTTATGATTACTAATATTAATTACTGACTACTTATATACACCCTTAATCTCTGAAATCTATTACAATAAACTATGACAGAGAGAGGCAAGTATTGCAAATACAGATAAAGAACAAATATTCAAGATGCCTAAAGTTTAAAGACGTTTGAATATCATTCACATTTAACTTTCATATTTTGCTATTTTTAAATTATTTTCGGTAGAAATGGACAATCACAAGAATGCAGAGGGTTAAAGCACAGATTCCAAATAAATCCCTTGTAAAAAGACATCTGAACTTAGTTTAATGATTTTTTTTGATAATTCACAAAGATTAATTAAAAAAATACAGTAATTCTTTTGAAGTTCACCATTTTCATTACGATGTTGAAACGTTTTCCTGCATCTAGCCTTTGTCTAATCTATCCCGAACATACTTATTTATTTTTTCAAATAGAAAAGGAAATTCAGACTGTTGAATGTTAGTGCTGCTTATTAATTTCACAACATTAATATTGTCAGTAATTTATCAAACCAGAGATATTTGGCGGACCAGTTAGAGTTAATGACTCAGCAGCTCAAATATGTCCCTAAAGCAATGATCTAATATACAGGTTCTTTTATGTCCTAAGCTATTGGAGACCGCTTCTCAATGACTGGGTTTTACCATCACCACATCATAACTCCAAATATCTGCCTTGGGATCTTTATTTCAAGTCTCAGCAGAGAAGCGAATAGAACCGTGATGAGGGCTGACCTCTCTTTTAAGGTACGTATATACCATTCAATTTATGGGCAAGAATGACCTGGGAAAGTCATTAGTTGAACGACCCGGGAAGGCAGCGATGTCTACCCCAAACTCCTCCTATGAAAGGGTAGTCTGCACCATGAGAATCCCACTTGCAAATAACTGCTGTAGGGCATTTGAAGTACTATGCTAGAAATACTAACATATTAGTAGAGTTATTTTGCATACCATTAAATGATCCTACTATAAAGGCTGCATTTAGGTATTCAGAGTGGGTGTTCCTACGGGTACTGTCCTTTCTTGCGAAACACGCCTCCTCCCCGTCTCCTCTCTGCCCTTATTGCCTCATGTGGTTTTTGGAGGATGATGAAAAGGAAACAGCACTGTGTCCACAGACCACAACAATGGCTTCCTAGTCATCTTTCTGCCCCCCAGGCGCACAGCACTCCCCCTCCACCTTCTCCTCGCTCAATAACAGGGAACTGGATCCACCCTGCACTGGAATTTCTCACATCATTTTAGCAAATAAGGCACATAAGGAGTGCAAAAACCCTAAGCACTGTTGAGGAAGAAGGGTGAGCGCATCAGGTGGCAGAAGACAGACCTCTGTGGGGTGATTAAGAAGATAGAGGCAATCTCAGGAGGTGGGAAGTTCCAAAGGAAGATGCTGGGAAAATGGTTGAAGTGTTGAAGATGGATTAGTGGAAGGAGGCTGGATGGATAAACCAAAGAGGTGCTGAAGAGGTAGAGTCAGGACCTCATAACGGAGAGAAGGGAAATGGAAGCACTGCTACAAAGTGAAAAAATGGCAAGAGATATTGTAATAAAAAGACAAAAGAACGAAAGAGGGTAGAAGGATGTAGAGAAGGAAAACAACTAAATTAAATTGGAAAACTTTAAAAATATGAAGTAAGCATTAAGTTTATTAAAATTAAAATTGTTAGATCAAAAGTAAATGGATATGGAAAAGATGATGCAGAAGCTTGGACCTGGAGTTCATACACTGCAAGCAAGTACTTTTGTAATAATTTTAACAATTTAACGGGAAATGCACCTCTCAGAGCATTGTTTTTAGGTATCACCCATATTATGTGAGAATGTTTGTGTAGAGATAATGCCCACTATACTATATATTATGAAGTTGAACAATCTAAATCATTAAAAGCCATGAATTTACAATCATTACTTTCTTCCTCCATTTCCCATCCTTTTTTTTTCATGAACTTGAATGCAGACATCCATTAAGCTAATGAGGAAAATGGAGCTGAATTTACTCCAGTCTGCCTGGAATGGCTCCCAATGCTGCTTGGTTCAATAGTCAGTAAGATTTAAATCTGACTTTTTGTAGAGTTTCCATAAATAACCAGCTCAGATTCAGAAAGTTCCGAACACCCCAAATTCCTGCTGAAGTGGGTAAGAGCAGTGTCTATTAAGCTGCCCTCCAAATTTTGTCTCTTTATCTTGTATCAGAACTTCCTCTACCATTAAAAACAATCTCCAGACAAAAACCAAGTTTTTTTTTTCCTGAGTTATAATGACTAGATTACCTTGTATTATTGACATAAACATTTCAAAAGACAAGAAGAATCATTATGATGTCTCCAGTGATGGTTATAAATGACACAGTCTTTAGAAGCTGTACAGTTGTTCCTAATTTCTTTACTCTCAGTAGAGAAGAAAAAAGTCATTTATCTGTTGTTTTTCTGGCAGCTGTTACTACTTAAGCTTCTTAAAGCACAACTAAAAGAATATAATAGTAACTTAAGACATCATCAGCTTGGCTGTAGTGTTGGATTCTCAGGGCAGGTTGCTGATTTCAACCAGTACTTATACTGTAATCAGTGGTGGAAATAATTCGAAACTCCTCTGCCTACACAAGCAGAGCTGGTTCCCCCTGAGGTTAAGGGAAAGGTTCCCACTGGCTTCAACAGGCTTTGGATTAAGCTTTGAGTAAGGAGCTGTGCAGGGTAAATACTGGTGACAGAATCTGGGGCTCTGCCAGATAAACACAGAAAGAGAAACCGGGAATTTCAGAACAGTTCATTCCTGGAAGAGATGAGACTTTCTATCCTTTGTTTTTTAGCTCTAATTATTCCCTATCCAAAAAAAAAGGGTCAGGAGGAAAGAAACAGGAGAAAAGGCTGAATTCTTCTTTTTGCTCTCAAATCTTCAACAGAATGTGAGTACATTCAAAAGAAGCCAATCTGTTTTAAGTAGTCTACTAACAGTGACAACAACCAAAATCTGGAAGGTATGATCTATGAAAACAGTCAATGGTGTTAGAACCCACAGACAATTCGTTGAAACACAATTTCGGGTTAAATGTCAGAATGTACACTGGAGAATTCCATTCCCCATCAGCATCTACTTCATGTTTGTTTGAAAATAGTCTGATGATTAATACTGGGATATGCATATATATCGTCCGCCCGTACTCAGCACTGGTGAGGCCCCACCTCAAGTAATGTCTCCAGTTTGGGTCCCCTTACCACAAAAAAAGATATTGAGGTACTGGAGCGGGTCCAGAGAAGGGCAACAAAGCTGGTGAGAACAAGTCTCATGAGGAGAAGCTGAGGGAGCTGGGGTTGTTCAGCCTGGAGAAAAGGAGGCTGAGGGGAGACCT
>JAOXJM010000023.1:58452641-58464524 GCA_026413425.1 Tringa solitaria
AATGCAGAAGCATTTCTCACTGCCATGTTTGGGCACATATTATATTTCTGTCTTATCCAAGCAATGTTTATGTTTCCAATTTTATGTCAGATGACTGAAACCAAGACTGATCTCATCAACTGTGCCCATTTTTGTAATACCAGAGAACTTCAACAAAAAATATTTTCATAATATAGTATAAAACCATTAACTCTTATTTATTAATCAGAATATTTTCTTGACATAAGTTTAAACATTGGGAATTCTGTAATTCTCAAACACATGCATTCAGTCTTCTAGAAAGCAGAGAAGATTTAATATATGAATAGCATCACTGATGTGTGCATAAAATAAAGCACTTATGTTACTGTCCCTCCTTTCACCCACAAATTCACTGGGAATTTTAAGACTAATCCCATGCCACCCCAATAACCTATGGATAAATTATAAAACCTTTACTCACGTTCTTTTCTGAACAATTTAAATTGTAAGAGACTGATTTTTATGGACGTGGATAAATAATTATATGCAATACTAAAAAATTATGCATTTATTTAATAGGTTTTCTCACAGCATCTTATAAGCAATGAACAGATTTCACATATTAATAAGAAAAAATGCCTTTTAAAACGTGCCATAGATTTTATATAAAATTGGTTAAATAGAGATTTAGCTCTCTAAGTTCAGCCTTCTAATTTTAAGCAAGGGCATGAGTATACTTAAATGCATTTTTATGGTACAATTGCAGTTAGCTGGATCCCTTTCTTTCACAATAAAACTGTTGTTAGCAATACTGTGAGAATGTTTACTAAGGAATCTCAGTTCTTATCAGAAAATGTCTATTATATTTGCTTTTCCTTTCCCCAATCTTATTATTCAAGAGCAGCTTTTAAACAAATAAAACGGAAAACCTGGGAATATTAAAAACTAGATTGGTCTGCTGGTTTTCCAAACAACCCTACCCCAATAAAAAGCAGAAAGGTAAGTGCTCTTTAAGATTAGTTTTATCAATGTTTAAAATATACTCTAGAAGTCTACTTATTTTCCCTTCAATAAATAAGTATAACCAAAAAAATAACTATTGAATATTGAGGCACATGACAACTTGGTGGGCTCATTATCATTGCAACGTACATCAGTTTCTTGTTGAACAAGTGAAATCATGTTAAATCTCTTAAAATACATACACATGTGAATAAATACACGTGAGAGAATGCATAAACACAAGCATACACTTAGGTTATTTTGTAACCTAAATAAAGTCACAGACTAAAAGCAGCTGGGGTCAATCTGCGACCACATTACTGAACATCTTTAAGAAATTAAAAAGACCCAGATCCCCTCAAAGTGGCTGTATGCTCTGATGCCAAAAGAAACTACACAATCATTCTTTAAAAACTGGCCAAGGCATCAGTCCAGTATTCAACTAATTTATTGGAAGGAAGCCTAAATTCACCAGTCTAATCTTATTTTTACAGTATGAGCTCTATTAATGTTTTGCTGGCATAAAGCCTTATTTATTATGAAATCTACTTCAGATGCTATTATGACATAACTTGAGGGAAAATAAGTTAACAATTTTAAATTTATAAACCAAAGTTTACACAGTAAGGGTGTTGATCTTTTGATGTGCTCAGTGGCCTCAGCTCCTATTGAAGTCAGCACCTCACAATGGACCGGCAGAATAGAAATAAAACAGCTCTGTGTTCTTAAGTTTTCAAAATAATGTGAAACTCCACTGTAACGTCTGTACCTACATCAAAGGTATAACCACAAAAGTTAGCAATGGATTTCGATTTACATATTCTAAGGGTTAAGCAGCTTTGGAGAAAAGGAAAGCAGCTTTGCAGAAAAAAACCTGGGGCGCCTGGTGGAGATAATTTGTCCATGGGCCAACGATCTGCCCTTGTGGCAAAGAGAGCTCGCGGCATCCTGGGCTGCACTAGGGGGAGCATTGCCAGCAGGTGGAGGGAGAGGATCCTGACCCTTTATTCAATGCTAGTGAGGCCACACGTGGAGAACAGTGTCCAATTCTGGGCTCCTCAGTATAAGAGAGACTGACATCCTGGACAGAGTTCAGTGAAGGGCCAAAGATGATGAAGGGACTAGAGCATCTCATGCTGAGAGAGGTGGGACTGTTCAGCCTGGAGAAGAGAAGGCTCAGGGGAATCTCATCAATGTATATAAATACCCGAAGGGAGGGTGCATAGAGGACAGAGCCTGGCTCTTCAGTGGTGGCCAGTGACAGGACCAGAGGTGGTGAGCACAGACTGAAACACATAAGGGTCTTGTCTGAACATCAGGAAACACTTCTTACTGTGATGGTGACCAAGCACTGACACAGGTTGCCCAGAGACGCTGTGGAGTCTCCATCCTTAGAGAGATTCAAAAGCTGTTTCAGTGCTGCAAATTAAACCATGGGGAAAGTGCAGGAGCAGGAGACGACGTGAAGGACATGGTCCAGAGCAACCTGTTTTACAGGACCCTTGCTTGAGCAGATGGATTGGACCAGGTGTCCTCCAGAGATCCCTTCCAACCTCAACCACCCTGTGATTCTGAGCTGTGAAAAGCCCAACAACACTAAGATAGGAAAAGTATACTGTACTTACCCTGAAACAAACCTGCTTCTGTGTTAATCTGAAATTATTAGCACAGTAGTTATAGAATAGAATCATAGACTAGTTTGGGTTGGAAGGGACCTTTAAAGGTCACCTAGTCCAATCTCCCTACAATGAGTAGGGTCATCTTCAATTAGATCAGGTTGCTCAGAGCTTCTGTCCAATCTGGCTTTGACCTGGACTTGAATGTTTTCAGGCATGGGGCATCTACCACCACTCTGGGCAACCTGTTTCTGTGTTTCATCACCCTTATTGTGAAAAAAATTCTTCCTTATATCTAGCCTAAATCTTTGCTCTTTCAGTTTAAAACCATTATGCCATGTCCTATCGCGACAGGCCCTGCTAAAACATTTGTCCCCATCTTTCCTGTAGACCTCCTTTTAAGCACTGGAAGTCCACTAGAAGGTCTCCCTAGAGCCTTCTCTTCTCCAGGCTGAACAACCCCAACTCTCTCAGCCTGGCCTCATAGCAGAGGTTCTCCAGCCCTCTGATCATTTTTTTGGCCATTCTCTGGATCTGCTCCAACAGGTCCAAGTCTTTCCTGTGCCGAGAACTCCCAGAGCTGGACGCAGTACTCCAGGTGAGGTCTCATGAAAGCAGAGCAGAGGGGCAGAATCACCTCCCTCGACCTGCAGGCCACTACTTTTCATGAAGCCCAGGATATGGCTGGCTTTATGGGCTGTGACTACACATTGTCAGCTCATGTACTCTCAATCCCTTCATCCTCCAGCCTGTATTAATACCGGGGGTTGCCCCAACTCAGGTGCAGGACCCTGCACTTGTCCTTGTTGAACCTCACGAGGTTCACATGGGCCATTATATTTGTTACTGGCATGTGACAGACATAAGGAATCCATAACTAATGTCAACAAGAACAATTCTTTTAGTTTAAGAGGAACACAAAGTGAAAACCAAAAGGCGATTTGAGTAGAGATGCTGAAAATCATGTTGGGGAAAAAAAAAGCAGTTTTAGATTGGAAATAATGTGTATTTTACACGATGAGTCTGCTTCTCCCTAGTATCCCTCTTCCATCCAGCAGATGTTTTTCCTTTTTATGAAGTTGCCCAAATACAAGACAGCTGATTTAAAAAAAAATTAATGCAACTTTGTGTATAAAACCAGTGATTTCAAAGGTAAGTGAAATGATTTTTGAAACAAGATGCTCTCATTTTTCCCCACTAAAGCACTCAGGGTATTTGAAATATAAGTTCTCAAAGATTTCTTCTTAAAATCATGGAAACAAGTAAAATGCCAAATTATTATTTCTACTTTATGTGTAGAAAATCAAACATTATTATACACACTACTAGAACGGACAAATGGTTTCTCTATACTATGCCACCTGTGGAAGGGAGCATATGGTAATGTAAGATTTTATAAAAACTCTGTGGAGCACAACCATGAATGCATTTAGTGTTAGCAAAATCTAAGGGTAATAAATTTTTTAAGCAAACTACACCGGAGAAGTGCACGCACACATTATACAAATGCTGTGTAGCTCTACATTCTGTTGTCAGAAACATTAACCAATGCTTAATTGCAAGAGCTTTGACGCTCAAAGTCAATGTTAAACTCTGAAACCTGTTCCCACAGGACAAGACAATTATTAAAGGATTCACATCAACTAAAATCCAAGGAATACTGTTACTTTAATATAATTTTCTTTTGATAAAATATTCCACTCTTTTCCACGAAAAGTTTCTCTCCCATCATAGCATTAAGCAAATTGCTTCTCCCATGTTATGGGAAGGAAAGAAAATATATAATTTATTTTAAAAATATACATTTGATCTTCTACCAGAAGGAGTCTTGCAGGAATATGTGGAATATCCTGTTTGGCTATGACTATACTAGTACATTGAGCAGTGCCAGGGAATTCGTCTCAGCACTCAAACTTGACTGTCTACACTGTCAAACTGCTGGGATAGACTCCAGTATGGTTTTGGCCCACGCAAACTAGCACTTTCCCAAACAATTCCTGGGCAAGACTTGTGGTTAGAGCAGGCTAGAGACCATTCAGTATTGGCAGTCTTCACAGAATACCTTGTTTGGAAGGTTTAAAAGTTTAATAGTATGGATGTGAGTGGTTCCGTGCCAGCTGTTCTCAGTGTCAAATATTTATAGGCATATTTAATTTATTAGTATAGACACAGACATGGTGTCTAAATCACAGAGCAAGTGTATTTTGCACTGTGCTAGCTCTGTGGATCTACTGGGGGGCAACACTGATCCCTTCTCCTTCCCATCCAAAGGAAACTTCAGTTCCATCGGAATGGTGTATACCAAAGTCTAACCTCAATATGCAGCCAGAATCTATCCCAAATATATATATATTGCAACTCAGGAACCGGGCAGGGCTCCTGGGTCCCACAGTTTAGTACATCCATTGCGAGATACAGACGTTTCTAAATCTCCTTAGAGGTCAGGAATAAGGCTACCATGGAACAGAGCACTGTTGGCATGGAAAGGATTCCTCACCAGCATGAGCAGAAGAATGATATTTGCTGTTACTCTTACACATATAGCTGAAGGGAGGAAGCTTTGGGCAATGGGTAGGCGAGGACAAACCCTTTCCATTTCTCCCAAGCTTCTTAATTCTCCGCATACAAACAAAACTGTTACCTTAACTCTGCTGACTAACATACCCCTTATGCCCTCTCAGACTCCTGCATAACTGAGAGGGTATTTTCTAAGCTTTCAGCACTGAGGATCTGCAGGAGCTGTAGCATCTCTCAGGGTGTACTTTTGCTAGACACCCTCATAAGAATCTAAGCTGTACAAGACCCAAACTTGTAGTGACACAACAGATGTGCAGAGGAGGAATTCAGGCATGCAAATCCTCAGGTTAGATCAGATTAGAGATTCATCACTGTGCTAGCAATGGTCTTAATCTCTTAATTATAGGATAGTAGTTATTATGAATTCTCACAAACACAGGGTATGTTAATTCACTCAATTCCTTTTTATTTATATTTATGTACTTGTTAAATCAGGTTATCACAGGTAAGTGGCGAGAGGTAGCAATGCACTGATAGCATTCAGCTATTGAACAATGCAGCTTCTAATGCTTGATGAAGAATTAAAGTTTAAATCAAAATTATGACATTTTTGACAATTAAAATTAAACATTCAAACCAAGAAACAATGATGATTAAAATTTTCAGAGTAGCAATCCAACTTTAAGCAGCTTAAATATGAAAGCTCCGCTGCCAAACAACACAAAACTTGCTTTCCCACCAGCAGTTACTACAGTAAAGCTTAAGTAAAGCCTTCAGCTGTTTTGGTTAAGGTGCTACCGAAACCCCAACAACAGCTCCTAAACCTCAAAAACTATCACCAAGGTTAAATTGTTCAACTACAGGTCTGAGGTCTTGTTTGCAACAAAACAAGCTGTCACCTGAGACGTTACAGTCATACGCCAGATTATAGGATGTGCCTTTTATTCTTCAGGAGAATACTAAAGGCTGTGTCTCTATCAAAGGTGAATTTTGTTATTTTTATCTTTTTAAGACATCTACAAAAATGGCTTCCTAATATAGTAAGAGGGACACATCCCTAAGCATGCTTATGACAGCAGACTAGCATCAAGCTAAACACTGAGTTCCTACTAGAGCACTGAATTGAATCAAAAATGCTTTTTCAGGAAACTGGTATTTCAACAAGATAATAAACTAAAATATCGAACTATTTTTAAGTTACAATATACAGGAATATACCCATCTAAACTTGGTAGTCGTAACAGCCAACATTTAACTGTATCTAGTACTGGAACTTAACACCAGGATTTCTCCACCTTCTTCTCACCCAACAACCATGTTGGCAACAAAAATGTGATTATTACTAACAGCTGTAAGTTACCTTTATCTGTGTTCTACAGTTGGAAAAATTCCTAGAAAACAGTTAATAATTTGCCCAACTGTACATCAGTGTTCAAATTAGAATCTAGGATAATTCTAGCTTTATTGTCAGTCCCTACTCTTTCACGGGCCACAGGTTCCCTACGGTTAGCATTTATGTGTGCACTTCAAAGTGTGATATATGCAAGCAGCCATAAAATACAAGTAATATCAGTTATCAGTGATTTTAACATCAAAGACAGATGGTGTTTTAAAAGGTAAAAGCCTTGATTATATGGTACATCAAAATGACATCATTAGCGGTACCTTATAAATTATTTCATTTAATACAGGTACTGCTTAGAATCAACAAGCACACATAACAATTATGCTGCAACAGAAAACACCACTGGAATGTTGCAATTATTTAATGAAGTGAATAAATAACTTAAAATTTCTTCTACCGGGTCAGTACATAAGTAAAAGGAATGTGTATTAATTACCAAAAACATAATTTAGCAAGACCATCAGGAATATAGGCTTTGCTAAGTGTAGCAGAACCTCATCTGAGGAGCAAGAAAATAAATAATAAAAAGCCTAACACAATGCTAGATCATTGGTTCAAAAAGGTCAGACAACAGTAATTATACAGTGCAGCAAAGCTTTCAGGAACTATTAAAATCTTAGCAACACAATGTTTAGATGATGTCCACTGTTTTTAGAACTTCTGAATTAGTGGCATTCAGATAACGACAACATAATTCTCAAACTTCTCCCTTCAACGGAGGGGAGCCAGACAGGACAGAGCACATCCACGTACTGAGGCTACAAACACCACCCCCTTACCTGCAGACTGAGCACTGTAAAGGGAAGGATCCACCAGAGGAATATTCTGAGGAGCAGGCTGAATGGTGTTACTTGTCACTCCTGCGAAGCCGTGCAAAAAAATTGGACTTGGGTTATTTTTATTTATAGACTTTAAAAGTAAGCAGACAAAATATGAAAATGGAACAGATAAACCTAGTGGTTCAATGATTTTTAAGTTAAGCAGCTGACAGGTTCCCAATTCTGAAAGTTTGTAACAAATCATTTCAAAGCCCTCACTTCAGACTATGAAAGTTTTGTAAAATAACACAGAAGAATTTACATGCTGTCATTTGTTTTATCGGTACAGTATTTCAAAGAAGTTTAATTTCAGCATCAAAAAAAAAAAAAAAAAGGAAAATACTACTCCAAAAGCTGCTGGTTGCCTTACAGTATGGAGGAAAATCTGTTAAAGAAGAGTAGGAGTAAACTTTTATATTTGAAGTCTAAATTCTACCATTTAATATCAGAGTCTGCATTATTGTATTTTTAAAGCCCCATGCCTGCAATCTCACACCTGCAAACAATGTCCTTCCTAACTCCCTTGAAAATAATCAGTGCAAATAAAAAAGCCAGCTGGATTTAAAAGGGAAATGGTGATGCTAGAAGAAGAAACAGCACTTTATGCTGTGAAGCATTCTTGTATCTGTGGTCATATTTTAGCCACTCTCATTTGCATTGATCCAAAACTCTATTTTTGCAGTATGTCTAGAACATGCCAGACTAATCTAAAGTTATTTCTACAACATCTGCTATGTAGTAAGATGGCAGAACCACTTTTCTAAATTATCTCTTATTTCATGGAATGACTGATGGGGTCAAAACAATGTAACACAAAAAATTATTGTATTCCAACAAGATACATATGCCATGATTTTCAAATCTGGTAAAAACAAAGAGCTAAATATTTAGCAAGGTTGAATGCAAAAACAACACTTTCCCCTTCCCAGACCCAAAAAACCCCACCTATCTGAAGGATTTCCCTTTGATAAAGCTGAAAAAAAAAGAGCATCCTGAACTTTTCATAGGGTGAAGCATTTTTAAAATGAGAAAGCAAAAGAAAAGGAGGAGGGGTGTGACAAAACATCTCCTATGTTCTATAATATAAAAATGTATTCGAACAACCAAATGATCATCAGGACTGAAATCAAGAGCTTTTAATTTTTTAGTCTTATTAAACATTATTACTATAAAAAGCTAACATAAAATGAAAAAGTTTTATTCACAAATCATTTAATCAACTTTTTTTTTTTTTAATACAGCAACTGGGAAGGACTTTGTATTTTTAAGAACTTGGTTTTGGTCCAAAAATGACACAAAAGATAACACACCCACACCCCCAAGAAGGATGTAGGGGCCAATATGTTTAGCATTAAGGACAAAATTTCCATTAATAATACTGTTTGAGGTCAATCACCCTACATTAGTTGCATGGGAAAAGGAGTATAAACCAAACAGAAGAAAGGTATGAATGGTACATCAAGTATGATTGTGATAGTGTTGTTGTAACAGTTTCAACACTGTTAGATACGCTCCCACAAGAAGAACAGCAATCTATCTGCACAGGGAAAGTTAAATATGAAACCAAGTGATATAATTTCATCTATCAAGTGAAAGATTCAAAATGGTGCTTCACTGTATAGATGTTCCAATGCCTGTTTCTAGAGAAGAAAAAAACATTCTGTCAGCAGGAACACTCACTCTTTCAGTCCATATATCTCTTCTGATAAAATGCTCAAAAATACGAATAACATAATTTAAAAAGCATAAAAACATAAAAAACATATTTCCAGTGGCATTTTTACAATGTTAATTTATGAAATTGCTTCTGCCATAGAATACCTATATTATTTGACTTCGTGTGTCATGGCAAGAGGGCTAGAATTTGCCTCTCAATAAAGGCATGAAATTTTTGGGTGGGATTAGGACATACCTGTGTTGTGAGGTACTTCAGCTGGAGTGTTGGCTGGTGCGTGGGCACCCGGGGGTATATGTATGCCAGTGAAATTACTAGTTGGTATGTTGTTAGCTTCATATGTAGATGATGATGATGATGGTTGAGTTGTTCCTCCACTATCGACAGAAGATGGCCCTGCTTCTTCCCTTTCGACATCTGTCAAGATGACACAAAATAAGAATTACTGCAACTCTTCTTGAAAACTTAGGCTTTCTTTTAAAACCAGCGACACAAAACATTTATGAACCCCAACCACGTATGGTTGATTTGACAAAGTGAAAAAGCAACATACCATAGGATAAGGGTCTAGAAACTCATATACTTTCAAAGATCTCTCCTGTTTAAATTGAAGGATTGTCTCATTACTGGTCCGAATATAAGCAATTTGTCTTATAAGTACAATCCCTTATACTTCTGTGTACTGCATCCACATTAGTTAACCAAGATATTAAAAACATGCAGTAACTTATATTTTAATACATACATGAACCAGAATATGAAAAGCTGTATTTGCCTTGCAAACTCTTCATAAGAAGAAAGACAGCGCCAATCCTTCACCCCATAGCAATTAAATAAACCACAAATAAATAACAAAAAAGGGGTCCTTTGGGAAAGTAACACCAAACAAGAAAATGAAATGCAGATTAGCAAAGTCATAACTGCATCTAGAACAATTAGAGCACATAATACACTATAAGAATAACGAGGTTCAATATAACCCACAGCATGTACAAAGAACTTACATATTATTTTTCAATCTAGTCATATTCTCAAGGTTCTAGTCTAATTTATTCAATGTTGCTTTGAAGCTTGTAAAAGTAATGGTCCAATTGTATTATGTTAATTGCACAGATAATTTAGAATATGGTTGATTTCTGGTCCTTAATTTGAATCACAGAATACGTGAATTCAGTTCAATTGTAAAAAGCTAGTTTTCTTTTACACTGTATGTGTTCATCTCTATCGATAATGTCAGGTGGAACAAGCACAGTTTTGGGAACAGCTTTGTTAGCAGCCAGTTCTTGAAAGGGAACAAAACGAATATGGGAGCACAAAACTCGTATACGTGTAGAGCTGGCAAAATAGGTGTTTTTTCTTTATGAAATCCACACTGATCTCCAACTATACAAGATTATGCATTATGCAAACACCTCTACTGCTTAATAATTAAACAGTCTACTATTACAAATATCACATCTTTTCCCATGTAAGATCCTACTCCTCACAGAAAAAGTTCAGTTACTACCTTTACTAAAAATGACTAAACACCTTCTAATTCACAATACAATTTACTACAACAAAAGGCTATAACAAAAGGCAGAGTAAAGTCAACAGTATTGTCATTAGGACTTTCTGCTGGAGAATAAATGCACAGTTAAAGAATACATTTTCGGTTTATATTGCAAAATTGTAGTAGTTTACTTTTATTCAGAACATCCAAATACTAATAAATTCACAAATTGCCCAAATTCACAGTTTAAGACCAAGAATCTTTATTTAAAAATATTAAAAAGTAAAGTAACCTAGAAGTAAAGTTCTGTCAGGAGTGTTGAGCACTGCTGGCAATATTTAATGTAAAAACACTGAACATATAAAATGTATGTTACTCTTGTGAAAATTATTTTCACTTGCTGCAACCAGTAATTCAGGCTGTGATTTTAAGAAGCTATTTCTGACACATGCAAACAAACATCTGGCAGATTTCTGGAAGGCAAAGGATATCTTACGGTGCCAGATTTTTCCTTTGCTGTATATTTTGCTAATAACTCATACTACAATATCATATTGCTAAAATGCATGGAAGTAAAATGAAATAAGTTAAAGTTGGCAAAAAAAAAAAAGTGAGGTCCAAAAGCAAATACCAGATATGTTACCTTTTAAATAATAATGAAATGATAGGAATAAGCCATTGGTCAAATGCTGTATTTTTCAATGTTTCTGATGTTAACCAAAAGAATTAGTCTAAAAGTTTCAGAAGATAAAATTTAGTTTAACATAATCCCAGAGACCTACTGTACATAAGATTAAGGAAATAGTTACGCAAAACACTCATCATGCTGTCTGAAGGTAAGGCTGCCCACGTTGTGCCACTGTTATCAATTATTTATAACTTGGTCAAATTGTAGCCATAAAGATGGATTTTCCATGTTGATGTCTGCCTGAAGCTAGTATGCCAGAAAACCTGTTGTAAAAATTACTAAGTCACTTTTGAGACTGAGGGAATGGGAGAAAATATGCTTTCGTTGTACTTTGTATCTCAATTAAGAGAAATTACCTGTAAATTCTCACCCAGACCTAAACCGTCAGTGGATTTATTCCTCTATTCTGCTCCCTACAGCTTTCTCTTGCCCTGATCTGGCCTTTCAGTCCCACTCTGATTTCCCCCTGCACCAGGACTTCATATCCACTATCTGCAACCCCTTGCCCCATACTTGTGGCTGTCTCGTGCCGTCTCCCAATCTTCTCTCCAACACATCCTCAGATTCAGCCTCAAAATTCCTCCCTGGATAGTTCATGGTCTCTACTCACTCCTGCAAAGGCGCAGTGCTGGAGGCAACACTGGTCATGTATGATGTGAACTCAGATGGTTAAAGTTTGGCAATGTTATATCAAAAAAACACCATAACA
>JAOXJM010000023.1:58478878-58496841 GCA_026413425.1 Tringa solitaria
AAATCTAAACACAGAAAGATACAGAGATTTGTACCTAAGGCACTCAATTTAAGTCTGCTGCCTAATTAAAATACCACAATCACATGATGAGGAGCTAATACTTACATTCTTCAATTAAACTGACTTTTAAATATGTACATGATTGTCAGCTTCCCTGAACAAATTTCATGGTATGATTTAATAATGTAAAATTTAGGAACTAACATAATGGATGCTAGACCTAAGGGCCATCTGGATCAGTTATTTCTTTTTGACAGATGCAAATATCAGACATTTTCAGAGGAACATAAATTAATTTTAGACTGATATGAGCTAGGGCAACACAAATTCAGAATATCCTTGGTCATTACTGGATATAGAATCATCCTACTTGCTGAAGTATGCGTATTCATATCTCTTCCAAAATTCATTTACATAAAAAGAACCTGTTTCCATATAAATGGAAATCTTGCAAATGTCTTTAGCCTTGAGGATCAGTTTAATCATTAAAAGTTCTGCTCATTTGTTATCTGCTTCATTGTTACTCTTCTGTTACCTATATGTGGCTTTTTTTTCACATTCACTGCAAATACATCCATTTATATAATGTAAGCAAGGGAATTTTTTTCCTCAATAACATCCAAAGGGGTGTATTTACAGGACTGCGACATCCTTATGTTTTGTAGGCAGCCCTAAAAAGCCAGCCCCCCCCTCCCCTCTTTGCATTTCAGAGACTGTGAAAAACTCGAAGACTCCTTCAGACATTCCAATGAACAAACACAGAAGAGCGAGTCTTGGACACAGAGAACACAGGTCAAAGAACAATAGTTACAGATAAGGAACATGTTTTTCTTGTCTAGATATAAATTGACACTGTGGGTGACATCAAGCAATGTTCCATACCAACACCGCTTTTCTGCTAACAAAAGACTCCGGGACAGCGGAGCCCAAGAGTCCTCAGGTCATTCCAGATCAAAGGAACTATTATCCAAAGCGTACAGATTGTCAAGAAAACATGAAGGTGCTTTCACAGCAGATATTAAGAACAGAGACTTCTACAGACAGACCATTAATGTCACCTGAACTAAGATTAAATGTCTTGCACCTGTCACAGCAATTACATCTCTGCATCACAACTGACTACAGGAGACAGTTACCACATTTAGCCATCAAACCCCAACTGGTATAAAGGGCTGTATATATGGGAAAGGAGATTTCCTGCATGATCTTATTAACTAGTAAAAGGCCAAAGCACATTTAAGTTACCCTAACAAGAGAGTCTACTGAAAACTTTAAGAACTTTCAAAGTTCAAAATTTGTGCATACTCACTTCTTCGATGACAGTAATATGTTCAAAATGAGTATGGAATAGCAAAAGCTGCCCAGAGACAGCCTTCTGATGAGGCAATCACTGAGGCAAGGGCAAAAGTGATTCCTTCTTTCTCAAGTGGTGCTCAAGAAAGAGTATGATGTTTGTGAAAACTCCTATTGACAGCGAATGACCACCTGATGGCATTCAGTACTGAAAGAAAGTCTTGACTCAAATACCTCTGATGAAACAACCTGATTGTAATGAAGAACTAGGCAACCTGCAGCTCAAAAACACCAACCGTACCCTACCAGTCAAAATCTCCTGGAACATCAGTTTCAACTGATGAACTAAAGATACAGAAAGAAAGTATCCTCTCCAGTGCTTGAAACTCCTCAGTGACAAACAGAACGTTGTTAAGTATATTTAGGCACACTTAGTGCTTTACTCATTGCTGCTGTAGTTAAAAGTAGGGCTTGGGGGTTGAAAACCTCTTTCATCAATGATTGTACTTATCAAGCAGATAGCAAGTGAAATAGTTCAGTTGAAAAACTAAAAGAACTGGGGATTTCTCTGGCAGAAACAGAATAGGAAGAAGAGAAAATAATTCAATATTTGCCTCTACAGACACCACTGAAATAAAAAGAATACTTTTTTAAATGTTTTGAAATTATCCTTACGAAGAGCAATATGTAAATGACTCTGAAAGCAGTAAATAATCCCTTGCCTTACCACAAGCAACAGCGGAAAGTGTCTACTAGTTTTACTCATTGCATTATTTTTTTTTGTATTATTATTACATCTTATTCCTAAGGGAAACAATCTTAATTTATTTACAAACAAAAGTTTTCCCATGTCTCCATCTTTGTTATCCTTTTTTCTGCTCTAATTTTAAAATGTCCCAAGGATTCTACATGAAGTCCACCTGTAAGACCATGTTGGTTTTGATACTACTACCTTTGCTAATTAAGATGTCAGAAGCCTCTTATGTATCTTTTAGTTCTGTGTTTAGTTTATGACACAAATATTACTTATGTTTAGGATACATGATAGTAACTGAAAGATATACTTTGAGCTAGTGAAGGAAATCTGCTACCTTGCAGCAATTGGGCACTCATTTCATTAGTTATTTTCAGCAGCAATGAGCAACATGTAATTTCCCTGTGTCAATATCAGCAGTGAAATTTTAAACTGGAAATTAATGGTCATAGAACTGTCCTCCATGTTTATGTTGATGGGTAATCTCAGCAGCAAGGAACTCAGAAGTAAGAGGCCAGAAGTCTACCGCCTCCAACATCCCTGCTGAGAAAGCCTAATGTAACTTAAGTTTGGTTTCCCCTCTCCTACATCTGAAAGAAAAGAGAGTAATTATTTACATTCCTTTAAATACAGCTGTTTTGGTTTCGACAATATTGCAAAAGTAGTGGAATGTGTTATTACTGTGCTTGCTAAATCACAAAAATTTTGCTTTAATGCAAAGGTTACTCTCCTGAATGGTACGGACACCACAGAAAGAAAACCTCTTGGTGTTCAGTATTACAATTGCATTATTACACCTTTTAAAAATACTGCACTTGAGGTGCCATTTTACATCAAAATTATTTCATAGTTCTTCTCTTTAGAATTTCTCTCTACACACTGAAAAATGTTCAAAGTGCATTTCCTGATGACTACAGCAATATATTGTGAAACTAAACAACAACTAGGCTCACAGGAGCTGTTTATTTGGTAACTTTTGACAAAAAAATTCCTCTATGAAAAGCGAAGCTACCGAAAATTCTGATATAAAAGGACAACTAAACCCATAGAAGAACGTAGACATTCTTGGAAATAAGTGACCTGTAATTCTCATGATGAAGATCTGGAATATCTGGAAACAAATAGATGAAGGCCATTATCAGTTCTTTTTAAGACTGTTTTGTGCACTTGGCTTCATCACAGATAAAATGTATAGATTTTGCTCCTTCCTCCAAATCAAGGAGCAAAAAAGCTATTTGTGTGGCCAGTAACAGTAGTATATGCATAAAGGACTAAGGAGGCAAAGGAGGCTACATAGAGCTAATGTCTACTAATTAATTAATATTTTAAGTAGAGCTCAAGTCACTTGTAATCTTTTATGCACAAAGACAGAACTGTTTTACCAATTATTAACTAAAAGAGGGTTTGCTCTCAGTTTGCAGACAGGACATTTATCTTCAAATTCATAAAGACTTGGCAAGTGATCATTCTCAGAAAAATGTTTTGCCAAGACAACTACAAAATTTATGTCCTGATTTGTTGCCCTTAATCTTTGTTCAGCAAATACTAAGTGTGGGTGTGCTGGAAGGAATTATACAGTGAGCTTTACAGAAACTTCTCTGCTTTTATTTATGTCACGTAATACCACGTTATTTTTCCTTTGCTAATACGCAGCACAATTTCAGAGCGAGTATTTTGTCTTTAAGACGTGCCAGGCATTCATTCCTAATACACAGTAAGTTATTCCAGATTTATGTTTGGATAACAACTTAAACTCCCCTCACTCCCATTTTAAACTAACTCCGTGCCAAGTAAAAATGCTGGAGAACAAAAGTTCCAGCCAGCAAGCATGCACAATAGGTTGATTCTATCTTTTAAATTCTGTCCTACTATCCATCCTTTTTTCCTGGTCTAACAGGATCAAAAGATTACAGTCCTTTTTCCCCATGCATATTTAATTCTCTAGTATAGAAAAAAGAATTATTAGGAACTGGAATATTTCTGACATTTCATAGTAACAAATTGACATTAAATAGTAACAAAAAACATTGCCATAAACTTTAGCCATATTTTGATTCTGATTAAGAGATGAAAGCTTTTTCAGGCTGTAATTTATTAGTCATTCACATTCTACACCTTCCTCTTCCCTTTGTCAAAACACTGACAGAAAAATGTTTGTTAACTGCTTGGTACAGGAATACAAACGTGGGAAGCAAGAAACACAAAAACATTAAGTTGGATTGTACTCAAACTACTGCAAATATATTTTCATATAAAGAATGCATCTGCAAATAAAAACAAAAATTAATTATTCTTGCTTTCACGAACATTAATGTATCAGACTTCATTCATGTAATTTCTGCATGTAGATCATAAACATATGCTATTTCTACATGGCTAAGTCAAAATTGTCTGAATTGAAGGACTTTTAAAAACAGATTTAGAAGTAGTTACAAACAACCTTTGAAGGGTCTTATATCTCCTCATGATGCTGAAGAAAACCGGCAAAAGACAAGGTAAGTATTAGGCTGGAATCATTAATTCAAAATCAGGAATCTTACCAAGAAAACAAATTACTTAAAATCTTTATTTTCAGGTAAAATTAGTTTAAGGAGAAATGCAAGAAAAAATATTCTAAGACAAAAGTGGGAGGAAGGAAAACTACACACAAATTTAATTAAGAAACTCAAAACAAAAAAAGGATAGCATCATGACCCTCTCTTCCCATCAGTTTCTTTCATAGTATTCTAAATCCCAGAGAGGCAAATGGATTGATAACTC
This sequence comes from Tringa solitaria, assembly GCA_026413425.1. NCBI lineage: Eukaryota > Metazoa > Chordata > Aves > Charadriiformes > Scolopacidae > Tringa > Tringa solitaria. The sequence goes on from JAOXJM010000023.1 coordinate 58,483,686, forward strand.
CATATTTCAAGGTTATGTTACATGCTAGACAAACTTTGTCAACTCAAAACTATCTCAAGTAAAATGTCTCTTACTTAAAATTACTGAAAGTTACAGTAAATTGCACTAGAATTCACTATTATTTGAATAATAACTTGTAAACAAACTGAATAGGTGAAACAAAATTTGCAATTACAAACAAGAGTGGTAATTATTAAGGTTAGATGATAAAACAAGTAATTTAATATCTAATATGAAACCTAGGAAATCACTCAGTATTCTACACTGCCATTCTTCAGTGCACTTTAAGGACTGAGTTTGGTCCTATAAAATTTAAGTAAGAGATCTGTAAATAGAATTTATAGGTTTCTAAGCTCTGGTGCAGTATTTAAACTACCAGTATTTTTCAAAGCTTGTCTCTACAGTCTAATAAAGAAAGTAAAATATTTGTAATTAAAACAGAAAAACTACCTCAACTCTAGGATTAATAGTAATTAAGATCTCAAGAAGGCAAAAGGAGAAGGCAGCTACTCTGGATTAGTTATGGTCAAGTCATGCAGATAAAACAGCTTGCAGTGATTAGAGCACAAATCTGAAGCGCTCCTGTGGAACACTCTCCACTTCAGTTTACACCAGAAGAAACCTATTTCATGCTCACAAAATACTTTGTGAGGTGAACCAAAGCACCCCAGATGGGCATGACCACGAGATAAGTTTCCAAAGTGTTCTCCTGACCTTCATTGCTAACAGCATCCAGGGCTGCATTAGGAGAAGCCTGCCAGCAGGTTGGGGGAAGGTGATCTTTCCCTTCTACTCAGCACTGGTGTGACACACCTGGAGTGCTGGGTCCAGTTCTGGTCTCACAGCAGGAGAGACACAAAAAGGGCCACTGAGATGATGAAGGGACGGCTGTCATACTAGGAGAGGTAGAAGGTGGGACTGTTCAGTCTTGAAAAGAGAAGGTTGACAGGGTCTTGAATACCTGATGTGGGGAAGGGGGCAGTGAGGAGTGAAGACAAAGCCAGATCCTTCTCAGTGGTGCCCAGGGACAGGACACGAGGTAACGGGCACAAAATGAAACACAAGCAAAATTTTCTACTGTGAGGATAATCACACACTGGAATAGGTTGCTCCCAGCAGCTGTGGATTGTCCATCCTTGGGAATATTCAAAACCTGCCAGGAGACGGTCCTGCCCAACCTGCACTAGGGATCACGCTTTGGGCATGGGACTAGATGATCTTCAAAGTTCCCTTCAACCTCAGTGATTCTGCATCCCTTCTTCAGAAGCAGCAGCAAACCTCAGCCAGGAAAAGACAGTTCTTAATTTCTACTTCCAGAGGTTCAAGTTGAATAAAGATCCATCAAAAAAACTGTGAATTATCTGGTGGAAAAATGCATGATAGTATATTTACACTGTACAACTGAAGTTTAGGAGTTTTATACAAATCCACATACCTCAGAAATAAAGTTTAAATCTCTGAAGTACACTTGTTCTATTTTATGTCCTCATTCCTATCTCTGTCAGAGCAGATTATTTTTAATTATCACCTACGTAATCAAAGCAAGTGCCCAAAACACTACACAATAGTTAACATCATCTTTAATTTTTGCTTCTACCCACAGTTTGCTTTGAGGACTGTGGGGTTTATGTATTTATCTTTGTTATTCCAATCATTTCTCACTGTTTTTCTGTCTCCACAGACAAACCAGAATTTTAAGAGCACAGTTTTCTCACTTACAAATCTCTGAAACAAATCAGAGCAAACAAACAAAGATTGAAAACAGAAAAAATAGAAAGCACAGGGGGAAAAAGGAAATTGAGAAATATTTTGCTTTTACTCACAGCGCAATCAAAACAACTCTCACAGTACACTATGAAATGGATGCCTACTTCTTAAATATTTGACTATTTCAATTAACTTATCCTGACTAAAGAACAGATTAAATCTATTCTTCAGAATGTAATCTCCAATAATAGGCTTTAAATCTTGTAGTATTGCTGGTAGCACACGAACCAGTTTCTGCCACCAACAGTAAGACTATAGAAAATGTACTTTTATAAATGGATTACAGAAAACTAGTAATAATAATAAAAAAAAAGAATATTTGAACCTGAAAGCTCAGGAATTCGATCTTATAAGAAATGTTATAAAAACATTATTTTATGCATTTCAATTCTACAACATCCCAGTTAAATGAAGTCATTAATATGTACACAATCTCTGCAGTTAAATACAGTGAACACCAGTTACTATTTCCATTAATACTTCTGAATTACATGCTTCTTTTAAATTAATCATTCAAAATTCATCATGATATAATAAAAAGTTGAATAAATTGAAAGTTCAATTAAAATATTTGTCTGTTCTTAGTGCCCTGCTTTGAGGAAGGATCAGTAAAAAATTAACAGTACTTCAATTGTAAGATCACGCAGTAACTATACTTCCCAAGTTCTGAGTCAGGCCATGAACCTTATTTTTTGTATTGTTTTTAAATTGAAATTAAAAAAAACAGTCTTATAATTGGCATGCAGTGAGAAGTTTGCTTCATGGATGTCTGACTAAACTTGAATGTAAAAAACCAGTCGCATGTAAGAGATGGGTATTTCTGTTAAAAGCTGAATGACTTTTGATTGAAGAGGTTGTCAAGTAGTTATGGGAAAAAAAAATGTCTCTTTTGCTTTTCTCTCCTGCTTGATCCCACAAAATCAGAAACGTCAACATAATAGCAAGGTCCTTCGGGAGGATTTCTCTGGTGCTCTTCTATCTTAAGAATTTGAGAATTGTAGAAGATATTCTCATACCTTCTTTAAATAGATCAAGTCTACTGAGCTCACATGGATGTTTTCTGGTGTTCAGCAAAATGTAAAGAAAAACCATGACAGCCCTGCTTTTCAAAAGTTACTAGAATCGTAATTTTTCATGTTTCATTCACTGGATATGCAAACACTATTGTGTGTTAGGATGTTATATATCATGAAACATCAATGCTTTTCTGGCAACTCACTGGCATTCTCTCAATACTTTTGAATTAGAACATGAATGGCCAGTAAGCACTTAAGTATAAAATAAACTACCAATCATCTTTGAAAAGAGCTTAACAACACTGCTGAAAGGCTGAAACAATGACTATGACTTGCTTTAAACAGTTTTCAGAAGACAAAACCACCTCTCAAACCTTGCAATTTTTCAAAAAACAACTTTTGAGCCAAACCGCCTGTGGCACAATTAAGCGATACAATTTCTTTAGTTACTACACAGGCCAGATATTTTTTTATCAAAGCCTGCCTCCTTGTGTTTGCAGAATAACATCTCAAAGTAGTCAAACAGACTCATGTAAGTTTTTAACATAAGAAATCACCAAACACTTATTTTCCTTTTGTGAGGCAATCAATGTAGCATCCTTTACTGATATCCCCTTATATCTATTGAATCAGCTGACCTTTACTAAACCTGAAATAGCTACATACTTAATGACAATGATTAACAAAATACTATGAAATGTGAGGAAAAGTATCATATGGGGAGATAAGCACTTTAAAACAAGGTGGTAGATTAGCAGCGCTGAGCACTTACATCAAATACAAAGTGTCTAATATCTTTAAAAGGAGAATTATTTTGTGAGATCGTGCCCTGTACAACTTCAAAAAAACCCCACACAACTTTGTTTCTCTATTTCTCTACAGCTTATGTTCTAAGTAGAACAAATTTTACAACCATGTAAACTATGGCACATACTGTCAGGAAGCAAATATATTTTAATTGCTTCAATCAATTATGTCCATCTACTAGGAGTGGCCAGGGCTTAAAAATATTAACAGTTTACAAACAACATATAAAGCTACTGATCATATGCTGCTTTCAATTTGAATACCTAAAAATAGAGCTAAGCATGAAGGCTTTGTAAGGAATAAACTGGACTACCAGAAATAAAACCATTTTTTAATTTTTGCAATGTTTCTAGCAGGTACCACAACAAAAAGCATCCGTGATGTGTTATGGTACACAAGAGCATCAATGTTGTTCTTCAATGGTTTATTTTTCACATGGAAAATGACATGGGAAAATAAAAACCACCCCAGTGTAGTTACACATATTGTATAAAACAAGAGACTAATGTTCATCAAATTACAGTTTCTTTAAATCAACATATGCCAGCAATATCATAAAAGTAGGAGCCCTGTCTTCACCCCAAGCCACCGTGTCTTGTTCCTTGTCTTTCTCTGTCTGGGAGCACAGCTGTTTAAGCGGTAGTGAACTGGCCTGGCCGAAAAATAACTTATTGTTGGTTTTCATCATACAAATACAGCAATGTTTTCTTCTGAAGCACATCAGGGTTGGGAATGAGAAGCCAGAGAAAGAATACAGTATCTTCTTTAGATGGCAGTGCTTATTTATGCTAGTTTAATGCTTCAAAGGAACTACACCCAAAAAAAAAAAGAGAAAAAAATTTAAAATGGTGTATGCAAATAAAATGTCTAACTGTCATTCAAGTTCCCAGCTCTTAGAGCACCCCTCTGGCACCAGTGGATACTGATGAGAGACAAAAATATTAACTCCTGACAATTTTATTGCTAGGCTACAGAAAGTAGTATTTCAGATTGCTAACACATCTTACCAGAGATTACTTCCTTCCAATATTCAAATTAGTTCATGCTGCAGCTCTTATTATCGGACATATACAAGTGGAATGGAAGTAAAATGCACATAAATCAAAACCTGGCAACCATACGTCCATACATTAATATTAGCACCAAAGCTTTTTTCTCTCGGGATGAATCACTTCTGGCAACATTCCAAACCTATAAACACCTCGCTCTTTTCTTCAGACTGATAGTAACCTCCATCATATGACCAAAATTCAGATGTTCTCCTCTCACACAGCGGCTGTGCAAGCAGACTTGTGACAAAACACACCAGCACTGTCCCAACACATGCCCTTTCACTGCAGGGTCCCCTCGGCTGGGGGCTGCGCCACAGCACCCTCCTGGTCCCACCACATGCACGGTGCCAGGCACAGGCTTGCAGAGGAGGTTGGCAGAGAAGCACAGGCAGAGAGAACACAACACATGCTGGTAGCAATATTAATAATTAATACTTTGGGTTTCTACACAATTGCTCCAAACCCACAATATTCAAAATTAACGGTTCATAAACCTTAGTTTTGCTTCAAAGCCAGAATTAAACTAACAAAAAAAAAACCCTATGAAAGAGGAATTCTGCATTTCAGTCAATCCAGACATACTCGTCAACCATGGGAGGAAGTAAGTGTCATGAGTGGAACACTGGTGAAAATTATTTCTTCTCCTTTGTGCATTTAAAAGAACAAAGGATCCAAGCAAAATCTGTCTTGTAAAAGAAGTGTCACTGCTTTTTACTTTATGTAATGAGAAAGTTATCTCTTCAATATAGTATCCACTATACTCAGTAATGAATCAGATGTGCTGGAGTACTCTGTGAAAGCAAACAATAAGATATGCAAATTTTCAGGCTACTTGGGACAGGGAATGGCAAAAGACTTTACAGAAAATGCTAATCATTCAACACAGTTTTCCTGTACACTAAGACTTACATTAAGTTTCAGAATGGAAAAGACATTAAGAAAAATAGAGATCAGCCACCCAAACATCCTGTTTTAAAAAAAAATAGACTTGTATTTTGTTACCTACACTAAATGCTAGTATTTTTATTTTATAGCCAGACAGGGTGTCACATTCAGTTAAAAACCCCAAAGAAATAAAGAAAAACTAGAAAAACAGTGCAGTTTGACCTAGCTGGTGCTTCCTGCCACACAAAGTATGATTTGTCCTATGTTTTTCCACTAAAGAAGAGCAAGTACTGTTGAGAACATCCAGTGTTCTGAGATGTGGCTTATCCTGCTTCTCTGGTGGCACTTTTCCACATTAGCACAGTATTCCTGTGTAACACACAGAAATTAAAATTATTCTCAGTACACTAAGCTGACAGGTTTTTCAGAGCTTTCCGACGTCCTAAATTCATGAGTTCATCCTTCTAAAATTAAGATTGCCTTACAAATTAACTACCAGTTCTACCTCTACTTTTTTTATTTAACTATTTTTGAAGACAAACTATTGCCAAGTAAACCCCCCAAATGATCTCCTCGCATCTCAATAAAAAAAACGAACCACATAAACATAGATTTTCGATGTTTTAGAAATTTTCCAAGTGTGGTGATTAGCTGTGACAGGGATTTAAGACTACTAACAATGGGCTGGCATTTCTCAATTAACTGTGGGAAGCCTTTAAGAAAGGCTCACAGGCCACTCTGACGACCATTAGATTAGCAGCCATAAATTAGCCTGAGAAACTTACATATTCATTTGAAAGTTTTACAGTAAGATTTAGCTGCGTTCATTTCAATGAAACAAACAGAAGGAGAGCCACCCGCTCTGCCCCTCAGAGCCCCCTGAGGAAGCGACAACGCTTCACAGAAAATAAAATGGACGCTGTTAAAATAATTAAAAACTCTCAAACTCTAAATTGCTTACTGAGATAGAGGACAGATAAAGGCGTTTTCAGCAGGAGAAAAACTCTGGAAGGACTCTCGGACGTCAGCCCTTGGTGACACTTATTAGGACTACCCCAACGCAGAAGACTTGGCTTTACACACGTGTGTACAACCACGTTTTTAGGCTGCGGGTACAGCCACCACCAGCGAAAAGAGGCTTAACCCAGCAAAAAATAGAGCACGGGAAAGGCGGGTTGGGGCTCGCAGCTGAAGCGGTGGGACAGGGAAGGCCGTGAACACCCCGCACCGCCCCATGAGGTGGGGCTTGCCCCCCCCATCCCCCACACCCGGCTCCCTACACCCCACGGACATTCCACACAACCCAACAAGCCGGCGGGAGGGCAGCGCAGCGACTGGTGGCCGGGGGGGGCGGTGGCAGGACCGGACAGGGCAGGGCGGGACGCGACGGGCCGGGCCGGGCCGAGCTCGGGGTCCGGCGGGGCGGGGCGGCGCTGGGGCCGCCTCACTCACAGTAGTACGCCACCACCGGCTCTCGCTTGTCCAGCTCCTGCGCGGTTCGCAGATGGTGCTGGATGCTCTTGAACTGCGGCGGCAGCGGGGGAAGGGCCGTGGCCGCCATCACGGGGGCCGGCAACGCACAGCGGCGACAGCGGGAGACCGGACGGCGCGGCTCGGGCTCCCCAGCCTGGCACCGGCCGCTTCCGCTTCCGGCAGGGGACGTCAGGGCGCACGCGCGGTGGGCGGGCTGCCGCCGGGGGGTGTGTGAGTGCTCTGGGAAGGGCGCCCCCTGCTGAACGGGAGGGGCGGGGGAATGGAGCCGGCGACGGGGGCGGCTATACCGGGCCTCGGCCCCGCCGGAGCCGGGCAGCGCCGGGCGGGTTGGGCCGCTCACCCTTCGCCCGGGGTCGTACAGCCCTACGCTTCTCCTGCGTGACTCCTTAATGTTTGAAGCGCATCCCACAGCGGCCGTGCGGTGGGGTCTGGTGACCGCCCGGGGCGGCCAGGGCTACCCCGGGCCTTGCCGGGGCAATAGCGGCCTGGCCTCGGCTCTGCGGGGCCCAGCGGCAGAACCCTCCCCAGCCCTCTTCTGCCTCTTTTTTTGGCACCTCAGCCCAAAGAGCTGGGCAGGCCTATTCCCTGGAGGTAGAGCTGCAAGAAAAATCCCTTTTTGGGTGGAAAAGCCTTCCCCTTGGGCTGCCCCGACGCTTGCCAGAGGTCTGGGTGGCCCTGGGGCACCAAACCTCTGCTCGTGGGCCTCGGCCCTTCGTCCCGCTGCTGCTCACTGGAGAAGATTTGGGTTACCGTGGCCGGGCTACTAGTGCTTCACTGGACTGGGCTGCTTCCCGGCAGCGAGTCCACCAGCCCTGGAAAGCGCTTCTCGCAGGAACACCACTTCCCAGACAACTTTTTCTCAGAGGAACCTCCCAGGACTTCTCTTTTTGCTGAGAGGAGATAAGAACAGCAAAAGAAACGGGAACGGTTGAAGTAAATGGGCCTCACAGTCTGCAAAATTATTGTTAGTGTAGGGTTGTCTTGCTTTAGGCTGGGCTGGCCACTAAATGAACAACAGATGCTCTCCATAACCTCTCTCTCCCTTCCCTGAAATACAAGGGAGAGAAAATAAGAGAGAGAGAGAGACTTGTGGATTAAGAAAAAACCCCTAAACTACTTTAGTGAAATAGTAATAATAAAAAGGGAGAATAACATGAATATTAAAATTATGAAATATGTATGATATATAAAACCAGTATCGACCTCCCAGGATGATGATAACATCATTGAAAGGCACTGGGAAACTCCCAGACTGGACTCAGCAATGGGACCTGTATTCCAGATATGAATTCAGGAATGCACGGATTGGGAGCAAAGACAGACAAACAGACAGAGTTCTGCTTAGACACTGGCCATTGAAAAAAGAGGCTGGCCCACTTGATCCCTCAGCTTTTCTACTGAGCGTGATGCAGATGGGATGGAATGCCCTGTTGCTCAGTTTGAGGTCACCTGTCCTGTCCTCTCCTCCCTGCAAGTGAGACCCCTATGCTTTTCTGCTTCTGACCCTCCAACTTGGTGCATAACAAAGGTAGCTGGCCTTGGTTGTTGTAGCCATAAGTATAAGCAGGAGCCTCCCTGCGTACCATTCCCTGGTATTAACTATAAACATCAGAGGTTATTTGCTACAAACAGGCACTGTCTGAAAAATATGCCATTAATTTCAGTTAATTAGAAGAGACTTAACTGAAAAGTAGAATTACTGAGAAGAAAATTGGTTCTGTTTTGCCTCAAACCAGGACAAATATCTGTCATCTTCTCAGTCTGACAGCATAGTTAAACAGTTTTTAAATTTTTTTTAAATGGCCCTGTTGCCAAACTTTCTCCTGGTCTCAAAATGGCTGTCTACCAGACAGGAGAATGTCAATGCTCCAGGGCATAAAGAAAGACGTGTGTTGGAGGGAGGCACAGGGTAGGACAGGTGGCTGCCTTGTCTCATTGCTGTCATGGGAAAGTGCTGAAAAGAGAACAGAAGGGAAATGATGGCTAAACAGAAGAAAGACAAGACAAGAAAAGAACAGAACAAGGAGTGGTTATAAGAGTGGGATGTTGTGGAGGTGTGCTAGAAGTTGGCTGGCCCAGAGCAACTATACCTTTGATGTAAAGGCAACCGCGTCACTTACTGGGTGTATTTAGCTTGTTTCATTGAAGACGATGGAGGGAACAATTACGGCTCTTTGTTAAGTGAGAACTTAAATGGGCATGATGTCTGGCTAGAGACAAAACTGACTATAAATGCATGAGCTGGGGATTGCTTTGAGTGCTGTTTGTGAAAATGAGGTAGCTAGAGTATGGGGAAAAGTATGAAAAAGTCAAAGAAGCACTTATAATGTGACCCTGATGTAAGCAACGAAAATACTTCCTACTGTGTTCGGGGAGACAGGACTTCATGTTCGCTGTGTAAAGAAATAGAATTAAATCAAAGAATCCCCACGTGTGTTACATCATTCCTTTCACAATGGCAAAAAAAAAAAAAAAGCCTTCAGGATCATCTCAAATATTTGCTAAGCACTTGAGCTAAAATCAGTGCAACACTGAGAAATGCTTGCAGGCGAGTTATAAATCTCAGTGGGAGTAAGGGTGGAAGGAAGCTGATAGAAAGTAATGTAAATGAGGACAAAATTGGTGGGAGTTTGGAAGACTAGGAGAAAGAAATATTTAGAGACACTTGAGAATATAATGAGTGCCAGGAAAACAAATGGCAAATATAGGAAAGAGAAGTGTTGACAGCCATGGGGAAATAGTTTCTTTACATGGACATAATGTCTCCATCAATGTGTTCGAGAAACTAATGGTGGAATCAGTCACAGAAAAACATTTGCACTAAAAGGCAATAATGCACATTCTGGTTTTAAATGAAAAACTGAAACTGAGGAATTTGACAATTTTAATTTCCCAGGAAATGCAGAAAAAGTCTGCATTGCATCTGATTTGGAAGAAGAACAAATTTTGATTGGTCCAGATTTTGACTGCCAAGGCAAAGGGCATGGTGGTGGCTAATCCAGCTCCTAGAGGCCCCCACAGGGGTCTTTAGACAGTCCTGGGCCAGTCCTGGCTCTGCAAGGCTCTTGATGGGAACAGGGAAGTCCCCTGAGGGGCTGGGGGTTTTGACACTCCTCTGACCTTTCTGAAGTGTCTTGAAATCTACAGAAGAAGAACAAGCAATGCAAATATGCAAATATTTAGCACCAGGGAAAATACTGACAAGGTTGTGATGAAGTTATTTTATTATTATACAATCATCTGATTGTGATTTGAGTACAGTTGGCCACGACTGTACCTAGCAGATAGAAGTAAATTCTTCTTTTTAGTAGTAATGCATATTGTGTGTTACTTATAAATAAAAAAAATAATTTTTTTTACCTAACATTTACGAGTTTAAATTGCAAAGAATAATTCCAGATAGATCATAGCATCATAGAGTCGATTTGATTGGAAGAGACCTTTAAGATCATCAAGTCCACTCATTAACCCAACACTGCCAAGTTACCATTAGAACATGTCCCTTGGCACTATATCTATATACCAATGTATACAACAAAAAATTAAGCATGTACCCTCTAAAATACATGGCGTATTATGCAAACAAGAAGTTAGCACCGTGATTCCTGTTCCACCTGTAATGCTTGCAAATATCAAATAACTAGTTTAATATTGCAGAAATGTGATAGTGTTGACTGGACATATATTTAAGACAACATATAACGTATTCTGTAGGGAAAAAAATAACAAAAATATTAATGCTTTAATACAGTGACTGTATTGAAATTTATCATTTTGTTCTTGATAAGCATATTAAAAAAATCACACATCTAGTCATGACCCACTTTGATTTAAATGGCCCAGAATCAATCAAATTCAAGACACCCAAGTCGTGCAATTCCATTTATGTAATGAGCACTAATTTTGTGGGTGAGGATTACAAGGCTCTTATAACCCAGCTTTGTTTGGGACTGCTTATACCAATGGTTGATGCTAAAAAAATCTTGTAGTAATTTTTCTAGAATTTTCCATATATTCCTGAAAGGACCCAAACTTAATTCAAGAAGCAAAGATGTTCCTCCCTTTGGTGTTACAGGCTTCAAACTGTGTCCAAAGATGCTGATGGATTCCTTTTGACTTTGCTGGTTCCTGGATCACTGTCAGAGTAGTGATGAGTCTGAGTCTCTTGTTTCAATGAGATTCAGAACAGAAATTGATCAATTTAGTAGCTGCAGAAAATGATGAAAGAGGAAGAGAAAGAGACCTTTCATTTTTTTCCCCCCTAGAAATATTCAAAAATTCTCATATTTGAAAAACAGATGGAAAACAGCTCATTGTTATGCTTGCTATTTGTATGTACTTTATACAGAAAACTACCTCCTCCTTTCTTTCCAGTCCTGAAATCTGTTTTTTTTTTCCTATTACATCACTTCAGCACAGGGATTGAAATAATTTCTAAGTTTAAGATGTCTGTTAGTCCTTAAGAAGAAACTGTTGCCTTCTGATACCTATATAAAGTTTAAGATCTAACCTATCCAAATACACTTATTATTACATGGAAACATTTTAGTATGCAGATTTCTTTTTAATTGTTATTCTAACAACTTTAGTCAGAGCAATAAGAAGTTAGATGTGACACACAGAGCAAAAAATCCGGTGGGCCCAGTTCTGCAGGAACACACAAGCAAAACTCTCACTGAAATCAAGGCATAACTGGACCCAGAAAAGGCTTTTCTCCAAGATTTTCTTTTGACACTTCTAAGCCTCTTTGGCAAAGCTAAGTCATGAAGCCCCTTTACTCCTTCAAAATGTGATCGTACAAAATAAGCCAAAACATACTGAAAGTAGGGCATTCCAGTCAGTGCAAAGAATATCTCGCCAGTCTTTGACTTTATAGAGGAGGTTCACAGCTAGCAGATGACACTGGCTGGGCTACTGCAAAGCAAGCCCATCGTGATGGATGCGTTGTCACCACAGCCTGACCAGGAGTCTCTGCCCCTGGGGTCTGAGGTGCAGGTTGCAAGAGTGGTCGTGCTTGGGAAAGTGTTTGAACTCTTTCCAGTACCCAGAGATTATCCACCATTACCACTTAATTTTCAAGCCATAAAAACATGTAAGAAATCTGGAGTAGTTTTTCCTGGAAGGTCAATGTAACCTTATTAGCTCCAATGGCCACGTGTTCAGAAGAGCTGTGAATAAAAATATGTTTATAAATAACCTCCTCCTCACACACAGACACTCGTCTGGAGGCAAAACTATTGTATGTGGTAGGTCATGAAAACATGTTACTCTTGTAAATCTTATTTCCTTTGCTCTTGACATGGAAACAAAGATTATTCCCGTAATGGGGTGGGTTTTGGATAAGTAGTCAGTGCCAGATGACTACCCTGCGGCAGTAATCATGAGTGCAGTTCTCTTCTGCAATCGTTGTTACAAAACCGCAGGTGGACAGGGTGGTAAATGACTAGGAGTGATGGACATCACTGATTTTTTAGGAAACCTAGCCTTCTACATGAGATCTCAAAAATTTCGGCAACACACAAGACCACTGTGATCACAGTAAATGTATACATTGCAATAAGAAAGATTGTCTTTTCGAGGTGCTCTGGCACCATGCATCGGGAAACAAACTTCTTTTCAAGTGCTCCCACATCACACATGTAGATTGCGTTCACTTTGAAACCGAAAAGCTGAATCTGAAGCCAAAAAGCCACCGTTTCAAGGACAATCCTTAAGAAAACAGAGAACATATAAAAACCACTGTAGAAGGACTTTTGGAGGATATCTTCCTGTTTGATGCTCTTACACGTAGCGTAAAGGTGAAAAAAGGCTCCGGGTACCAGTACAATCACCAGCTGTAACGCCCAGAATACCTAAATAGGAGCAGAAACGTAGTTGTCAGGTCATTTACAACTGCATCAGGACAGCTAAAACACTCGCATATTGGAACATTTTGCAAGTCTTTTTATGTATATTATGCATCTGGGGGTGCATCAGGAAGAGTGTGACCAGCAGGTCGAGGGAGGTCATCCTGCCCCTCTACTCTGCCCTGGTGAGGTCCCATCTGGAGCACTGGGTCCAGTTCTGGGCTCCCCAGTTCAAGAAGGACTGGGAACTGCTGGAGAGGGTACAGCAGAGGGCTACAAAGATGATGAG
>JAOXJM010000023.1:58533195-58549694 GCA_026413425.1 Tringa solitaria
CCCAGAACTGGTCCCAGTGCTCCAGATGGGGCCTCCCCAGGGCAGAGTAGAGGGGCAGGGTGACCTCCCTTGACCTGCTGGTCACACTCTTCTTGTTGCACCCCAGCATGCCATTGGCCTTCTAGGCAGCAAGGGCACATTGCTGGCTTGTGGTCATCCTGTTATCCAGCAGGACTCCCAAGTCTTTTTCCTCGGAGCTGCTGTCCAGATGATCTCATTATGATGATTCTATAACGACAGTAGCAGCCGGAATTGGGTTAAGAAAAGAGCACATTCGCTATCGAGTTTTCTACTTTTCAACAGCGTGTAATCAAGCATTGGAAGCTGCAGACCAGTGATTGCGTGGGAGGTCGTAGAGTCCTGCCTCCTCTTGGGAAGACCCATTAGCTTCCTGTGGCAGCGCTTGGATCGGGGATGCAAGTGTGATGTGAGAAGTTACGCGGTGATGTACAGTCTCAGCCTTCAGGGACATTTAGCTGCCAACAAGCAGAATTGTTGGCAATTCCCATGGCATTGTTAGGTTCTGCAATCAGACCATGTAACTGGAGAAAATAGATACAATAAAAGGATTTTTAAGCCTCTTGTATGTAAGAAAATGAGAGGAAGTAAGAGGAGCTTTTGGTTACAAAAGAAATAAAGGCTTTTTAGGTCTTAACAAAACATTTAGTACACTAACTTGGTATCTTACTGACATTTGGGTAGCCTGCAAAACCTGACCATCGTGCTGCTCATACAGAAAATTGTTTTTTAGAAAGTAGGTTGCTACCTTGCAGAAACCATTTTGAAAATGCAAAATGATCTCCGAGGAAGACGACTTGATCCTAACAAACTAGTTTAAGTCCACATCAAAATTGTCTTGTAGGATGTGCTAATTGCGTAAGTAAACAATTCCCATTTAATGATTAACATTTCCAGTTAGACATTAAAACATAAGCAGTTCCAGCTATTTCTGACTTGAAATTTGACCAAAAATTATTAAAGCATGAGTCAAGAACAGCCATTTTTGCAGACCAGCTGTTCCTTTAGTGTTTTTACCCTGCTGATATTCCATTGTCTTGTACCTTATGTTGTCCCTTAAGTACAGAGAGTGTGAAGATGCTTCCTGCTCTAAATTCTGGTCATGTAATTAGCTGATAATCTCAGATAAAAGCCCTTTAAAAGTGTCAGGAATTCACTGAGAGAAAAATGATGAAGGATAAGAAAATGGTCTGGCAAAATATCTCTGGATGGTTTTTTTTGAGTTTTGGGGTTTTTTTGTATGTGTGTTGTTTTTTTTTAAAAAAAACTCTTAATATGGTTCGCCATGTACCCTGGAGATGTTTGTTAGAACTCATTTTAAGCCAGGAATACCTGCAAATCATAATTTCAGAAACATTATTGTGGGATCACATAGGTGTAGGTGGGTATAAATAGGAAAATTTACTCTGAATTTTTCAGGAAGTGTTTTCTGTACTAAAGAATTAAGGTGATACTTCTAAAAGATTCACTTACTTTTCTCTTTACCTTTCCAACAGAAAGTTTAAGGTTCTGACATTTCACATGAATTTATGCATTTTTACTCTTCGCAGTGTAAAGCCATAGTAAATATACAATAAAATAAAGATTCTTATATTAATTTATTTTAGAATTTTCTCAAATATGTGCAAATCAGCCATAAAATTCTTATTGATATTAAGAGGAAATACATATGAATATAGAGAGGACAATATTATAGTTCTTCAAAGTGCTTATGGATTCTAAATACAACCATATGGGGCAGCATATTCATTGCACTACCTCAGTACTACTTCAATTTCAGGATAATTGGGTTCTAATTAAATTTTACTTTTGGAGAAAGGCTGCTAAAATTAAATCTTAAGAGCTTTATTTTTCAAGCTGAGAACATGTTGGCAAGTGTTCGTTGTAATAAGCCTGTTAAAAATCCATTTATTCATCTCATTTAGCCTCTATAATTCCCACAGAAGCACAAACCCAACAAAGAACAACTGAAAACCAAACTCAGGTGTCCTGAGTGATGGTTCGTATTAGGATTGTCTGAAAAATGGAAATTCTTCCCCAAAAAAGAATTAGTATTAAAAATCCCAACTTTTTTTTTTCTTGAAAATGTCAAATTTTATGTGAAAAAAACCTAATTTAAAATCTATTAAGAAGAATGACAGTCCTGTTTGAATCTAAGGAAAAAGCAGAGAAAAATCAGATTTTATACTTAATGCTAGAGATTTTCTGGTTTTGAGCAGAAGAACCTAAACTGCTCAATTCAAACTCTCTGGCATCACTTTTGAACCTGGAGAACTGTTTGATAGTCCCCACGCAGCAATCATATGTGCAAAAGGTCAAGTTTTAAAGGATCAGTCCTTGTACACAGAGAATTTTTACTAGACAATCCCCTTTATATTTAACTAAATTACATATGATTTTTATTTTGTGTGAAGGATATTGATATGAACAAGCACAACGTAGTATTTTACTGAAAGCCAGAAAGTAAAAATGGTTATTCCATCAGTCTGTCAAGTGAAAATAAAGATATTTTCTGACAAAGTCTTATATCAGACACTGCAGAAGTGAAGCCATGGTACATCAGAACCCTTCAGCTTGTTTCTGGAGCTTTGATGATGGCAGAACCAAGAGAAAGTTTTAATGCAAAAGCAGTTTCTCTTCTTACTGAAGCAAAAACATGCACAGCAGATATTGCTGTTGACTACACCCTTGAGTCATGTCAAATAGATTAAAATCTTTCTCTTTTTTTTGTAAATTGTCTTTTATGAAATCTTGTCGGATCAATGACTGTGCACAATGCGCATAAAGAGCAAGATAAAATGTCAAGTCTGTGACTTTTTAATTCTCCTGTGTTTTCAAAAATATCGCAAATAAAGCATGACAAGTGAGCGGAAAATACTATGGGTGGTGTAAACAATGGGAGAATGCTGATTTTGCAGTGCATCTGTTTTGTGCTTTCTTTGCCAAGAGGCAAATAGGTTTAGAAAGACACAAAACCATCACAAATACATAGCAGAGAACCGGAATAATTCACATATCTGATACTGCTGAGTAGACACTCATATAGGCTTGCTGAGGGCTTCTCTACCCTTCAGAGAGTGTGTTGCCTTATGGTATTTTTCAGATGTGGGGACAACTAACAGCACAGGACTCATCAGGAAAATGGATTTGACAAAAGTCCACAAAACCAGATCAGTATCAGTCTTTAGGTAAATCATTAAAGATATTAAATATTAATTTAAAGTAAATAAATTTAATGTAAATATTAACAATGTGCTTCATCCGGTTGTAAGTATTCATCCAAATATAGGCTGGGCACATCTTCCAGAATTGGTGCTCATTTTAATTGCAATCCACTCTTCCTAGCACAGATGTGTAATTCACCTTCTACAGAGTGTGTTGTGCTGTAGATGTCTATACCCTCATCCCAAGTAATGTACAGCCTGAATTCCTTGATGTTTGTACAGTCGTGTATTTGTTGGACAGTCACAACAAATGAGCACACAAATTCTGCACATGTTCCTTCTTTCTCATCGTAAACACTATAACTTGCAAAATAAAGATGGAAAACCTTCCTTCTTTTCAAGACTCGATAACAGAAGCAGCACATAATCTGCAAATAATGGTGTTCTGCCAGGAACAGGTCTATAAGACCAGTGCTGAAAGCAGAAGTGTTTGAGTATCTCAGAGAACGTTGTACCATGACCATAAGGCCTGCTTCCCTGACTGCCCTAAATAATAGCCCCCTTCCCTGGCTGGAAAAGACGGCTTGATTGGTCTTGCACAATTCCATAGCTACTCACCATGCACAACAAGGTGGGCATGACAAGTGCTCCTACCTGGGCACTACAGCAATGCATTCACCCAGAAGGAGGAGTTCCTCTGACATGGGATGGGGAAATAACAGGAAATAACAGAAGACAATAAGAAGGTACCAGAGAACAAGCTCCTAAGGTTCCCCCCAAAGAGGAGACACTACTCTGGAAACCTGACTTGGTTTCATCCTGGGACTTACAGTCCAGGAGTAAGTGGACATGTACTTCAAGGACTACATTGTATTTTCCCAAGATACGGGGGACTAGAACAAGTCAATGCCATGTGGATATTCCTACATCTTCCTGGTAGAGGAACACCTTTCTATAGGAAGATGCACAGGTACAGTGTGGCACGAACAGAGAGTTCAGGGGGCACTTCTAATTGTGTATTACAATGCCATGCACACACAAGGATTTTCAGTTCTAGCAGGTATTCCAATAGTTCGCGCCATGAGAAACATCTGGACAATTTCATATGCTGCAGTTTGTGCTAGAGCAGTTAAGAGAGACATTTTTTCCTCTTCCTATTTAAATTCAGTGAGTTTTTCAATTCCACAAGAGAAAGAAAAAACCCCAAAGCCAGAAATTAATCTTTCATATAGTAATATCATGATAGAAATGCCTTAAAAGAAAAAAGGAGGAATATGATATTCTCAGTCTGTTTTTACGCCCTCGGGCTATGGTGATAAATAACATTTTGCTTTTCTTCTCCTTCTCCATTCCTGTGGCAGTGTTAGCGTTGTTCCTTCTGGAAAAACTCCATGGTGCAAATAACAAAATAAAACCACTTTCTCCATGGTGGGAGTTGAAGATGGAACATTAAGTTGAAAAATCAATGGTCCTCATAAGATTATAGTTTTATGGAGTGGGGAAAGGAGACATCTGAGACCAGCCTTTAAGTCTTAAGAGGTAATATATGAGACTACACAGACTAGGCAGTACTAACTTTACCTACAGAAAGTTTATGGTGCTTAGGAAAGCAAATTATTTAAGCTGTCTACAGACTACTGTCTGTGATGTGCTGGGGAATGCAGCATGTGCCAGGGTCTTGTGCTGATTTGAAGCTGGGATATAGGTAGGGCATTCATCCAGACTTGAAAATTGGGAAGTGTCTTATAATACAGACATATCCATACAGCACTGGTGTGCCTTTCAGGAAGAAATAATACAACATCATTGAGGCTGGTCTCTAAAACAGTCACCACATACATGAAGTTTCAGTAAAAAGGAAACTTCTCTTTTTTGTGATTATCTTAAAAAAGAATTGTAGGCCTTTGTGGTAGGACCCTTACTGTGATTTGGACGAACACTTTATTAGAAGTACAGCAGAGAGAGGAAAGTAGCTGAGATAGTAGGTAAAAGGACCATAAAATACTATTATTTACTTTTAAAAATAAATCCCAGCATCCTGTATTGACAGAAGAGATCTCATATTTGTTTTAAAAGCCTTACTGAGATAGGACACTGCTACTTCACCCTGAGCAGATAATGGAAATTTTAAGGGCAGATCATGCCTGGAATAATTCTCAAGCTGTTGCAGAGAGCAAAAGCTATCTCAATATCTTCTTTCCAGTTCAAAACCTGCCTAGTTCTGAGGCCTCACAAAAGACTGAGAAGCAGCAGACTCCTGGTGCATGAAAGAGCCTTTTGTGCTGATGGAGCCAGACTGACCTTGCCTCAAAAAGAACCACCTTGGAAACATTGGTAACCACAGTACGTGCCCCATCGTGACCACCATCTGAGCACTTTGGCTTGTGCTCAGGCCACTCAGGCACTTGAGGTATGAAGACAGCAACATGCTGGTTCTCTGGGCCTTCCCAGGGCTGTGTGGGCTGGGTGAGTAACCCTTCCACTCCCTACAAATATCCATGTCTTGTCTTACGCACAGATTGGAAACTGCTGATGGATATGCTACACCTCCCCTAACCCCCTTATATATGGACAGCTGACAGTCACAGGCTTCCTTTCCAGAATCATGGCTCATGACAAGAGTCCAGACCATGCCATTAACACACACACACACAAACACACACACACACAAGTGCTGATAAGAATTAACACTAAATGTATTGTCCTGATAAAATTATGATCAGCAGTAAATATAATAAGATATGTTATTTTAAAATATTTATACTTTATACTTTGTCTCTATGTGCTTTATAACTGCACTCTCCTCATCACGTATCCAGCCCCAGGCAGGTTTAGGTGTGTGACAGTGCAGGTCCCTGCTAAGGTGTTCACTGGTCCAGCGGGATGAACATGGACATGACAATCACAGTGGTGTAGTCTTTTCCTGGACATGATGTGCTTTAAGATAAATGGCCCTCCATTTAATTTCCTCTTCTTTCACTGGCTTATCTATTTATCCTGTAAACATGTACATACAGTACCTTTAAAGTTGTCCACTCTTTATTGGTGTTTTAGGCATTAGCATAATGAAACTAATGCTAATAAAAATAATGTCATGGTATCTATTTCTGAAGTCTGGATGTAATGTTAGAAAAATGTTTTCATTACATCCTACTAAAAATATCTACTTCATAACTCTTACTCTTCTCTGTAAATGCTGTTATATAAAAGGTTTGCCTTTTGTATACCCTATGACCCTTAGGAGTTTACTATGCGGCACAATAACTGTGAGGTTTGAGACCCTGAATTTTACCCATCTTATGGTTTACTTCTAAAAGAACATTTTATAAACTAAGACTTCCTGTCTCCTGTACTCAGCAGACAAGTAGATGTATCATTGAATTATATAGACATTAGTTTACTTTTCTTTTCTGGTATGAAATATTTTCCTTTTTTTTTAACTTTTCCCTATCTCAGCATGATAAATACAACCTCACTTAGAATGGAGAAGGTTGGTCTGAACTATGCATCTTAGCTCTCATTTGAAAGTATTTTTGATAAACTGACAAAAAGTGTGTTGCTTGATTCCTCATTCCCTCTCTCTAAAACTTTTTCATCCAGCCGTGAAAAAGAAGGGGAAAAATCAGAAGTCTAATCACTAGTCTTAGTCCAACACCGTGCCTCTCCCCTAATGATAATATTCAATACCTAGACCATATAATAAATAATTTGTCTTAGGTGGACCTCCTATTTCCCAAACCTGTCAGCAGCTGCCTGGTTCCCAGACTTCATGTTCATTCAGCTGTCGGCATATCTGTAATGACTGCCAAGAAGAGGCTTGATTAGTACATAGTGTGGTAGCTTTCCTAATTAAGGCTTTTCTCTCTGAGGGTGTGAATTTCACATTTTGGTAGTAAGCCACAATGGATTAGACTCTTTGTTGACACAGCTGAATGGAATTTGAATTTACTTAATCCCCTAATGACTGGCCTCTCAAACTTTTTGCCAGTTTGCTTGCCCAGAATACTATTTCATAATATGCAACCTCAAACCTCATTTGTTCAGAAGTTTTCAACACAGTACTTTAAGCAGAGTTTTTACCTTGTACTAGTCCTTGGCAGATATTCTGGCTCTGCATAAAATATAATGTTTTGATGCAGGATTTCCAAAGGATTTGTGTGCTTGGAATTGACTAAATGGGAATCCAAATATATATTTCTCTCTCAGATAATTAATCTTCTAGCTGTGTTCTTAAAGCCAACTATTTTATTATACTGATGATGTTTCATCAATATAAATACCAAGAAGAATTAAGCTTCTCAGGACGAAAAAATGAAGCCGAAGAATCAACTTTGCAAAAAGAGAACAATTCTCTTCCTTGGACAAAGGGGTTCCCTTTTGGTGTGTCCAGAGCAATGTGACTGACTGTAAGTAACAATGGCTCAGCCCACCACTCATGAAGTGGCTGGAATTCTGCAAGCCAAACACAGAAGGATGGTTTTACTTGAGAGGAAATATTCCCTGAGCACCGTATTTGAAGTTTTACAAATGAGGAAACCACCAGAATGTGTACTAATGAGGTAAGTAGAGAAGGAGTTGAAACCTATGAGGTGAGTTTCAAAATCTAAATCTTTTTCACTTGTATGCCCTACCAACCTACCACTTTCTCTGGGGATTCATAATGAGTTTGTTTGGTAATTCTCCAGTTGGATTTCTGATTAACATGCACAGGGTACTCTCCTATCTTATTTTCCATCCAAGTCTCATTTGGTTTACCTTTTCTAAAGTATGTGTTCCACTAAGGCTGCCAGGGAAGCCAGTAGCCCTAGCAGGGTGTGGACCACTATCCGTTTCTGAACACTGTACTGAATGATGGATCCTAAATCTAAAACAAGACTTATCCTTTGGAGCAAAGGTGACGATCTGTTTGTGACCACCTTGGCCTTTGAGTAAATGACGAGAGCGAATGGGAGAAGAAGGAGAGAGAGAGAAAGCGATTCATTTACTTGCCAACGTTACCTCGAGTGGAGTAGGTGTTAGAAGACAGACTAGCTGTAGAGAGTAGGGAGATGCCAAAAAACTGTCATATGGTAATAGGGATGTGAGAGGACACACAGGAGAAGCTGGGCTAGGCAGATGACTCGGGATCTGTTAGCTTGTAGACAAGGCACTGCAGGAGGAAGAGGAAGCAGGAATCTGGGAAACAGGGAGCTGTGTGAGGGGAAGGCAAAGCTGCTCAGTATGCTTGTCAGCAGGCTGCTGTCACACATGCCTTTTGGCCATGCAGAAGCTCTCATAGCTTCAAGGAAGACAGCTGCACTAAGAGATGATGGCTCAGTGATAAAACCATGTAGCACCGGTGGGACTTCTTCTGGCAGCCGCTGTAACAACTTTATTTGTTTTCAATTTACTGTATATTGTTTTCTGTGAAAAAGGTCTAGCTGAGAAGCAAGGAGGAAGGTTGCTCATTTCTAGGTGATGCTGCCTGGCTCCTGTGGCACTCTCTGGAGGCTTCCTCTCCTGAAAGCCACTGGGTAATGTTGGGAAATAAAATATTCCTCATGACTGACCCTCATGGGTCAGGCAAGAAACCTGCAGTTAGAAAGTAACTCCTGCAAGGAGTGAGGGGAGCTTTTATGGTACAAAACGGACGTGTAAATGTCAAAAAAAAAAAAAGAAATTCAAGAAACCAGAGGGAAACCATGGGAGTTGCTGGAAAAAAAATCTAGTCCTTTAAGGAAAGGGTGGGAAGGGAGGAAACTTGCTGATTGGGCTCAAATCACTTGATTCCTTAATTATCCTAAGGTAATTAAGAATGTGGATTGTAGCACTGGGCATATTGGCTTGTCTCAGTACGTGGGCAATGAAAACCACCGAAATCCAAGGGTCCATGGTCTAGGGAATATTCAGGTATTTTCTGCAACAGCTTCCTTAGCACAGAGGAAAGTACAGCTGAGAATAGCCCTTGGAGAGGCAGGTTCAACACACGAGATGGGGTTAAGCCTTGTGTGCCTTTGCTGAAAGCTCCAGATCCTGCCTCAGTGGCAGCTGCCCGCTATCACTGCAAGTTGCAAAGTCACTGGTTATTTAGGTAGAACAAATTGGTTGGCCTTGTACCTGTGTCTGCCTAGAAAAGACTTGCCGAGCAGCTGGCTAATTGCTAGCTAATAATCTTTGGACAGTGTATTGCAAGGTCTCTTTTCCGTTTCAGCTCATTGTTTTGAGGCTGTAAAAATTAGAAGAAAGCTGCTTCAAATGAAAAACCAGTTTAAAGCTGGTAGCATCCCTGCCACTGCCATTTGCAGTGAAGGAAGGATCCAGCACAGAAAGGCAGTGTAGTTGCATCCTCCCAGTTCTTACCTGGTATAGCCTTAGGGCCAGCTGAGATCAGCTCCCAGCAGAGGAAGCCATAAATGATAGCTCATAGCTTCTGGTCATCCTTCCCTGAACAAACACTCTTCTGTGCTAGAGGAAAAAATTCTCCTAAGCATAAGTGTCAGGAAATGATTATTACTAAAATATGTAGCATATGCTAGCAAGAACCCAGCAACAGTTGTTTCCTGTTGCTTAAGCTGAGAGTATGATAAAGAGAGAATTATTTTTCAGGTGCAGCAAAATTCAATTGACTAATTAAATAACAAGTTATACACGTGATGGCATAATCACTGTAATAACGAAAATTTCTAGCTACCAAGTTCCTAGCTGTCGATAGGAGATTGTTTTCTGTATATCCACTGTGTTGAAATCATTCAGTCCAAAGTTGGTGGATGGTGTCATCTGTGACCATGACAGTCTCATAAAGATAATACATGGGTACAAAATGATCTGACAAGTTACTTCAATGCATTGATGCTGATATCTCAGACTTCATTATTTCAGTTTTGAAAATTTAACACTTCAGACACAGAGTCAAATGGAAAAAAAAACATCACAGTATGAAACCTTTTTGCAGTATGAGAACCGATCTGAAGAGGAGATAGGTAGCTGGTTGACAGAACTAAGGCCTTCATGGGGCATGGACTTCATCTTCTAGTAACAGAGAAAATACATTTTCTGGCTCTATTTCACTCTAGCTATTTTATTTGTTTACTATGTTGGACACAGTTGTGACCTAAGACAAAACCTCCAGGGGTCAATGATGGCCACTGAAAAGTATGGGATAACATAGGTATAACGAGTACTTCTTACCAGGATACCAGCTCATGGTATATTCTTGATTTCCTGTCATTCTTTACTACATTTTGCTAAGTCATGGGGCAGCTACAAGGTCACTTTTCCTTCACTAGGATTACTTGCTCCATTTCAGCTGCCACACTGTGAAAACACCTTTTTCTCCTGATAAAAACAAGGCCCAATGAACCAGTAACATAAACAAGAGAATTTAGGCATTCTTCCTCACTAAATTGCTTGAAAATGATGATAAATAGATGGGCAGACTCATTTTCAGTAATGTGATAAGAAAGAGCTAAATTAATGGATATGCAATTATGGAAAAGAAGGGGTAATTATAAATGAAATATCTTTCATTTAGGTCTGAATATGTAGATCCACTTTGATCAGTTAACAAAATCTATTGCCTTTACAGCACAATGTTGGTTCTTAATAATATTAAAGGCATTTGATTTCTTTGACTGGGAAGAAGGCCAATCCTAATCACAGGCACCGTAAATACTCATCCAATTCCTTCCTCTCTTTTATCTCCCACATATTAGTTCAACAACTTTTCTGCCTGTCTAGTCATTTATACACATTGCTAACACAGCACAGTCTTCTAGAAGGTATGTTATTTTATTCTACAAATACTCAAAAATGGTTGCTGCAATCACTTTCTTAATCACCTTATTCATCACATGTGGTTTTTGATAGAGCATGAGTTACTATTATGCACTACAATTATTGTAGCCAGGAGTGAACAGAAAAAGAAGAAAGAAAGCACAAGAATAGCCAGAAAGAGGATAGAGAGTGAAAAAGATAATCATCATTATGAAAGGAAAATAAAATAAATTTTTAAAATCTGTTTTGTCTTTTTTATCTATTCATCATAGCTCCTCTAAGTAATAGATTTGTAATGGTAATTCAGACATAAGGTTAAATCACAAAGAATAGTTTGCTTAAATACATATAATGAACTTTGCTAACTTCCAGAATGAAATAATACTGTTTCTCTTTTGGGGTGGGGTGAAAGGAGAGACGGACAGGAGAAATCTGAAATAACATGAGCTGAAAAGAATTTTAAAGGCCTGCTCAGCCAGTTCTCTATAACAGCAAGTTTAACCACTGATATTTTGTGTCTGATAAAGAGTTATGAAGTCTAGTTGAAATAAAAGGATAATTCTACTCATTGTGATTCCATATTCTGCCTTTCTGGTAAGTACCATTGACCGGATGTTTGATACACTGGCATTATTGAACTTTCCTTCTAATATTTCACTGTCCTAATTCTTCTGTATATCTAAGAGGACAGTAACTTATTTTCTCCTCTGAAGTAACTAGAATAGCTGGTTCCTGTCCTAAAGTGCTGATTTACATGACCTTTGTCAGAATTGTCTCCCATTAATTTTTCTCTAATAAAGTATTAAGTCAGAGAAGCGTCACTATAAAACACCCCTCTGATCCCTTTGTCACTCCTTAAGAAATTAGTGTTAGCCTTCTGAATTACATTCATTAAAATGTTGGCTTAGGCTCCTCTTTTATCTTCCTGAATCTAACTGAAAAAAAAGAAGGCAGTTCAGAGGAAATTTAAAAAAAATAATCTATATGTATAATGATGTAGTTTGCTTTTCACAGTGGAAGATCCCGAAGTGGTTTTCATTTTAGTTTCCTAGAAGTCACTCTTCTAAATAGCTGAAGTGCTGGCTAGGAGCACAGTCTAAGCTATTAAACTTGTTTACATGCCATGGAAAATGTGTCACCCCATGTGACAGCCTCAGGCAGGTCTCCCAGAGGATGTATAACTTTGCAAAGAAAAAAAAAAGCTTTTAACTGGAAACACCTTACTGCACTGCCAGGAGTGTCCCGTTCAACGTCCTTCCATTCCCCAGGGCTTCTTTCACTGTAGTTGCAGATACAACCATATCCTGTAAAACCTTATATCTCCTTGTACAAGTCTGCTGCTGGCTATTTGTGCAACGAAAAAGAGATCATGAAAATGGGATTCTGAGGAGCTATGTGTTCAGGAGAAAAGAAAATTAACGCACAGGAATTTATCTGAATTAATCATCATTCTCTGTCTCTCAGACAGTAAAAGGGAAGTCATCATGGACTTGACATACATTTGTAGTCTCATTAAACCAAAACAACGTTTGTGAGGATGCAAGTAGTAACTGCACAGGGAAACTCTGCCTCTCATGGTGTTCACGACCCAGGCCAGCCAGTTTTCAGTTGGTTCCATGGTGGCACACATCTAATGCCACCTAAATGAGGTGGGAAATGAAGGTGTCTGTACTAGTACTTAGATTGTATTAAAATGAAATGTAAATATTCTGCCTGCTTAGCATAGGGAAGAGGGAAAATTATTTCCCATGTTTTTTAAGGTGTATGATATATCTCCTCTTATTCTCAAGTGTTGTTATCTTTTAAAAAGCAAGCTTTGCTCTGTCATTAAATATGAAGACAGAACAAATTTTTTGGGTGCTCTTTCTGCTCTGCTTTTAAAACCTGTGACTTTCTGAGATGCTTATGCTAGGGACACCGAAGAAAATAAAATTACTTCTAACTTTCTTTACTCCAATACATTCAGCATTTGCATTTATCTCTATAATGAAAACTATGTTTTTTATCTTATCTCACTAAGAGTCACTACCTCCAGCAGGAAAGTACCTTCTAATCTTTTTCAGAAAATAACGATTGCGTGGAGCTTCTTACAAAATAAAACTGTGAATAGTACTTAATGCCAACTCAGACTGCAAGTCTGAATGCTGGATTACACTTAATTACATTAATCAATGTGATTCTAATACTGTCTCCGCTAACAACAAAATCTTGACTTATCTGCTTGAATAATTGCTGGCTGTGATCAGGCATCTGACTGAGCTTTTGAAGAAGAATGCCCTTTCACATGAAGATAAAGTAGATGTTTGCTCTTTACTGACACTTGTGTAAAGTTCAGCTGATGAACGTGTGCTCTCTAATTTGCTCTCTGAGAAAAGAATTGGTCTTAGGCATAAACTCTCTAGCAATGCTTTCTAATACTCTGGGGCTTGTGGGTGTTATGAATCAAAGTCTAGCCTTGGAAATTAATTTCAATATCTCACATGGCTGATTTAGTTATCAGCTTTTCTCATTCTGTGTCTGAAGATAACACCATCTTCTGATGGCTAGGCCTGGAATAATAAGCAGCTTCAAAGGTATTAGGTGGATGCTGTACAGGATTATTTTGAACATTTTGAACAGTTTGGAATGTACTATTATCTCCCAAATTATGTTTAGAATTGGTTCGTTTCTCCCTATTGTTAAAAAGTACCATTTAGTAATTCAGCCCTTCCTTTCTGGAGATCCCCGTGGCGGCCTGTTGACTTTCTTCTGCATGGTGGCCTGTAGGAAATAGCTTTTCTCTCCCCTTTGACAAAAGTTGCAGCTCCACATGCTAGCATGAGGACTTGTTAACACCAGGAACAACGCCGACATATTACCTGGTCCTTGCTTCACTCACCCCAAGGGAGAAAGGAGGAGGGAAAGAGAGTGCAGTGGAAGTGGGCTTCCACTCAAAAATCCATGTTTCATTAAGGCAGGGAGTTTAAACTCTTCCTTTTTGCTCTGAAAAGCAGAAGAGAATGGTTGTCTCATGTCTTCTTCCTTCTATTGTTACTCCCACCACTTTTAGGTGCAACTGCAATATGTGCTGATGCATTTGAGGGATTAAAGTGTGAACAGAAGGAGTGTGGCTTCAATATGGCTTGAAATCTGCAGTTGTAAAAATGTGCCTCATTTGTGAGGCACTATTCTGGATTAATACAGAGGTGGAGATCTACAGATATGAAACATACTAACAAAATTTTACCTATGGCATTGTTTTAGCCAAATATAATTCCTTCTCTGAAAGCAGCTTATTACAAAAGAAACCTAATATTTGCTAGAGTGCAGGCGTAATAATTTGTGAAGTCAAAATGTGATTAAATATTAAAAAATGAATGCATATCCTTAGGGTGTGTCAGTCAATTCTATTAATTCCATGTCTGAATATCTATATGTCTATATCTGCCTCTCTTTTAACATGAAAAGGAGAAGCTATCCTTTTATTCAACATCTACACATAGCCACAGTTATTTACTATTTATGACTATGCTCCCATATGCTGGAAAACAATAAATAATAAAAGCTCTTAAAGTGAAAGAAGAGCCACACAATGATTGCTGCAGGCAAATAACGGTACATCCATTGATTAACTGGAATGGAGCCTTAACAGCCTTGGTCCTGCTCAAAACCAAAGGTTTAGTCCTGTTTACACCTCTACCATTACTGGAATTATCCATCAAGGTAATATTTGCCATAATTTTGTGTCTGTAAATTGCCTTAAGTTACTTTGGCTACACCACTCCAATATGTGCGGCTGTAGGAACAGAAAACTCAGTGTTTATGGGCTCCACTTCCAAATTTAGTCCTCTCTCTGCCTCCTGAGAGGAGGATCAAGCGTTATATCCTTGACATATATAGATACCTTTGCATCCTTGCCATGATCTTGGCAACAAGCACAATTTAGACCCCTGGGGTGCAGCCTTTTCATTCTAGACTGACAAAGTGCTCTCTTGCAAAATTGTATCCCTGTATTTTCAATAGCACCTCAAAGCACCACCTCTTTTTGTAATTACAATATCTGTTCTGTTCTTTTTTTTTTTTCCTGTAAATGCAATTAGTTCAGGAGATGTAGACATTTTATAAGTGTTATTCCCTAACCAATGAATTAAGCACTTTAGTTATATCAGATTATTTCAGTATTAAGTACATCAGACAGTAACACAAAATGCTGGCTTACAAAATTGCTATAGAAAAAACAGCCTATTTTTGCTTTTTGCTCAATTTTGCAGTGAAAATATAAAACATGTGAAGGTTTTATTCAATATCTGACTGATTTTTTTTCTAATAGTGAAATATGAAAGTAAAAGAAATTAAAAACTTTCTACATTTCATTGCATCTATTCCAATACCTTCATTCTTTTCTTCTTGTTTCCATCTCTAAAGAAAAAAAATAGGAGAAAACTGAGTCTGAGGTGTTCTTTTTTATGCACCTTTATAATAAACTGTTGTTAAGTACAATGTCCTAAGTTCTATTTGATTCTTCTAGTTTTTGATAACTTGATAAAATAATCTTTGTTAAATTTCAACACAGCATTTTGATAAAGAATAGCGTTTGTTTTAAGCATAATCACTTTTTTTTTTTTGTTATTGCCATCTGATATAAGGCCATAATTCTCTGAGATTTTAAGACAATGTTCTCAGCAAGAGACTGAAATAGCACAAAGAATAATCTCCTGGTGAGAAGAAGCAAAAGACAGATTTCTCTCAGCAAAATGCAAATTCTTTTCATGGGGTTTTCCTCAGCATAACGAAGGGAACCATAGCAACACAACTAAACATATACATTCAAAAGCTGTAATTGACTGATAGGATTGAGACAAAATTAAAGAGCAAATTCACCAGTTTTTTAAAGTTTGCAAGCAAAGATGTGATGATACTTCAAGTTTTGCGTTTGAATTCAGAGTTCATACAAATTCAGGGAGAAAGGTCACAGACAAGTAAATTTGAAATCTCTGGGTTGCATTTCTACTGATATAATACATTTTAGTAACTAGAAGGGTGCCTTAAATGCAAGACTTTGTGCGGTGTGTAGGGTGTTTGGTGGTAACTTTCCCGGTTCCTGGAGGTTCAATGAACTAGAAAGATAATCTGCCCTGCTGGCTGTTATTGCTTATATTACACTAATCAACAATCCCGATCTTTTCCTGTAGACAGCCTGTCATGGCACGAGCATCAAATGCTGTTTTACTCCTCCTGCAGACCAGACATTATTTTGCTTGGAGAGTCACAGTCTGCTTAACAGAAAAAATCTGACTGGATTCAATCCATAAAGAAGTAGAGAGAATATTAATGGCAGGCACTGTAACTTCCTATGAGGGAAAAAACCCACAACAAAATGCCCCCACAGAAACTGAAAAGAATCCTCAACACATGGCCTAGCTGGTTTACAATATATATATATCATCATTTTAAATTGAGATAATGAGTTTAACTAATTAAAGCTCTATAAAACATGAAGCCTCTGGTAAGCAGTTTGATTTTTACTTTATGAATCATAGAATCATAGAATGGTTAGAGTTGAAAGGGACCTTAAAGATCATCGAG
>JAOXJM010000023.1:58549794-58561164 GCA_026413425.1 Tringa solitaria
CCAGACCAGGTTGCTCAAAGCCCCATCCAGCCTGGCCTTGAACCCCTCCAGTGATCGGGCAGAACGCTTCCAGAGATGGGGCAAAATATGATCTTCAAACTGAAAACTGGCACTTGATATGGACATGATAATGAGATGAGAGCTGACCTGGAGCTCTCAAACCTCGTCATTAATAAGAAATAACAGGTGAATGGAGTTTCTTGTGCTGGAGTTTCCACTGAGGACTTTCAAGGACTGGTTTTCAGTGTGGCATGACTCAATATTTTCATCAGTAATCAAGAACCAGATCTAAAAAAATAAATTAATACCAAGGTACTTGTTACACGGAGGTGCCACTGAGTGGTAAATAATGAAGGCCAGATAGTTATACTTACAAGTTTTGATAAATAATTTCTAAAGAAAAGGTTGTATAAACATTACCAGTCCCAAATACAGAAGTTGTGCTGCTGTACTTCTGTAATGGCAAAATGCATTTTCTAAAGAGGTGAGTAACCAAGAATAAAATCACAATGTTCTGTTGTAACAAAAAGTCTAGTGTTATACCCTTATTTATAGAGGGCAGGAATAGAAGCACGACTTTACCTCTCTAAGTGGCTTTTTTCCTACAGAAGGAACATATTGAATCCCAAAGGTACCCACATTTTTAGAGGGACAATGAAAAAGTGCACATAGGGAGGTGCAAGGACTAAAAGTGATGAAAGGTCTGGCTTTTTTTAAAGAATAGAAGAGTTCACTTTGTTTAGAAAGGAAGAGTGAGAGGAGATGTGATTCAGTTATAAAAGTATCTTCATGAGGAAAAAGACTAGCTTTATGAAAATTTTTTTCAGCCCAACTAAATAATAAAATGGGATGAAAGTCAATGATCTGGAATTAAAGCTGAATGATTTAGATGACAAATTAAGTACATTTTTTACAAAAGTCATAATTACTCAATTACACAAACTACCAAGATAAGCAGTAAATATTAATAGGAACATTATTTTTATTATCAGAGTTATTATTGATTAAGGTCTTCAAATGAAGTTTGAATTATTTCTACAAACACATGTTGGCCAAATTCAAATTAATGAGGTTAATATGAGAATAACTGAGAGAAATTCAAGATACATTAGAAGTCAAAGAAATTGCTAGTTTTTCCCAGTTTTCAGGTTTTGCATCAGCATTTCCACGTTTATTTTCAAACCAAGGTACTGTATATATAGTAGCAATGCATGGAGCAGACATAAAGGATGCGTGGGTAGAAAGGGGAAATTTACTTCTGCCCATCTCCTGCAACATTTTTCTCTTTCCTCTCTTTCTCCCAAACTCTCAGAGTAGTTTCCAAACATTAAGCTTGCATAGAGAAGGGTTTATCTTAGAAGGATAGGAAAGTTGTACTTAGCATTAGAGGTAATACTTAACAAAACTCTTCTATCTGAACTACCAATAGCACCTGCCAGTTCAACTGATAAATTTATAAAACATATTGGAGGAGACAGGGCGAAGTTGTTTCACATATCCATTCAAAACCAACTGCAATATGTAATATAATCTGGAGCATGGTAATAAACCCCACTGTTCCTAACTTCTGGTCCAAAATGCAGTAAAATGTAATTTTCATAACCAAAAGATGAGCAGATGGACAGTCAGAACAACACTGTAGCTGACATCAGGACCTTGTTTATAGCACTGGAATTCTGTGACTGTTGTCTTTTAATCAAAATATTTGCAATGTAAAGTTAGCCTTTATTCCCTCAGATAGTGCTTTTAGATCAGCCTTGGATTTTTTCTTTTTTTTTTTTTTCTTTTTTATTTTTAAGCACAATCACAGTATCCTAAGGTGTTGATTATCAAAACAACACCATGGGATTAGAAAACAATCCTAGTCAAGAAAATGTGACTTCATGCAGAAGGTTTCTGCTTTGGCAGGGGGATTGGACTAGGTGATCTCCAGAGGTCCTTCCAACCCCATATCATTCTGGAATTCTCCGTGTGTGTGTTACCTAATTCCTTTAGATAGTGAAGGTTTTGTGCAAGAAAAAGGGCAGCCATTTTGCAATGGGCGAATCTCCCCAGCAGACTGGCAGCAGCCAGGGATACCTGGCACATGTGTATGGCTGTGATGAAACCTCCCTTCTGAAACATCTTTAGAAGGAGCAGATACCATTAAATATTAATGCTCAGGATTTCTGAGAGCATGCTCACAGTGCAAATGGAGACCAAGACACAAAGTCCCGAATTTAACCCTGGACACAAGTTCACATGGTGGGGCAGAAATGTCTTGCAGACATAGGAGGTCAGATTCAGGCATGATCAGGAGGTGCTGTCTCTAGACAGGACAAGTTAGTCTTAGAGGCAGCCTTAGGGGAACACAGCTTCCAGAATGAGCTTTGGTGGATCAGGTAACGATAGCAATCTTCTGAAGGGTCTGTTGGCATGAAACTCTTCTGGAAAATTTTAAATCAGCAGTGTATTGCATTGAAGCATTAGCTTCAGTAATGTACCAACTACAATCTTGATAATTATGCTGAAAGTTCCTTCTCTAATGCCCACGCATGTAAAATGGATTATGACACAGCTTTTACACGGGAATGCCTTGTCCTTATCACACGCTGTGTAATATATGTGTGATTTTTCTTTTCAGATCGGTACCAACATTATTTTTGTAAGGCAATTTTCCTTGCTCACCTTATATTTCCTCCTTGTTTATCCATGACAGAGCCCCTCCCAAGATGTTTGAAGTCAGCAGAAAGACTACTAGAGACTTCAGAGGAACCTGAAGTGGTTTTTCTGAAAATTTCTGAATGAGACTTCCCCTGTGCTGAAGGGTCATTTAACCAAGGGCGTGTGAAATGGAAGCAGAGACAGCACCAGGCTCTTCATACCCTAGAGAAAAGGGTAGTTCTTCCAAGCAGAGCAGCTAATTTGCACAATTACCTGTCATGTTTGGGGAAGTATGTTTAGGATGGTATTGAGCAGTCTAAGAAGACAGAAACCGTTCTCATTTGGGACTGATGACAATAACTATTATTTCAAAATTAAAGATCTGCCAGTGGAAATGGCTATACATCTTGTTCCTAACACATCTTTGCGCTGAAAATGTATCCTGAATTAAATCTGATTTGGTCTGATTTCAGCGAATCTGCTAGTGTTAATTTGCCTATTCCAGAGCCCCACACTTCCCTCTGATACAGCCTGATGGATTTCTAAAGCAGACATAATACATTTCTCTTTACCAGTGACCCATTTCGTAATCCAACTCGAGTTAGTCATGATGTCTTAAACAACATGAAGTTTTTACTAAGCAGAAATTCCAATTGCCACATCTGGAATGGAATGAATCATTGCCAAACCAGGTTTATTTTTTTTTTCTTTTTAACTTACTGTACCAAGGTTGGTGGTTACTTATGTCTATTTGCATTATGTTTTGCTAGAGTATCCAGATCTATCAGCTGGTTTGTTTCTTGTGCAAGGCTCCATCAGTCTGCTCGGCAAAACACATCTAGATTAATCCTCCTTGCAAGGCTAAAATTCATGAAATTAGTGGCTTTGGTTGATTGTCAATAAAACCAACGAAATATAACCACATTTCTCTCTGTTTATTATTCTATCAATTCTGACCGATACAATTAGCTTTGCACTTTTTTCATTGCAGCTGCCTTATCACTTGCCATTTATCCTGTTTTATGCAGTGGGATGCATTTACTGCTTAGATTTACAAATGATTTAAGAAGCAAGATCCCATTGAACCTGTGTGCACACTGGCTTCCTCTTTCATTCTTTTGATGCCTTCATCTTACGAGAAAAGGGCACAGACACTGCTGAGGGAATGACCATTGCAATTCCAGATACCTGAAGATAAATAAAACCTTTTTATTTACCCACAGGGCAGAAACTTCCCTCTTTTATGCATGCCTAGGAACTTGTACTGAAAGGACAGCTTAGGCTAAACTCGTGATTATTTATGCTGTGAAGAGAATCTAAATGATACATACAGAAGCACAACAATTTGCTTGAGCAATTAGCCTGAGGCTAATGTGCTTCCCTGACTGGTGATGTGACTCTGTGAGCTCTGTGTTTTAAATAATATTATCCTTATAATTAGTATAGATTGAGGAGATGTCCAGAATTATAATGAATATGGTAACTCTTGTGCTAAACAGATAATTGTATCAGGAGGAAAGAATTAGCCAAATTGTGTTGGGTTTTGGCAGACACTAACGTTGGATAACTCTATTCGACCTCATTTGTCCCCGGTTGATACAGGCGATCCCATCTCCAGAGATAACAGATGTACATACTTCACTCTGTCACCTGGTTCACCATCTTATGTGTTGTGTTCTCTCTATAGCAACAAGCTGCTGCTGGTAGGAATTTGGCACAGAGACTTGGGAGTGAAGTATATACACATCTATCTGAACACGCAGAAAGCTTTTGAATTATTGCAATATTTTTAAAAGTTCCTTCTTTTTTTCCCATTACCTTATGTGCATTTCAATAAATTAAAATATCCCTGAAGCCAAAGCATTAAGGGTTGGCGGAAGCTCATTATTCTGGATTCAGCAACTATAAATTTAGCCTCTTGGAGACAGTAAAAATCACTGTAAATGCTCTTAATCTGGAAATCTTTTGATGCCAATAGTCTGCCTGGTGTCTCTCACTTTGGTCTTGGCAGTTCCAAAGTGCACACCAGTTTAGTCCTTGCTTGTGTGCCAAGTAACTAAAGATTATCACCAGTGATAATGTTAATTAAAATTGTTCTTTGAAACTATGCCAAAAATATTTCTCATCTGGGAAAGAGAATGTGCATACATGTTATGAAAATAAAAAGGTGTCTCCCAACATTATAAAATCCCCAGGAATGTATAATATATACATAATATGCAGAAATTTAAATATACAGATATAGTACTATGAACAAAACACTGAATATTTTAAAGATTTCTGAAAATTTTTGATGGCTTCCTTCTTACTTCTATTGTTTTCGGACTTTATTCAGAATGAGCTATGAAGCTACTTTTTCTACTAAACTTAATGAAAATCTATTTTAGTCTCATTACTACATGACCTATTCAGATACTTGTGCATTTCAAGAGAAGATATTGACTACGGGATACAAATATTGGCTTGGAAATAAATATTTGTGTTCTATTTTCCTTAGTCTGCTTCTGTTTCTACTTTCACACCTTGTTTCGCAAATTAAAGGAAAACTTTTATGGTGTTAATTTTCCTATAAGCACTTCTATATTTTCCCTTGTAATAAATCACATCTTTGTTCATAGTGTGAGATGAGGTGTCCTACAACTTCCTCACTCTAGGGAATTGGGTTTTTTTTGTGGATTTATAGCACTCATTCCAGTAGTGCCTAACCAAAAAGCATAGAGATACTATGACTAGAAATAAAAACAAAATGACAAGAATTTTGCATTAGTGTGTGCAAAGTCATTCATCCTGGGCAGTTGTTAATAGGAACTGTATAATATAGAACTTAAACAAGAGCCCCCCTTGTGGCATCCTCTGTTTTTTATAGGTTTCTATCAGAATGCTGTATATTTACTTTCTTTAGGAGAAACAGTGTGAACTCTACTTTTCCTTGAAGAGCCTTCATCTTATAAAAGATATGCAAAGAGAAAAAATACTGTTCTGACATCTCTCCTATTTATTTTCTGACTGTAGCATTGCAGGTAAAGGAGGTACTTGCAAATCGTTGCAGGTAATAATTCAAACCATCGTGTAGACCAAAGACCACTCTCCAGAAAGCACCACAGGACTCTTATTGAGTGTTAATGCTACTGAACAAATTGTGTCTTAGAGATTTAAATTCTGTGCTTTCAGAAAATCAATGCGATCCAAGTAACAAGAAGTTCAATTTTGCCTTTTAAATGTAAAGAACTAATGCTCAGCAGTTATAATTCTAGTAGTTATATAGTAGTATATAATATATAATAAGTATATAATTCTAGTATAATTCAGTAGTTAGGAATTTTCTGCAAGATTAATATAGATAACACTGTCAAGACATAGATTGGCCATTTAAATTTTATTTTCCATTGTATTGCATGGTTAAATATTATACAACATTAATCACAAAAACCAGATTTGTAAGAATAATTTTTCAAATCTGTAGAACAAAATTCTTTCATCTATTACTAGCTGGTCATAAAATGAATCTTTTTTATATCAAAAAATTTAAAGTGAAGTCGTGTAAATTATACTTACCTTTCTCATATGAATTGCTTTTCTACTGGTGAAAAATGGTACCATTTTTCTGTTTACAGTGATCATGTAGTCAATATAAAGAAGTAAATGTCAAAAAGACCGAATATATATTTATGAAAATTTGTAAAGTGTTCGTATATATCTTCAGATTTAACTTGCTTACTCAGATGCTGTAAGAGGTCCAGTTTTCTTTATACAGACAAAATTTATAAGTAACAGTTATAATTTTTATAGGCATAGCATGTTGAAGTGCACATCTGAAGTTTCATGTCTGATATTCAGCTAAAAATTTACAGCACAGAAATTATTAAAGAGAAATTCTTGGATTGACCACATTTCTTCAGCAAGCCCAGGCGTCACAAGCACAGTTTAACTACACAGCTAAAGGGAGTTTGTATTGTCAATAGATCATAATGGAGCATGAGTAGATAGAATTTAGTCTTAGTGAGTCTCTGTCTATTAAAAAGATATGAACCAAATCTGTAATTCAAATGGCAGAGTACTGAGTTCAGACACACTTGCCAAGACAATGGTTTTTGCAGTCTTTACAAACATACTTAGCATGAAAAGAGGGAGAAAAGAAAGTTTCTAAAAAAAATCATTTGTGCAATACAGATTGTGTCTGCACAACACTGAAAACCAGTTTGACTGTTTTCAAAACCTACTTTTCCAAACTTAAGAAAGAAAGATGCAAAAGTTATGCATTTCAAACTAAAGACAGGAATGATGTTGAACACAGTGATTCAAGCTCTCATTCCTAGGAAAGTATTTGATTGAACCCACCAGAGAGATCAGAAGATTTGTAACACTCATATTTCTACTCATCATCAAGACTCATTTCTACTAACGTGTTTTATGTCCTTAAGCTTAAACACATTTGGATCAAAGCTTAGCTCCAGTCTCTTTCAGCAGCTCATGGCGTGGTGGGATCCCCCTTTGACTTTCCTCTTGGAATGCACTGATTCTCCCACAGAGTCTGTTCCCACAGAATAGCAAAGTTGGAGAATTCAAACAATTGCATATATTTGGTGATTTGCTATCCAAATTCATTTAACCTTCATATTGTCACTTGGTCTTAAACCATGACACCCATGAAAACTTTCTACTGATTTTAATGACCTTTGAATCAAAACTCCAGGGTTCAACTAGCTTTGAATTTGATTAACTACCACCGTTTCCGAGTATTTTCAGCAAACAAAACCAAACCCCCAAGCACAGAGGAAAATCCCAGTAAGGTTCTCCGTTAGGACATAAAATTTATATATAGTCTACCAGTTTAACTACTTCATGACTCATAGAATGACATGCATGATGAGTTTATAAAATTAAACTTGCAGCAAAGAGGCCAAATGGGAGGTTTAATTAGTAAGCCAAATAATTGTAATCCCTACACATTGTTCTGTTTGTGTAAAGTATTTGTGTCATTTTTCCATTACATCATTATGGTAAATAGAATTATTAGCTTAATGAACTCCCAGAGTATCTCATTGACTTCCAGTGGCTTTCACCACTGATGATGTTCAAACACCCTCAGAGCTGGTAGTTAAATAAATAATGCAAAAACCTTTTCAGTTACATCAGTAAAAACTTTTAGTGGCTAAGGTGTTCTACAGAAAAACACTAATGCTTGAACTTCTTATCCTTTATCTTTATGAAGTAAACTCTAGAAGCTGAGTGGTGGTCTAGCTTAAAATCCACAGTATTCTTTGGGACAGATTGTTTGCTCCTGTTATGAACTTCTTGTGGTACTTTAAGGCTGAAGTACTCCAGACAAGGTGAGTTTAAGGCCGTTGAAGATGAGGGCTCAGTGTCATTATAGTGTAATCAGTATAAGGGAGAGATGATACCACTTCTATCCCAAGTAAACAGAAAACGGTCACCTATATGTTCTTTATGTCTTTATTTCTATGCTCTTTATTCCTTTTAAACAGGAAATATTTTCAATACCTTTTTTTAAAAAAATCTATGATAGACAAAAATTCAGTATTATGTCAGTTTATGTTCTGCAATTAAGTTTTCAGTCTTTCCCTCTTCTTTTCTTGTATACACATTGCAATCACATCACATCCTTCCCTCATTTTCTTGTCAAAATAGTAAGGGAAATGAAGCAGAAGAAACTCATCACTTCTTGCTAATCAAGCATGACTTGGAGGTTCTATAGTCTGTGTGAATTATCTATCATTTAGCTCTGGCCAGGCAATTCATTTGCAACCGCTGTTAAAATTTCTAGTTGTTCATCAAAATAAGTTAACATTCAGAAGTACTGAAGAACAATGAAATAGAAAAAGCAACCCTACACTTCCTATCCTTTTTGGCTGTAGTTGCAGTCTTGTCTCTGATACAGTCCTAGCAAGAAGGAGAAATGCTGATTTTAGCTAATATTGACTGAGTGCTCAGTTCTTGAATATCAAGCTTGGAGCATCTTTTGTCAGTTTTTTTGGTTTTGTCAGAGGTGCTAGAGAATCAAAATCTGAAACCTGAACAAAGTATCTGCCTTGAGTCTCTGTCCCACTGACCTGAGTCTCCATCCATTACACTCTGGTGACCATTTACTGTGACCCTAAAATCAAAGCCAAGAGCTATAAGACCAATGTTTTCCCTGGGTTCTGCAGAGTGGGCCTGGAGGTCCCTTTGGGTGTCAAGGCAGTCACTGATGTCAGACTCATCAGCCTGTGCTTGGCTCAGCTGCTCCCAAAGCTGAGAGTTTGTACTACTTGGCAATCTTTTGTCCTCAGATTCTCATTGCTAGTTGTGTGACTTTGCTGTGGAGCGGGAGCTGCTCTGGAGCTGCTCTCAAGCTGCAGGACGTTAAAGGGCCACTGATCAGCTGTCTTGTGCCATGTGACTCAGTTGCCCTAAATCATACCTACATCTGCTTTATCTAGTGACGGTTAATGGGAAAAGGGAGTGTTTCATTCCAAACCCTCACTTGATATAAATCAGCGTCACCGATGTGAGTGGAGCAGTAGCAGCATGTGCTGGCCCATGTTGTGTTCTGCTCCTCAGAGTGTATTTTTCCCTACATTAAATTTTAGGGACTCTCACCCCTCAAAAATGTTGCTATGCTCTACATTACCAAAAGCATGTTTTATTCATGCGTTAATAATGTCCTATATAATTCTATATAATGTATCCTTAACTTGCTATTTAATGCAAATAAAGTAACTATCATAAAGAAGCACACATAATTTTATGCAAAGAACATTCCAGCTGTCTATTCTCAGCATCCACACTAAAAGCTGTTACTATGATTGATCTTCTGGGCTAAATGTTGTTATACATGTCAGAGCCACTTAATTGTATAAGAAAAGAACAAAGAAATATATTTGCTACATTTAGTCCAATCACAAAGCTTTTTCTCAAAATGGTTTCTTTCAGAACATACAGAGAATTTGTGGTGTTGGGTATTTCAAGAAGAAAGAAAGATCTCTAGAAACTTTTTCTCCCTTTGTTGTTTTCATTCGTAAACCCATTGTGTATCTTGAAAACATTGCTCTGGTTGTACAGGAAATTATTAATTTCCTTTGTCTGTTTCTATTTTTCATATGCTTGGTCTGTGATTTTCAGGCTCTGTTACTTCCCTTTGGTTGCTCTATCATTTGCAGAAGAGAGGGGAAAAAAGCTGCCTCTCTTTATCATATACTTCTCTCCCATTATCTCTGCTCTTTTATATTTGTGCAACCCCTGTGTCACCTGTTTCATGCTATTTTCTCCAGAATTTAATTGACATGAATTTTAAGAGATACATTTCAAAATTTCTTTTCTTGAAACATATTTAATGCATTCAAATAATGTTACTAGTGAAATAACAGATGTAATAAACAGGATCTAGTTTTTAAACATATTTTCTAATGAAAGGATTAGGCTGAGGTCAACATCCTCTGGGAAAAGCCATAACGTTGACCTGCAATTGCATTGCCCTACAAATACTATTGCAAAAGAACAGGGAGAGGAGGGATAGTTTAATGTATTTCCACTTACTCATTCCCACTTTCTGCTACAGAGGTGCCCTGGAGCTGATGTTCAGAAAAGTGATGGGAATGGGAGATAAATTTAGTCAGGAGTCCTGACTGAAGGTACCAACGTGCAGAGTGCTGGATCACTCTGAGCAGACACGGAAAGGTCTTGTACCAGGCCTCCGGTCACATTTTAAATGTCTACACATGGGAAAATGTGTCAAACCATCAAGGATGAGGTCAGAGTATCTCGTTTCAGTTCAACCGTGTCAACAGTGTTTGATGATACTTACAATTCTATGTAGCTGTGAGCAGCTTGTATTTTTCCTCTATATTGCAGTTATGTGAACTGCACCTCTTTATATACCAAGAAATCTTTTCAAGAAGCTGAATTTGACTGATAAGGCAAATGTTTCACTTGTTATCTGTTAGCAAAGAAAAAATTCTGAGTATACATGGGAACTTTTGCTTTGCTGGGTATTGCAAGGCAAGGGGCATATTAGGGATACTGACTCAAAGGAGGCACCTCTGAAAGATCCACACCACAAGGAAAACTGAGAATCAGTTGTTTCAGAGAAATTCAAAAAAACATTTAAATATCGATAATTAGAGAAAGTGTTAACACTCATATAGAAGAGTAAATAAGGAATAAATAAGCAACATTTCAAAATATTACACCCTAAAATTTTCAGGAAATTAAAAAACCTAAAA
The DNA here is from genome assembly GCA_026413425.1 of Tringa solitaria. Lineage (NCBI taxonomy): Eukaryota > Metazoa > Chordata > Aves > Charadriiformes > Scolopacidae > Tringa > Tringa solitaria. Next base: position 58,560,660 of record JAOXJM010000023.1, read on the forward strand.
CCTATTGCAACTCTACTTGGTCAGAAATCACAAATGAGAAGTAATTCCTCTTTCTTAAGACACTGAGTACCAGGTATGGGTAATGTCAGAGGTGTGACTCTTTATTTGGGTATATTGGGCTTCAACACCCCCAAAGAATTTTATAACCCTTGGTCACATCTTTGTGAATGTTTCCCTCCTGGCCTTGCCAGCCCTCAGCCAGCCCACTATGTATTTAAAGATGATCCATCACTCAGATTGTTTCTTACCATGCCTGGGCTGCCTGGCCAATGACATTTATGTTCACCAAAGACATCATAAAATTTAGGGGGAATGATGAAAAATTAGTAGGTGCAGGAAATAGTAATGCGTCATAAACTATCAGAAAATGGCATAAAGGGTGCAAGCTAGCCAAAAATTAATCCTTCAGGAGGAAAAGCTGGTATTTAGTTCATGTCATGCCTCTTATGAAACATTTCTTATTTCGGGGGGTGGGGGTGGTGCTCTTTCAGTCCAGTCAGATGCT
>JAOXJM010000023.1:58584715-58598204 GCA_026413425.1 Tringa solitaria
CTGGAAACCAGAGGTCAAATCATAAAGAGAAAGATTTCAGGCCTTATGACTCAGGAGGTCGAACATGACGTACGTAAACGTAGACATGGAAAATTCACAAAGAGGAATGCCCATGGTCAGCACATGGTCCCAGAGCTTTTGTAGGACACACACAGTTGATTCACAGCCATAAAAAGATCCACAATGAACAGCTGAGTGAACAGTTTGTTTGACTCCCTCCCCTCTGTTTTATGCAAACGTACCTACCTGCAGAGTGTTGTGATAGACCTACACTAATTATTCAGCTTGTGCCGTTTCAGTGACTTAATAATAAGTGTTAAGCAATTTGCAAAACAACAATCAATAAAACATGCTGTTTAAAAAAACCCAGAAAAATGGTCTAAGCTTTTTTGAACATACTTTCCAACAATATTATTTGGAAATATATTGGCAAATCATATTCGAAATGGCTGGTTACAGCAATGAGAAACATGATCTCTGCTTTTGTAGAATTCTCCATTTGTAAATGCACTTTAAAAGAAAGCTAGCAGTTAAAATTAAAGAGTTTCTTGTTCTTGTTTTCTGAATTATGAAATGATACATTAAAAACATTTAGTAGGTGCAGTTCACTATTGAACAGGCATGGAGTTATTCTGTTCTTAAATAAAACATTGACTAAATTACCGTGGAATTGAATAAATAATACAAAACACTTAGAGATTTCTACTGTAATTGCAAAGTAAGCAGACATTTGATTATATTGCTTTAGAAGTGAGAGGAAAGCAAATTGCTGATATTTCCCAATAATTACAAGTGCCATAGGTATTTCCTTCTCCCTAAAAAAGAGGAGTAAACAAATGCTGTGAGTCATTACATTTCTGTAATGACTTGCAAAGTCTGGCACTAGGAAACTTTCAGGAAAAAATGTTGGTTAAATGAACACGAGTGATCAAATACACTACATGTTTAATGAAAATCCATTCTAGAATGTAATTAGAAAACGCAATGATTTATTGAGATTATATTTTACTTTTAGTTCTAAATGCAGACAATCTTATTACTTGGATATATGTTTATTCAATCCCTGTTGGTTTGAATGGAGAGTTCTGACTCAATAGTATTTTGGATCCACTCTACAGAGTTGCAGGGCTATAGCAGAGAATTTAGGACACTGAAATAAGGCTTGCAGCCTTAAAATGCCATTATAGGAAGTCCATTTATAAGGATTTAACTTCTAAATATAATTAAAGTAGTAACTTACATACAGCATGGTTTATATAAAAATGTATGCATTATACCATAAGAATATGTAATGTCCAAATTTCTGGATTCAGTTTTCACCTATTTGTACAACTATTTAACTTCTGTTTCTCTTAAGAATAATGAAAGCATCACATTAAGCATCTAATAAGCAATACTTTTTATGCAGTGACTGGGACAAAATATTTAAAGGCTTTGAGACAAAAAGTATGTGTTATATAACTGAATGAACTTGAGTTTTTGTAGGTAAAAGAAAAGGTACAAAAAAATCTTGCTACTGTTTTCAGTTTGATAGATATTGTCTTCTATATTTTTCTAATATGCAGTCAAAAGTCACTTTCAAAGATTAAACGAGCATACTATGTAATCCAAAATGCAACATGGAAAGCTGGAAAGTTTCAAATACTTCCAAATACAATCAGAAGTGAAATTGCAAGATTTAGTGGACATTTCAGGGATGTATAAGCCAACATGTATTAACCAACCAAGAAAGATATAAATGGCAAATCGCATCACTGGAAAAAGATTTCCTCTTATTTTAGCTTTCTGACAGGTACCTGTGGTAGGGAACAGACTGTCTCACTGCTTGTTGCTATTCTTTCCCTTTGGGATGAGCTGACGTAAAGAATCAACAATTTTACAATAGAAAACTAAAAGGTAATTGAAGGAGTCATGTCAAAGTCAAAGAATAACTAAAGCTCATCCAGACGTATTACTAAAGCTAACTTCTTTTTCCTGCCACTAGAAATTACAACAATAGATACAATTTTACATAACAATTTCCTAAAATAGCAGCAATATATATGTTCTACATGTATGATGCGTATACACTGTGCTTGTATCTTTGTATACGAGCATATAAAAATATAAAAATATTTTATATACATATATATACACAAATGTGTGTATGTTTGTATATAATACTTACATGTACACACACATTTAAACCAGCCTCTGCCCCAACCTTACTTAAGGGACTGGAGCAACATTTTCTCCCATAGCACGTGACGTGGTCACCAATTCACAGCTCCTGCACCCAAAGAGGGGTTAAGTCCTCTCCTGCTTTCAAAATATGTTGGCAGCACACATTTCTACCAATCCACCCAGCTTTAGATTATGGTTTATACAGTGAGAAATAGGCTCTTAATGTTTCCTGAAGGAATTTCTCCTCTCCCATTCATTTATGAGCAAGTAATTGGGCACACAGGGAACAGATCAGTATATCAAAGCAGTCAGTGTTTGGGCCCCTATACCAATGCAGCACGTTTTTTTGGCAAGTTTTGCTTCTGACTACATTTAATGTGGTCCCCTGGACCAAAAATTACCATCAGGTGTATGGTTTGAAGCCTGTCAGACCACCACCGTCAGGAGCTGGAGGCAAAGCTTCTGGTATCTTAAAATGCATTTGAGCTATATTCTAACATTGTTCTTTGTTCTATGTTTCTTGGATATTTTTCAATGCATGTTTGGGGACTTCACTCCCAAATCATAGTGTTACTAAACAGGAAAAAATTTCTCTGGTAAACCACAGGTAAATCAGAAACAAGAATAGTTGCCACCTACTATTAAACTGAAGTTTAACTCTGTGTTATTTGACTCTGACGCAGAAAAGTAATTAAACTTGTGCGTACGTGTGCGAGTACTGGATGTAACTGTTTTCTCTAGAGTTACTTATACCTCCTGCAGCAGTGAGACATCAGGCTCTCTAGAGGAAACAAAATCAGGATGCAATCCCAGATCTATGACTTTCAGGAGTCTGCAAATATTATTCATCTGCCAATAAAATATTTCCCAAGCTAACGTATTCCAAACTGGGATTACCTCTTAGACCATAAAGTGTCTGATGAAACTCTATTAACACAAGTGCAGAGACCAGCTGGACGTTTTTATACAATTTATCATCCACTATGTGTAAAAGCGAAGGGACTGTTAAATGTAACAAGCTTTTGTTCTGGCACATCACAGCTGGGCCTGTTGGACCCACCCACATCTGGGGGTGATTTGGAAGAGGTAAGCTGTGAAGTTTGATAGCATCTGCATTGAGGAACCAACGGGTAAAATTCATATGTTTAGCATGCAAATCTTATCTTTTCCTTGCTTTTATGTAAAGTGATGGAGCAGCCCTGGGTTCTGACTGATGAAGATTATCCTTGGTGCAGGAAGTGTGGAGGCAAGTACAACTCTTTCCCAAAGGACCCTTGTGGGTCCAAACGTCTGGGTATATTGAGGGCATTATCCAGCAGTTTTGCCCTATCTGGGGCATTACTGAGAGGATTCAGCACATCCAGATCTCTTGATCTCTTATTGCAGCCAACCTATAGATCAGACTTGACTTGTTTTATGTAATAGCACAGTAGGCTATATCAAGAGAGGATATTCACTATAATTTCTATCCATGTCTGAACTTTGTGGACATAGTAAGTGATCTGTATTTTGAAAATAATGCAGCCCAATGTCCTCAGATCTACCCCATAATCTTTATTCCAGTCTGAGGGAGAAGGAAGGGCTCCAAGTCTCACTAGAAACAGGAATGGAAAGGAAAAGAAAGGTCTTCATGCTTCTCCTATTAAACTGGAAGAGCATATAAGAAAGGGACTCTGATCATCACTCTGCAAGGCATGATGAAGCTTATGAAGATATAACATTTTCTCCATCATCTCTGTGAGATGCTTTCAAATGAAAGAGAACATCTACTGAGTACCTGAAACTATACCTGTGAGAAATCTGCCTGGCTCCACACATGGCAGTGTATTTCTGATATCCTTTCAGAGCAGCTGTTACAGGCCACCTACTAATGGCTCACTGCTGTCCAATCAAACTTATTTTATCCAGGGTTTTAGTGCTTGCTTCCTCACAGGACTTCAGGACAGTACTGGCAGGAACTCTTGTGCTGGCATCTCAAAATGCGGTTTTCAAGAAGAGAACTTGATTATCAGCTGAGCTCTGCTCTAGGTCTCCTGTCCTTAAAACACAACGGTCAACTAAAAACCAATTTTTAATAACCCGGAGTCTACCTACTAGTCAAATTATTCCTTTTCTATTAAAAAACCCCAAGGCTTTTATGAATTTTCTGTGATTATTATAGATGAAAATATGTAAAATATTTATTAGTAGCTTACTTTCTCAAAATCTGTATGTGCACAAACATATTTTTACACATATAGGCACAAGAAATACTTTTTCTTTACAAAATTGCTTGCAGATCCCTCACATTTGAAAATTGGAAGACACTGCAGGTTGTTCTCTTTCTGTATGTCTGAAAAGTCTCTGTAGGTGTCAGTTTACTAAGTGCATTTGGTATCTTTTGTGGTATGGGGTGACTCCCAACTTCCTCAAATCTGTTTTATTATCATCCATCACTACTCCAGCCAAATGACACTGGGAGCAAGATAACGTATGACACATCTTAAGTGTGATTAAACTGAAAAAAAAAATGAAACTGTTGATTTCTACGCAGTCTTTGTTAACAGGCTGTAGGAAATACTCATTTGTCAGGCAAAAATCTATTATTTTTCTGATGTCATCTTTCTCCTTACTATTAATGAAGTGGAACAGTGAGCTACGTTGAAATTGATTCATCATATAAATGATTTGAGAGTAAGACTGAAGCATAAACAATATTGTTTATGGTTTTGTATGCAAATAATCCTCTATGCAGCTGTTACAATAATGCATTTTTTATCAATTCAAACTCTCTCATATAGTAATAGTACCTATATCATATCACTTAAAGAGCAATAAATACCTTGTCCCAAATACATTTTATCAAAATAAAAATGAATAATCAAGCCTGTAATTTACTATTGCTACTTCGCTATGTATTTTATATAGAACTTAACCTCTAAATTCTACTCTGGATTCTTTCCCAAGTGCAGTAAGTTTGTCTACCAGATTTATTATATCTGTCATTGTTAAAACAAATTAAGGGTCATATAAAATCTTTGGTTGTAAATTGTCTTACGCATCTCCTGTAGACAAAACACTTTTATTCCCTTTTCCTTTGTATGTTAAGGTTTTAATATAGGGTATTGTGAGAAGCTTTTGCTAACAAAGTGGCCTGGACCTGTACACTTTCAGGTGTGTGATCTCACTTTAGCTCAGCCTCATTTTAGGTGGCAGGACATGGAGTAGAGGCTGACCTTTCAATCAGTGCCAGGCTGTTGCAGACATTCATGAGCTTTGGGCTCAATACTTCATTAACAGACAGAACGTGAGCAACGTAGAACTGAATAGTGAAGGGAAAACTGGTGTCAATCCTGGTGCTGGAAACTGGTCACAGTCAACTGCCATCTTAGGGACAACCAAAGAAGGCACGCAGCAGGACGGTGGCATTGCGGAGCAACAACAGTGGACGTGTATGAAACATACCCAAAACTTGAAGCCATATGAACATCTCTGGACACTCTCTGAAGTTCAGAGTGCCCCAAGACATGACACCTTGATTTCACTTTGTCTTTATAGAGAGCCTTATCACGTAGGAAGGATGCAAGACATCTTATTGAACTGATACCAGTTGTGTGATGTTACCATAATAACAAAAGAAATAGATGAAGACTGCAGACAAGGAACTTTGCTGAGGACTACCTACACAGTAGGTAAATAATTTTAAACCTTTAAAACTCATATGATATGTGAGGTTGCCTTATTTCAATAGGATTAAGATATCACTTGTGATGATTGATGACACTTGTGGACACAAGTGTTTGAATACAGCCAGTACAATCATTAATTAGATTCGCATCAGCAGTGCCTCCTACACCCACTGTCCCAAAGATCACCAATCTGTATCTCCCTGTCGGGGGTGGGGGTGGGGGCAATGTCATTACTGTTGCTACTCCTATTTGCTGTGGTAGTGAGAAAATCACTGGACCAAAACCAGACACCAATTAGGCTAGGTGTTGTAAGTAAAGGGTAATAAAAGATAACTCTTGCTCTAGCCAAATAGAAAAAATGGACAGAAAAGGGAGAGAAAAGACAGGGTCCAAATATCATCATTCTCATTTTACAGAGGGAAACCGTAATAAAATGGCTGTTTAATAGAGGATTGATTTTCTATCTCTGCATCCCACCAACACCATTTTAAGTTACCGGTTGCAGAACTCTGAGAGAAGGGAATGACAAACCAAAAAGAAATTCATGTTCTTATGGCTGCATATTCACATGATTGTTTTCCAGGATCCTATTGCCTACTTTCTGTATGTTTGAATTCTCAGCTACTATCAGGCTTTTCCCTGTAGTTACATTTTCCTAGAGTTAACAAGTATATTATTTGCTCTAAAGAAACATCATACGATATAAAATATACTAAACAAATTTTAGCATGAGAAGGGACGTGAAAACAAGAGCGATTATCTTCACATTCAAAAGAAGTACTAGTTTGGACAGATTATAGATATCTATGAAATACCTTTCTTGTATTTGTTTTTTTTCGCTATATCATTCATTTGGATTCTTCTGGCATTGAAAATCTTGCCTTTTCTTTCTTACAGCGATATGTCTTGGTCCTTCACAGGGTGCTTAACAAAGGCTTCTCCGATCTCAGGTGGAGTACAAGTATGTGCCTCTAGATAAAGGCTTCATACAGAGAGGACAATGCTAGATCCTCACAACAAAAATCCTTTGCCTGGACTTTAGTGTGGTCCCACATACCTGATTGCCTTTTGCACACCTGCAGGGCAGTCCACATTTCTTACTGTCCTCTCTGCCTCTGGCAATGATGCTGAAAGCTGGCTGCCACATGTGCCTGGCCTGCTGACACACTGCTGCCTCCTGAGAAGACCACAGTAAAAGCAGATACAGTTGATGTTACTCTGCACAGCTTGGTAAAAGAATATTGGAGCAACTTTCTTCTAGACCTGTATTTTTGGACCTCTGCATCTTGTACCCACCTGCTCAAACCTGTTTGCTTTCTTTGACTGGCTCTGGCTCTTATGCAGAACTGACAGATTCCTATGTAAGGATGCCTCTCTGGAGCCACTGATGTGGTTGAAATTATGTCCCCATGAAAGCATTTGGATGGTATATGGTAGGCTTGGTTTTCTCTACCTCTAGGTTGTGATATGGCCTTAAAGGAAACACACTTTTTAACACCTGAGAAGAGTAAATGACCTGCATGTGGTTTGACTTTTTTCTTTTTTTTTTTTTCCCATCCAGCTTTATTTTTGGCCATTTCCAATCTGATTACAGAAACAAATCCACTATTCATAGGTGTGAGCAGGACAGCACTGGCAATACACAGCTTCATGCCAATACTGTGCATATTGGCTGGGAGACCAAGCTGGGATTCACTGGTGCTACTAAGTTCCCCAGTTTAGCAAGGAAGGACAGGTTTGATCTCTATGCAAATCAAGTATAAACAAAACAAAATTGGACAATTCTTTTCCATTTTCTTAAACAGAACAATATTTTTTTTTCCCCCTAGTGTTAGTCCTAGTTGCAAAAGCTTTTCCTAGAGAAAATCAATTAGGGCTTGTATAGCCTTTGGAATAATTTGAAATAAATTATCCCTTTGAGAAAAGGACAATAAACAACTAATTACATTTAATCATACTGATTTTATTTCAGCCATTCCTTGAGACAGACACACAAAATAGCATAGAATGGGTTTGAAATTCAGAAAATAACTATTCTATACAAGTCATCTTAAGAGCTTTCACTGAGTTTTGGCTACAAAGGAATACATTTAAGAAATAACGATCTGTCAGATCCAGCCCTCTGGTTTTATCAGGCTATTTTCAACTTTTAGATCTGTTATTTTTCCTATACTCTGTCCTTTTTGGGTGCTGTTTTCTTTTGATGTTTGCACTTTGAAATATCAGGAAAATGAAGAGACTGTTCTTTTTTCTTCCTTGCACCTGTGAGATTCCACTAACCCCAGGGATGTTCTGATTATAAAGTAACCTTCAGCTTTTTTTGAATGCAGAGGGTGCCTTTTGGGGATCTGGCTGTGGATGAATCTCTGTGATATCACAGTTTCTTTAGTGGTTCCTTACAGACCATCACAGTTTTGTCCTGGTTTGGGGGATATGTTCAAACCATTCCTGTCCATTGCTGCTCAGACTAGTAACTGTACGTGACACTGACAGTATTGTGACCCCTGGCTGGTAGCTTATCCTTCTTAAACTGCAACAGAGGTCTGCTTACCTCTCTATTCCTCATCCTCCTCTGTGATTGGGAGTACATTTATTGTCCAGTACACAGAAAATGAGTCTTAATTCCTGTTTAGGAACCTTTAAGAAATGTATTGCCCTGTATAATGCTACGGATCCATATACTGAGAGTCCTACCTTTCCTTTTAGGTACTTAATTCAACATGGCTTTCTGACATCTTATTTTAAGCATATAACAAAGTTATTCTCAGGATTCCTGAAGCATTAGTCTCAGTTTATTTACCTCCAGTTATCATAAAATCTGTCTGTATCACTACCTTTAACATTTTATTGTGACAAAGCTGAAGTGCATTAGAAAGGTCTATTATTCCTTTGTACAAACGAGGAAATTGGGCAAAAAACCCCCGCTCTAGGTACTAAATAATTTATGCTCAAGGCAATGCCCAAGTCCTTTCTAACTCCCACAGTACATACTGAGTTCCAAAATGATGACTTCCAAATCCCTAGTTAAGCCATCACAGCACTTCAGGCAACTCAAATATATTTGTGCTTCCTAGTTTTCAATGTTAAAATGCACTACATCTTCAGTATTTTCTGTTTTGATATGCCTAATGGACCCTCTTCATTGACAGCACTGACTAGCTGATCATTATTTCGTTCTCAGATCCACTAGCATCTGAACAAGCTCTCTACCAATGTTGGTTCAACCTTCTAGATATAGTAGAAATATGCCCGTTCTATTACTAGGACGTTTGATGTTGAAGTGGAATTCATGGACCATTATCCTCAGGGTATTTTAGGCTGAGGAAAAGGTGCAGAGAACTTGTAAACTCATCTTGTTGATGTATGACCACCTGTCCTGGGTATCCATCGGTATCTTCATCTGGAAAATTGTGCTAGGATGGAAGTTCTGAGTGATGTGGTATGAACCAGCTGTTCTGGAATGAAGCTGATGTTGCTGGATGTATATCTGTACATACACATATGCATGTACGTATATAAATACATGTGTATGAATGTATATATGTAAAAGAAGGAAGAAACAGAGAGAGAAAACAAACTGAATGAAACAGATGTCTGTCAGACTTTCTGTCTCCAGCTAATTTCTAAATAACCATTTGAAATATGCCAAATAGCAGATATGATTTTATTTTCCCCTACTTGAAGTGAAAGGAGACCAACATTTTTACTGAGATGATTCTTATTTGATTAGTACTTTTGTTTAGAAAAGTTCTAAAAGTAACCTGTCTAACTAAAAGGTCTAAAGTTAGATGTCTAACAAAAACTGTGTCAGAAACGTCTAACATTTCTTAATTTCAAAAGTGGACTTGTTCTTACCTGCTTTAGATAGCTTTATGTCATTTAAGGTAGTTGAAGTATTCATTCCCATGACTTCTTGGCTGTGCCTGTAAGCCTACATCACCTGGTATTCTCCTGCTTCTAATTTCCATATTGACCTGTCACAGAAAAGGCAGGGATTTGTCTCCTGAGATCCCTCACTTATGTTCCATTGCCAAGGAACAGAAACGCAACGCAATACTCATATTCATATCGTATAAGTCTAGAATGCTAAAATTAATTTTACTTCTAGCTTACATTTCTTTTCAAATAAATTATCTACTCCCAACTTGGGTAGATTTTCAGCCTTGCAGAATGTTTTCCCTGTGTATACACCTTTCTCATAAACATTATCCTCTGAATCACAATTGTAGGTAACATTATTGGCACAGCGCTTGCTTTCAGTTTCATATGCAATTGCTCTATTACTTGCTATTTTGTTTGAAAAATCATTGCGATTTAATCAGCTTTGGCAGAGGAACCTTACTTTCAACTGGTTGCTGCAATTAGTTAAGAATAGGACTCCTTCCAAACGCGATATAATCTGATTACTCAAGAGAGGCTGAGTTTCTGATAAATGTGTACCATTCCTCAAAGTCCTTGTTTCTCCTTTTGCAATTAGTAGTCAGGGGTCCTTCCACATGATTTGTCTGGGGTTTTTTTGGATTGTGCTTCTTTGACATAGAACATTGACCTTGTGCATCTGCACTTTGAGAGTGGTTTTGGTAGGTATCTGCCCTGAGTCAGTCTGACAGATTTGATGGGTAGTGATTTGATTCATTCAATCAGATCTTGAGAGAAAAAGCAGATGTCTATTTAATGCATATGAGCACTGAAGCCTCTTTTAGACAGTTACTAGCTTAGGCCAAACCTGACACAAATGTAAAGTATTTTTACGTCCTCGTCCTCCAGGTGTCCCAATGTTTAATGTGTCTACACAGTCTGACGGTTGCTTTACTCGTATTAGGTAACATGGGACCCAGTGACTAAATTCTTAGCAAGTTTTTAATAGCTTGGTGCTCCTTTTCCAGGTAACGGGATTTTTCAGCCTGCAATATTCTCAATCACTTTATCATTAAAATTTGGAGAAAAAAAATTCCTTTAAGATTTAGATTTGGGAAAACATTCCACGTGTACTACCCCTCTCTCTCTCATGCACATATATATCATCTGCCCTGTCTTTTCCTCCCAGCTCTCCAACACAAAATCACTGTTTATACCTAGAGAATAACACTCTTGTTTCAGCCACAAATAACTTGAGATTTCCTTTGCTTTGCTCTCACTTATTTGGGATGACAGAAAGTAAGCCCAGAAGAGCCACCAGATCTGGGCTATAAATGAGGGTGTCTTTCTGCTCCAAAGGGCTTTTCCCCAGCCCACACAGAAGAGCCAGGAAATTTTAGCAGTTCCTGCTCCTCTGCCTTGATGTCTGTGTCTCTGAACAGGGAAAACCAGATTAAACCAGAGCAGCGATTGAATAGAGCAGCTGGTTATTTCCAAAAATTCTGCATCCTGTGAACTGCTCTAATTACCAACCCTCTTTCTGGTCAGCTCTTCCAAAATGCGAGTTGATATTATGCTTATTGACATTATATGGAAGTGAAACATTTCCACAGGAGGATTATGCTGATAAAAGAAAAAGGGAGTACTTGTGGGAAAATACAACAGAAAAAAAGAAAGACCAATAAACAGTTCAGTATAAATGAGCAGTGGGAGTAAGACCAGTTTTGCCCCTCTCTGCACTTTTGGCAAAGACAGACTAATCAATTCTTCAGATGAGTGAGCAGTGATACTTGCTAATTCTAAGAGATATTTGTTTTCTTAGCTGTTCTTGCTGAGCAACAAGCCTTTAAAAATTCCCTTGGGGATGGGTGAAAAGTGGAAAAATTAGAAATTAACATATGTTAATCTGTCTCATTAGAAATTCTTTGCACATGTTGCAATTAAATTACTTGTAGTTGCCTTGAAGAAGGTTAAAAAACCATCCTTATTACAATGGCTTTTAAATTGCTCTTTACTTTTGAAAAGACACACAGGTTCTTTTTTTAAATTGCCTTTTGTTAAAAATGCAATTTGGAAACTGGAATAAGATCAGGCATACTAGGAAGAGAAGGAAGACTGGACATAAGAAAAAGTCACATTTTTTGACATTTATAACATTTCCCCTTAGAAAAGGTATAGACTGAAGAAAGAATAAATTTGACTAACCTCTGTAATACAGATCTGAGATTAAGCCATGCAGCAAGATACATTTCCCTGGTTGTGGGCAATTATGGCAGTTTTGGCAGATGTTCTGGAGACTGGGAATTTAATATTATTGTCTGATGCTTGCAATTTCCAAGATCTCATAATAGCATTAATTGAATACACAAAAACAGTCTTACTAGTATGCTCGAACATCAGATAACCTGTTTTGCTTGGTTTGCTTTTTGCAGAAATGACATTATAAGATGGTCGACTTTTCCATGTGCTTTATTTTGCAGTGCATATACAGTTGCTTAAATAGTTGCAAGAGATCTACTTCAGTAGGAATCTTTCCATGATGCAAACACGTAAGCTGTTTTTAATGACCACATTATTTTTGGGGTTTATGCCAAATATTCATCAGTCTTAGAAGGACCAGAACTTGCAGTACTTCAAGTTACAATGATGACATCGTGTCATTACAACATAACAAAGCATGTCACTAATCCCTCCAGACAACCCACATCTGGAGATGACCAGAGGGAACTAAATTCCTGTTTCATTTTGTCATTAGTGGCTCAAACCGCCTATGGATTAGTGAAGTAGAGAACCTTTAAAAATTCGGATCTCTGAAGACCACTTGGATGGCAGCAGTGAATGGTACGCTTCTGGCTGATGGGCCTGACCTGCACATAGATGCTGTACTGGGCTGCTTCTAACAGTTGTATAAGTCAACACGTTTGCTGTGAAAGACAATTTGGGCACTGAGAGTGCATTTTTGGGTCTACAAATTAAACGCCCTTGAGGTAGCAAAATGTGGCACATCTTTCTGAATCAATGGAAAGTATCAGCTTGTCTTGGTGGACTCATTCATTCACAAGTAGATACGTATAGCCTGGCAGGGTTTCCATCACCATGTCTGTTTATATGGAATGTATTATATGTAGGTGAATGAGACAAACACCCCCATTGCTTTGGGAACTACTTTCCTTTATGCAATGTATTTTTTCCCTTGCCTCGCTTTATGATTTTAATTGGTTTAAAACACATTTTATTAGACTACAGAGAAAATGCTGCAGGGCTATTTTTACGTTTCTAAAGTAATAATAATTCGGAATCACTGAAAGAGATGTTCAGGATTTCTCCAAGTACATCTTGATCTGATATACAGTGTATCTTACTAATGACCTTGCAAGCAATAAACATTTACATAGGACAATAATTTTTTTTTAAAGATCTACAAATCCAGTATTTCACATTCCATAGCCCTTCTTTATGCGTGCAGCCACCAGCAGCTCTTTTTTCCCCATCTATATGTTCTTTGCGTAGATGAGGCATCACTTCAATAATGATATTAGAGGTCTAAAATGAAAACTTAAGACAGTAAAGAAACAACTCCTTTGAAAAGATGAGGAAACCAACTGTACACTTCCTGTGGGCAAATCCATTATCCTTCCTCCCTCAACACATGCATGAAAGATTTAGGGAAAAACTGTAGTTGAACACTGATAGAGATTTTTATCTTTCTAGGAAATTTTCGCCAGTGAATCTGAGAACTTAAAATTAAGTTCAGAGTTGTAAAGTTTCACTTGGATCTCTTAAAGTGATTCAACTCCATG
>JAOXJM010000023.1:58602566-58615589 GCA_026413425.1 Tringa solitaria
CCACAGAGAGAGCTGCAGCGTGGCCACATGGTGGCAAAACTCATGAGCACAAGTTAAAAAATATAAGACAGTTTCTGGATTACATTTTAAGATGACACATTATTTGGCCAAGTTCTTGACATACAGCCATTAATTAATGGATGCTATTTTTGCAGGGTTGTAATATTATCCTAGTATTGAAGTCAAATACTTCCTAGCACATATTCTTTTATTGGTCTCCCTGCACAGGGTCAACTGGACACTGAATAATCTATTTCTGGTCACAAAAACTTGGTAGAATTGTGTATTGTTGAAGCTTCAGAAATAACTGTCTTTCAAATTAGTTTGAAGGGGATTGGAACTGAATTGAATGATGTTATTTATTTGAATATACATCTTGGACTTTGGTATCCTCAGCGTATTGGTTAGTTGAGTCATTCCTCCCCCACCACCATTATTTTAATGTGGCAAGTCTTATCATTAATTAGGAACATTTGGATAATATATATTCCTTTGTGAAGGAACCATAAAACACATTTATCCAGACCTTATTTCCCTTGCATGTGAAATGAGAATTGCACATAAGCTTCCCGAATAATATTGCTATGTATTACTACTTATGAAGTTGTAAGACTCATTTCTTTTCTAGATATTTCTACCCACTCAGCAGCAGAAATTTACTTTCTTATTAAAGGAAGATTTTTGTACTGTGAAAATCATCTGCAAACTGGTCTTACAAGAACCATTTATTTAAGTAGATGCTTTTATCTAAGTAGATAGTTTACTTTAAATTACAAAAAGATATCATTGTATATTAAGAAAATTCAAAATTGATATGATACTACAGATGATTAATCAAATCATGGAAATTTATGGATTGCCGAAGGAAGAAAAAAAACAACCAGCCACCCACAACTGTTTTACAAATCTATTCGCTGCTGAGATTTTAGTTACCACCAGAGAAAGCCAAAAAACTTGAAAGCAGACTTGATTTTGTGTGTAAAACTGAAATACAACAGAGCTTTTTTAAGAGGTACACTGAAAAATGTGACCAATTTGTCAAGCTACTTTTCCTCCTTTGAAAGTTAAGACACTTAAGCAGACAAATTTTGCTCAAACCCAGGCTGATAGATTTCAGCAGGTTGGGAAAAATGAAGTGTTTTTTTCTAATATCCAGCCATAATCAAGGAAGTTATGGTAGATTTGTTCAAGTTTCACTGTGAATTTTGATTAATCACTTCAATGACTTTAACAGTCAAGTTGAAAGTAAGGTGCTCTTGGCAATCCTGCTTTAGCAGGGGAGTTGGACTAGATGATCTCTAGAGGTCCCTTCCAACTCAGACAATTCCATGACAATCTGTAACCAGATTGTAAGCTTTAATTTGAAGGAAAAAACCAAACATCCTCTATACACCCCTCTTTCCCTGGTCTAGATCAAACCGCATACAGTGACAGGTATGGAGTAATCAATTTTTTGTTTGTTTTCATTCATTAGAAAACATTGTCATGTGATGGTAGAAGTCCATTGAGGTCTATGAGGTCTACAAGGTGCTACTGTCTTTCTGATCTTTCTAGAGCTGAGATGATTAAAAACCATATCTGGAATTAGTGTTAAAGACTACATGCTATTGCTACCTGCCAAGGGTAAATATAAGAGAATGATGTACCATTACATGAGCGACCTAAGAGATGGCAGAGAAAGGAAAAATCAAAAGTATAGATCAAATAGGATCTGTTGGGGGCAAAAGTATTTTAGAAAAGCATGATAAAAGCCACCTCTACTCCCAGCTTTAGATTTAGTTCTGTTATCTGTTCTGCTATCACGGCATAGAAGGGTAGTGGATAATTATGAGATCAGGGAGATATATACCATTAGGGATAGCATTATTATGTGACACATTCACTTCCCAGATACAGCGTGATAAATGAACACCAATAGTACTGCTAGTGCCCAGTAATTTCCAGATGCGTTAGCTACAAGTTTTTTGTATCAAATAGTAACCAAATCAGTCAAAAGAGATGAGGTATTTGTGCTCTAGGTTTAGAAAGAAATGAGGAAATTATAGAGGATTGATGATATGAAATATCACTGGAAAAACATAATCACAAGCAAGTTTATTTTAAGTAAAGCAGCAAGCAAAACTAGAGTTGAAACTAAAGTAAACTTGTTGTACCTAAAGAGAAAACCTGAATACATATAAATAACAAGCTAGTTAAACCAGCTAGATGGTTGAAGCTAGATTGAATAAAGGCAATTAGATACTTGAGTATATAAAACATTTAGAATTTCTCCAGAACAGAGGTGGAAAACTTGTCTGGAATAAGGGGAAAAAAATGTTTGAAACTGTAAGAAATGGTGCCATCTGTAATGCCTCACCAATTATGTTAAGAATAAGCAAAGGAATTTTAAAAACTAGAGCAAGAGGGGAGTCATTTGCAAGAAAACCAACTACAGAAGTCAAATAAAAGCTTCTGAATTCCAGAAGTTAGTTAGCCAAACAAATTAGAAATAAATAATGAAGTGCTCTAAAGTTAGGGTGAAGGAGTGAACCAACCTTAGCACGGTCTTCAAAACTGATCACTCTGTAGAATACAAAGATATTTAGCAGAATGTCTTTCCTGCATCTAATTCTGAGAAAACTGGCCTTTGCTCAGTCCTTACAAAGGCATCACCACCTCCCTCTCAGCCAACAGTTCTTGGAGCAGTGCCTTCATGCATCTTTCCATGAGTTTTTATAATTTCCTTTTATTCCTATATGTCTTCTGTTAGTTTTGAAACTGAGCTAATCTGCTTAGGTTGCTCTAGTTAATTGCATATCCAATTACCTAAAATTTACTCACCTGAACTTTCTACTCTGGATTTACAATCTACAAATGTGACTTCACTTGTAATCTGACAAGATTTGATTTGATGGGAAACCACTGGCTTGTATAAAGTAGATGTACCACTAACCACCTGTTTTTTAATTGCTTGAGATCATAACAGAAGAAATTACAAATTCAAAGAGAAGTGCTAGCATATCTTTCTGATAAAATTGCATTGAATCTGATCTTCTCATTACACTGGCCTATCACTCAGTTACATGAAAAATCAATGCATATTATAGAGTTAAAATAAAATGGAGTTTTGTTGTGAAAATTTTCTATTTAATCATTGAATGAATGCAAATTAAAAAAAATGAAAAAAAATCACGTGTAGGGAAAACCAGAGATTTTTCTGGTGTTATCTAGGTGTGATTAGAGGTAGCTTGCATGTCTCTTTGTTGTTTCTCTTTCACAAACATTTGTTGTCTGTGTTGCCTAATTTGCAGTTTATCTGAATTTTGCACTTCCCAATACAAATTAGGCATAAATTGAAGCAAATAGGTAACAGCAAGGCATCCCTTACCTAAGACTCTAGGAAGTGAGGCAAAATTCACACAATGATCTAACTCTCCGGCACATTCTTGACTGTAGTCAATGGATAACGGTGGGTGGCTGTGCTCAGAAATCCCAGAAGTCAGAGGGAACTTGTCCCAACTCTGTTACAATTTTCTATAATTTATTGCCTAAGATGTTCTTGTCTGTACGGCTGTTTCTGAAGTTGGCACAAGCATGACTGCACTGGTAAGTCATCTAGGTGGGTGTGAAAAAGACATCTGTTTGCTGCAAGCTGCATTCATCTCTTCTATTGCTTTATCTTAAAATTCTGTTTCCTTTCACTGCAATTTGCTGGCCAAAACAGCAATCTTATGCTCTGAGGTTCTGGATGCTTCTGCCTGTAGCTACTGAGGGCACCTCTTTAATTGCTGCCCGATCCCTCTGTTCTGCTATCAGTCGCAACTGCTGATTTTTATTAGTTTACTTCATCCCTTGACTCGAAATCCCTTTCTTACTGGAAGTACTGAATAGCTAATGGAATCATCCAACTGACATTGATTGATTAATTGATTTATTGATTGATTGGAAATAGACAGGAAAGAATGATTTAATGTAAGGGTAATCACACACAGACATAAAAAAGGGGTGATCTAATGATTTCTCCCACTGCCTTCCTAAAGACATATAGGTTGCTGCTCTCTTACAGTTCCTCTCCTCTTTTGGAGCAATGTGATATGAGTACTGAAAACAGTGTAGGAGCACAGATGGCTACGCAGGTGGTCGTAGTAGCAGTTTGAGGTCTGGAGTGACAGGCAAGGTTGGTGGAAACAGAGGTAGGGTATTTTCCTTTCTGCCAGCAGCTCTGGGACAGTGCTGTGATAGTCCTCCAGGGCACGTCACAGAGCAACAGTGAAAGCTGAGTCCGTGCTGGTCGGTAGTGTATATTACACAACTTCTTTTGTAGGGTAAATGGGGAGAAGTTGATGCAGATACAGGCCTTTAATATATATATATATATATTTTCTAATCACATAATCAACTTCTAAGGAAGAAAGTTGGAATTAAGTCATTTATGGTATGCGTGAAGTTTAGTATTTACTATGCAATCACTTAGACCTGGAGGTGGAGTGTGAAACTGGTGGGTTAAAGCATGGCTATACCTACTTCAGTTTAGTTAAGAGGTTAACTCCTCATATGTGACTGAAGTAATAGGATTTGAAATCACCTTAGGTTCTGTAACTTTTCTCAGGAGCCTGTTTCTGTCATCCCTGTGACAACAAAATTTTCCCTCCTTTGCACACCTGAGTTAGGGTCTGTGTAGGGGTATATAGAAATCCCCAACATGTCGCTTGTGTTCTAAAGTTGTTGGAAGGTCTTAGAAATAGAAATCCCCTAAATTAATCTCTACATGCAGTGAGAACATGTCTTAAAAACATAGTCTTAAAAACCCCATGATGTAAAGATTTTCTTCATCTATTCACCCTAATACATATAACTGCTATTATTCAAGTTATTTTTTTAAAGATAAAGCTATACCTTCTCTGAATGTGTCCTGGGATGTAGCTACAATATGTCACTTACAATTGTGTTAATCCAGTTGTTTGCCACATGAGCCCCCTTCTCGCATCCTATTGCCAGCTAAGAGCTGGTTTAAATTGGGCTTCTAGTGGTAAAGTACTGTGTAGTGTACTTTCATGTAGATACCTATGTAGATAGATAAAATTTGGTTTAGTCTGTGAATTTCTCAGGTGGCTTTCCGGCTTTTCAGAAGTTTTTCAGCTTTCTACCAGTCAGTACTATTTTAGCTAGCATTTTCAAATGTATTTTGTTTTTGGTTTGAGTTATAATTTTATGGAATGACTCATAAATTTACCTTTCCACTGGAGCCTCAATCAATCAGCCTGTTTAAAGGGAAAAGTTCAGTTTGGAATGAATGTATATGTACGCATGGGTCAGGGGACAATCATTTTAGATAAGATGGACTTTCAAATTAGCATAAATTCTGGTGGCTAGGGATTTGAATGCACAATGTCATTTTGCCTAGTCTCTTTTCGAAACAGAAAATACCATCCTGGTATTTTAGGTGACAGTGTGATGACAAACCAAATACCAACCCTCCGGTTACTACCTCTGGTGGTAAGTGCTTGTCTGCCACAGTGAGTAGTTTTAAGTTGTCAGAAGTAAAGTTGAGCCTAAAAATGGCTGCTTTTGCAAGGGTGGAGAAGATAACTTTGTACTGAATATAAGTCTGAAAAGATATGAACCCATTACAGTATTTTTTTTTTCTTTGTGTAAGTGCTCTTTCTTGAAATAGCAGTCTTGACTTGGAGTGTATTTCTGGGCATATAACCTGGGTTAAAAGCAATTTCTATTAGATGTAACACATCCTTCACTTCAGATAAACATCTCCATACGCTATCTCACACCTACCACCCTGAGTTCCCCCCATGTTAAGATAATTGCACTTCAGGAATCACCTTTCATAGTAGCTATCCTGATAATGCTGTAGAAAAGTGTTATTCCACAAAAATGTTATTCTCTCTCTGAAATGCAGCTGACAGGATATAAATCCAGCAGGGTAATTAGTTTGGCTGGACTAATCCAAATTTGGAAACAAATTAAACGGAGTGGTTATGTTTGGTTAAGTGGATGAGTCTTGGGTATGTGTATAAAGCCAGCATGCATTTATTTCTTTTAATCTTCTTTGGTTCAAAGCAGGTTATTTCATGGAGAGATTTTGAAAGGATAATGTCCAGTTTTTGTGACATAAATGTGTGACAGAATCCCTTAAATTAAACACATATTTCATCCTCTTATTCAGCTAAGCAGAATTTTGAAGTTCCTTTTAATAACTAATGAACTGCAATTTAGTGTCATATGAAATCTAACTAATGCAGATTTTGATAAAAGTTCATTATAAAATGGAGATAAAGATCTGTGCTGCAACTGTTTTCTTGTAAAGTAGGCAAGAATTCTCTCATTTATAATAAATATCTGTCTTTAGCTATGTTTTGAAATATTAGTTTATAATAGTTAATTTCTAAAGGGGAAAAATTACTCTTGGATTAATGATATAATGGCTCAAAGGCAACCTGGTCAGAGAAAATGAAGCATTATTTTAATCCTAATTTATACCCTTTCAAGTAAATACAAAACCTTTCACTGAGATAAAGTAGTAAATGAAGCAATCATGATGGATCCACTACTGAATTTAAATATGGAATATTGATTTATGTTGTCTTACTTTGAGATCAGTCTTTAGCTATCTTTTTCTTAATCTTTTGAAGAAACTCCCTAAAGAAATTATTTCCTTTAATCTCCATACAAAGATATTAAATTTTATGTGTTATGTCATATAAACTGCAAAGATATAGAAAATTCTAGAAGTAATAAACTTAGATATTACCAGGTAGAAACACACATTGACTAGAGAGGTAAAATGAACAGAAGCTGAAAGTAAACAATTAATGTTTGTGGCCGAAAATAAATTAAATACAAAATGACAGACCATTTCACACTATAAAAATTAAAGTTAGTTTTTTAAAAGTATTTCTATGAATATTAATGCAAAACAAGATTTCTTATTCTGACAGCTAAAGATGTTGCAGTCTGCAAAACTCCATAGCATGCAGTTGATGGGCTGTTTTAATTGTGTCTCTACTGGGAGTCCTTGCCTCTTCTCCTCCCTAAACACCTCTATCCGGCTATTACCAGTTGATGAGGACATGGTACCCTTGCAAGATGTAGCCCCATGGCAGAATGGGGAATTGTATGACTCAGAGCTCTAGAAAATTCATATTGATTTCACGCTCAGGCATAAACATATTTTTTTTTTTTTATCTGTGACTGTATTATCTCGAGGCTGGAAAAGAAGCTCAGAGTCCTGGCAGACAAAGTAATGTTGTATCTTCACATGCTAAATGATGAAAGGAGGTTTGCATTTCCAGCTTCTCACCAACTCAGGTTGGTACATAACCATCTCATTTCACACAGAGGAAAACCGAGGCACAAGTTGATATAAATCTAGGTGGAGAATAAGGCTTTTTGCTTTTCACTTTGGTAACTTTTTACTCTGCATGTGATTGTCTTTGTTATAACTACCACCATGAAAAACAGGAAAATAGGAGTACTATAAATCAAGAAAAGAGCATGCCTCACAGTCTTTGGATTGAATACAACATCTCCTAAGTATGTGGGCCTAAAAAATCTTGACTTTTTTCAATAAGGTAAGTGAGCTGTAAAATGATCAACTCTAGTGTGTGGGCATCGTGAATTTAGAAACGGCTATCAGTAAGCCTTGATTTGATTTGATGTTTTAACCTAGCATAGAAGACCAAAAGACATATACCAAGGATAAGAGTTTAATCCAACAGAAAATATTGCCCACTGTAGCCATGCTATAAATGTTTGTCATGCCCTCAGAGCTATGCAGCCAAGGACTCCATCACAGCTATGGAGGAGGCAATCTTTGCTGTGTTTCTGTGGTCTCTAATGGCTCAGCTGGAGACAAGAATAGGGTCTGAGTTTCAAAAGCTGGTGACAAAGGACAAAGACAGTTCAATGAGTGAAGTAATTTCATCCTGGGAAGATCAATTTGATTACTGCTTCCTCTGGTGATCTCCACCACAGGACAACAAAATGTGGTCTGAATGGACTGAACTTCTGAATTAACTAATTTTTAAGGCACGAATTATGCCTGGTGGAAAATGGGATCATGCCACAAATAGCTCTGTAGGAGGAACAGTTTCATGCTTTTCTTCATATAATTACAGAGTTTCTAGTGTTTACCTGTGTAGGAATTTCAGAAGCATCCTTCAACATCAATGTTAATAAAAATATTAAAGTATAATTGAATGCCTGTACTTTTGACTTACACAGTTATCTAATGAAACAGGAGAAATGTGGGTATGGACTGTAGGAATTAGTCAGAAACAATTTGAGACTTGAATTAAATTTTCGCAGGTCAGTAAAATTTTTTGAGAGCAAAGTGTCTTAGAAATGACAATAAACCATGACTACCTAATCCTAGGTGGTTTTGAACCAACCTTCATTTTGACAACTACTGAAGGACCATTATTTTTCCAGTGTGGAAAAAAATATGACGATAGGGGAGATGAAAAGAAAGATTACCCTGACTTCACAGAAAGCAAGAGGTCACTGATGCTGTGTATATTAAACTTGCTGCACATTCAGGGCCTTTGTTTGTACCCTCGCCTGGGCAGCAGTATAAATTGAAACTTCACTGATGTGTGGGCATACAATAACTTTTCCACACCGGGATCCCTGGCTGCTGGCCCTAAAGAATGACCCTTGCTTGTAACGAAGTGCCTCAGACAACACAGATGAGCAGCTCCTGATTCCTTTCCACAGTGAGCAATAATACATCATCCTGCTCGCTCTCCTGTCATATCTGCAGCTCCCTTCATGCGAGGGTTTCAAACCTCCTTACATGTGTATTCTCATTTCAAACATCCTCGCACGTGCATTCCCACTGCTTGTTGGAGCAACATGTAACAGATTTTTATTTTCAAAGCAAATCAGCAATAAACCAAGAAGAGATGCCAGGTTTTCCAGCACTTGCCGTGCTATTTCCCAGCCTCTGGACCAGCTGGGACAGTGCAGGTGGCAGGATATGAAATAAGACTGAGGAGCAGAAGAGATGTTACCAGGGTGCATTGCCAGCCTGGATGGTCCAAAGGGTTTTGCATCTTTCAAAGCCTTTGTGGTTCAGCTCAGTAACCTATGGGGCTTATCATTTACCTCTCATTGCTACTGTCAGATTGAAAGACCTCATGAGGAATAAAGCTGACAACATATTTTTGTTAGTCTCTGCTGCCTCCAAAATCACAAATCCAAGAAAAACAACTGTCTGTAGACACTTGTTTACACAGAAGTAACAGATGGATATGAACCATACAATCATATGGTGCCCTCCCTCTTCTCATGCATTAATTGATTGTGAAATCTGCAGCCAGGGGGTTCAATATTGATTGCTTGTTCTCCATTCTGATTTTAGTGTACTGACAGTTTAACACAGAATTACATTGCCTTCGCCCTCCCCGTTTGCTGGAAGCAGACGACTCTGAAGGGTTAAGCTGTCTCTAGCCACAACTCATGGATTGATCTCATCAAGATGGATACAGTATTCAATGCATTATGTAGATATCACATTCTTCCAAGTGAGATCTCAAAGTATATATTTCTGAAACATGACAGTAAATATTTGTCTAATCTTGCATGACCTCACTTTATGATCTCACCAGACAATATATTCCAGTGCTAAACTGTCCCTGGGCCTGAAAAGCTTTGCCTGTTTTCCACTTGGCTGCACTGTAATCCCATTGCTTCTTGTTGTATCCAGAGTGGATATGGAGAAAGTGTGCTCCTTTCCTTTTTCTAGTTACTTCTTATATGCTTGTCTTTTGCAATTCACACTAACCCCCCTAATGCCTTTAACCTTTCCTCTGAGATCCTGTATTTTGACCAGACATGCTGATTTCTAGATTTTTGTCCCTGTTTTGTCACACCTTTTCATGAAATATGGTGTCTGAAACTGGCAGCTAAGGCTGGACTAATATGGTAGCATAGAAAAATCATTTCAGCAGTCTCTCATACAATGCATCATTTTTCCAGCAGTGTGATCCTGATGATTCAAACTCAGGCTATGATTCTCTGACAGCTCTAAGGGTGATGCAGGAGGAGAGAGGGGCCAGCAAACAGGGAGGGAAGAATGCAGCAACAAGAATAATATACTTTTTTTGACAGTGGGAGCACAGCCAGGGTGTGATAAATGGATACAGGCTGTGATGGCAGTCCAGCAGGTATGTAAAAGCATTTTGCTGCCACCTAGCACTCTGTATTAGTAGAACCACTACTCTTTGGAAAAGCACTGAAAAGAATAATAATATACAAAAAGAGACCCCAGCCCCAAAGTGGTAACATCTAACATGAGCTTCACATGTCAGAAACAAAGAACAAATCATGTGTGGCAGTTCCTTTGCGTGGGACACAACTGTCCCTATGAAAATGAGATCCATCATATAGCAGTGTTTCTGTGAATGTGAATTGCTTTTCTAACCTACTCTAGAACTGTAACCATAGGGGACTAGATAATTGCTTAATGCAGTACTTTTAAAATGTGCTTTTGGTAATTCATGTATCTTCTAGTCCATGAACTTCTCTCAAGTAGCTGGTTTATAGTGCTCTCTGACAGACAGATCCATCCAAGGTCAGCTTCCCTGACTCTCTGTGAAATGTGCCGATCAAAGTGTTGCCTCTGACACAACCCAAGGGCTTTTCAGGCTGTCTTTGCCCTGTCCTCCTCTATTTGAAACCTAGGTAAAAAGCCTCTCACTAACACACCATGGATAGTTTTCTATATGGACTGTTTGTTTCAAAATAATTGTCCCTTGAGGAGCACTTTTCAGATATCCTTGCCACTTAAACATGGAACTGAGAATCCTAAAAATTATTTTTAGAATCCTAAAAATCCATTTATGAATTTCACCTTCTAAATCATGAGTAGAGAGAACTGCTATTCTTTCCCACATTTGCTTCCAAACAACACGGGCAAAACCCCTCACACATTGCTGAGGGACATGATGAGAAAGTGTAAGAGTAATGTAAACTGTACAAACTCCTTCCCTGAAACTTAGTATTTGTGAGACACATACTTTACTTTAACACAGCAGTTACATATACAAATGGAAAGGACCCTAGCTTATTGTACTTTCAAGTATAGGCAGTTCTTTTTGTTGCTTTATAGACCATCTTCTATTTCTATTGCAGCTACATGACCAGAAATAAATTTCTGGTAGACTACCAAATACAAATCCTTCATCCTGACATTTTTTTACAAATGCTTGTTGTGGTTCTATTAGCCTTGGTTACCCACCTTCAGCCCCAAGATAGGCTGAGATGTGCATGAGTGGATGCACAAATACAAATCTTAGCAAGACCTGTTGTTTTTTGTAACTTTTCCTCCCGGGAACCAAGTTGCAGTGTTTTGCAGAGCTCCACTCATCTATGAAGAGTGATGAAAATTCTAGGATTAACACACAATATATTTATCTTTAGAAGACACAAGCACTTCTTGTGCACTGAGAGATTCTGACCTTTCAGATAAATTGCCTTCAGCACAGTAATATCAAATAAGGAGGCTCAATTTAGTTCCACACTATGATTCCATTTCTGAAAACTGACACGGTTGGAAAAGGCTCTGTAACCTGTCTGTATCTACAGGCAAGGGGACTTTATTTACCCTGCATGACCAGCAGCTTTGCCTTTGTATTATATGTATAATTTAAATCCTCTAAAGTGTTTTGTTTTGTTTTGCTTTTATTGTTAGTTCTCATTTGGAAGCTTAAACTCTTGCCACAGGGATCTAAAACATCTGTTGTTTTTTTTTTAGCACAAAGAATGATAGATATTTGCTGCTTGGTATGAGAGAGTTACTGCATAAAAGGATAACATAAAATTGACTGACCTATGGATTAGAACTAGGTTTAGAATTGAAATACATCTATATATTTCACACATGCTTTTAAAAGAAAATAGGCACAAAATCTGTCTTAGATAAATATAAATTACAGACAGGAAAAATAATATTCAACATTAGCAGTTTTGAATAAAACCAAAATATTTATAAAATCCCTCGCTTCAAACAAAATACATTTTAGAAACTGTATATGGACACAGAATACAATTTAGACAGAAATAAGTGGTTAGAACTTAAGCTGTTTTCTACTTTCCCTGTTTTTCATAGTACCTCATCGGTTGTTGTGCTTACTGGGATATGATATTCACTTTGGTCCAAGAACAACGTTACAGACTTACCTAGGCTAAACCTATACATAAAATAGAGTATATGTATACTCTGACATGGGAATACTATGACTATTATTTTTATTTTTTGGTTTACCTTAGAGAAAAACATTAACGATAGGTGCTATTTAATACAGCTTGAAATGTCACTTGTCACCATTAAAAATATCTCCTATTTTTATTGTATATGGCACTAAACAGAAGCAAAGGTCTTCTGAAGTATCCTTCTATCACACTGAACCCCACATTGCCAGTTACTAAAAGCCTTTAGTAAGGCTTTACTATGTGCTAAAGAAAGATTTTGGCAGGTTTGACAGAGAGCAAAGTGACAACAGCTCCTAGGGACAGCACGGAATCCATAACGCATCCGCACTTGTTGGCTCACAAAAAACCTCATAAGGGTCAAAACAGTCCCAACCATGCAGAACTAGGAAACATCAGTACATAATATCCCAGGGCTGTGTATGCACTTGGCTTGCCACTGCAGAGGCAAACAACAGCTCTGAGGACACAGCAACAAAAGAGTAGTTCATTTTGCATTGATTACCTGCCACGTTGCTTGTTTCATAACACAGGTAGGAGGAGAGTTGTATAATCAATGTGTTGTCCCTCTCACCTGAAGAATTGCCCCTGAAGGGCTGCTCTGCCATGGCTTAGTTGAACGAGATCACAGAATCTCCATGGCTGGAAGGGACATCTGAGATTATCGAGCCCAACCACATAAAAAAAAACCAAATCAAAAAAACCCACACCACACACCCACCCAAAAAAGCACCCACCAACCAAACGCCACACCAAAAACAGCGCCACACACAACACCCCACCACATCACACCCGCCCACAAACCAATAATCTTGGGCA
>JAOXJM010000023.1:58643609-58656336 GCA_026413425.1 Tringa solitaria
AACCACTCTTTATCTTTGTTTTTAATGTACTACTAGGAAATAATCTTAACCTCAGAAGCTAAACCAGAAATTAGAGTTTCTATAGCCAAAGTAATTTGGCAAAATATATATAGGCATTTTTTATCATTACTATGAAGTTAGACAGTTGTTTTGCATACATATTGTATTTCAGTGATAATCTCTGTGTATTTAGGTTCTTTGAAGAACACCATAGCTAAAAAAAGAGCTATATTTCAGATTGTGCCCAAGACAGCAGATTCTACTCGCATCTTTCCCCTTCATTATTCTATTTTCTTTCACTATTTTTTCAAACCTGAATAAAAATTACATCTTTACATCAGGCTTGATACTGTGATAGCAATATATTTCAAAGTAGTCTTGTTCAATATTTTAAACTTTACAAACATAAATTGATTATATGCCCACCATGAAAGCAGAATTATTGCATCAATAGAGGAAAAAAAAAATTAATCCTATATAGATTTGCATTATTTCTCTGAATGGTACAGTAGGACTAGATGATTTTGTTTCTTAACTGTATCTACGTAAGAGGTGGGGAGCATAGACATGGCTACCATAGCACCAATAGCCAGCAAAGTCAAATCTGGAGCACAATGTGTGCAATGGAAATACAGTGCAAAAAAAAAGAATGTGAACTACCTGTTTTTAGAGGGAGAAAGCAAGTAGGTAGTTTAAGGGGAGAAATTAATGAACTGAAGAGCTGACTGAATGCTGAAATGGTACTTTCATCTGTATTTCATATTGATTTTCTTTGCTGGTATAGAAAGGTCTCCATGAAATCTTTCATCTTCACTGTTTAGCTAAACAGATGCAACAGTTTGAACCTACCGTAAAAGTTTTTGTATTAAAAGGGGCAGGTGAATTCAGCAATACAATGTGAATATCAGTAGCTCAAGATGAATGCACAAAACTCAACATCCAATTTTCTTTTCAAGAGCCATCTGGGAAAAAACCCTACTGAGGTTTAGGAGAAAAAAACCCTGATTCAGATTCTTCTACCTTCTTAAAAGTATCAAATGCCACCAGCTCATTGTTAAATATCAACATTTAGGAATAAGCAGTCAGTTTAGTGATTGGACACACAATACCATTTTTGTTTTCTATACCCTAGAAAACTCTCAAACTGGAACTTGCTAAAATTAATTTTCTTCTGCTGGAGATTCCAAAATTCTGCGAAACATTTACACACATGGTTGAGATTGGGAGGGGGTGTGAAGTCCATCTGGAATAATTAATGAGAAAAAATGTCTGAAAAAAAATAATATAACGAGTTGGTAATAAACTTGTGAAAATCAGCTTGCCATAGCTCTCCTACACTAAGTGCATTAAAAATTTGATAGAAAAACTTCTTTAAAGTGTAATTTTCTGGATGTATAAAGTTTAGAAGATCTGAAATCTATTTTCAAAACCTCATTTTTAGCACCCATTATAATAAGAATTTATTTTACATACACTTCCATGAAACACATTTGGATTATAATTTTTGATTCAGCTATGAATGAATTAAATCAATCAGAACTATTTTGAAGTTAGCGATCCTAGGTGACAACAGTAAATAGCACTAAATTTTGTATCTATCTCACAGAGTGAATTGGTTCTACAATGCTGTCATTATCTGAAGAGACACAAAGCGTCCAAATGAGGAATATGCTTTTCACTTGTGTATATGCAATAACTATGGTATGTGAAAGAACCTGGTGATAATATCACTTGTGGGAATGAAGGAACTCACATTTTGAGAAAATTACTCCATTATTGGTCCAGTTCATTATGAAACCATTTACTCTCTCTGTCTTTTGTGATGATATTTTAATGCAGAAATGAAAGCTTGTAAATCAAGAGATTTATCTTTTAAATTTATTATGCATTTTTCATTTACATTTAAATTAAAGTGTAAACATTTGCTGTGTTGCATGTAATACACAAAGGTGTTGAGCTCTGAAGGTATTTCTTTTTTTGCTTGATTCCTTTAATTTCAGTGAATTTGCCCATTCAAGGGCTATATCTATACTGTGGTCTAGGCCCATATGACCTGTGATGTAGTGGATCGTAGATATTGGCAATTCATCCCAAGAATGGTAAAAATAGGACGTTGAAACTGGTTCTCTAAATCAAGTTCCTGCTTTTTAGTCTCACACTCTACATCAGATGTAGAAGAAGCTACTAGCTTCTTCACAATTGCTAGTAGCCTCACAGCACAGGTGAGATGACAATCACCATACTCTCCACTTGCAATCTTGGAGCAGAAGTTTAAACCAAGCTGGCTTAACACCTGTGCTTTGCGACTAGTTCAGGATTCCCCCAGCTTTTACCACAGTCACTGAAGTGATTCTGCAACATGTCTAAGAAAGTACTTTGCAGGCCACAAAAGCTGTGATTTGTATGGGACACTGATGAGGGGTGGTTTAACAATGGATGATTTGACCAGAAGAATAAGAAAAAGCAATATACAAGTGTTAACTGAGCCCTAAGCTCCATCTCCAGTGAAATCATTAAATATTCGAAGAACAGGAAAAAATAAGCATGATCAAACAGAAAGATGTTTGATTATGAAAAGAAAGGGATTTTTCTATAGTCAAGGCACTGGTTTTGGCCTTGTGTAGAAGTGAACGTCAGGGGTGACAGAATCAGAGCGTGTATCTGAACTGTGCATCATGAATAACCTTATGTGATAAGGCCTTTGCCACACACCTGTGATGTCTTTTATTTAATGGTATGTCTATAAAAATACAAAACAACAGAAGAGTGATTATTGCATGTCCCAGCATCTTCTTACATATTTCTTTTCTTCCAGCAACAGGTACAAGCCTATGGAGACACCAATCAGAGGCAGTGCTGTTCGGGGTCCTCAAGAGAGAACCTGCACAACTGAACTATATAACTTTGTTTTTCAGTGCTATACAGAAATATTGGCTCCTAAGGTGAGATATCTGATTGACTGGCATGTTTCCTTACAGTTTGACACTTCAGCGTTTCAGTTTCAGAGCTAATCTAGTTTTCAGTAGCTCTGGGATGTTTGATCTATCATTGAGAACAAATGTGCCCTAATTTGCTTTTATAAATTTTAACCCTGGCTTCCAGTTTGACTGGTGAAGAAACCTTTCATTTCCACCTAGATGCACCAGGACAAGGAAATATTGTTTACTATGTAGCACAAGGGAAAATGGGACTTTGACTCAGTTGGACTCTGTGATTATCACTGTAATACAAGCAGTACTGGTCTATCACTATGAAATTAACTACTCTGAGAAAAAAAGAAAATAATAAAAAAATCCATATCTTTCCTTTTTTTTCTCTATCATAAATGGATCAAAATATTAACACTGAATCAGTAAGCAGCTTGATCATTGTCATAATGGCCTTCATTGACGTGCTGATCAACACTAATATAGGAACAGAATATATTTTTGAACACATCTCATAGGTACATTTCCAAGGTATGGATTTTCTGAACTGTCTGTTTGGTTTTTTTTCCTCTGGAATAAAAATTCAGAGCAGCCATTTTTCTCTTATTTTGATTTGAAGAAAGAGGGTTGAAAGAAATGTCTTTCGCAAGGATCATATTGTGTGAATTATATTTGGCATAGAGAAAAAATCTATATGATTTTTTCTTTGAAATATTGACATCATTTGACACTCTGAAATGCTTTGAATTAATATGTCACAGTTAATTTGCCGAGGTTCTTGTGTCTTACTACAGAATTGAAACACATTTCTCAAAAAATGTCATCTAAAGCACGTAATTTCATTTTTTTAACTTGGTTTCTTGGTTTAACAGTGAAATGCTATCTTTTTAGGCCATTGATTGAGATTAATAGTTTGGACCCAAGCTCTTTTCTGAAAACATCAAAACAAAGAGAAAAAAACAAAGGCAAGCTAATGTCTAACTTCCTGAATTTCTACAATTCTGTGATTTCTCCTGGCTCACTAATGAAAATAAGTTCAGAGGTGTTTGCTAACACTGTCATTTCTGCTCTATGGCCTTGGGACCACTGATGCGTTGAAAATTGCTCCCTTGCAATACTTAAGCATTGGGAGCAAAGAGGAGAAATCAGAGGTCTGTGTGCGGTTGCAGTGCTGTGGTCTGGCTGGGTCTCACAGTGAACACATGAGTGGCAGAGAGATGTTGGGTAAGTCACACAACTGGAGAGCTGAAGTAGATAGATACAGGCTCTTTAGGAAGGACAGTCCAGAGATTTAAGGAGGGGGAGTAGCCCTTTATGTAAGAGCACAGTAGGTTCTGTGTGGAGCTTTTCTTTGGATAATGAACAAGCTGAGAGTTTATGGGTTAGGATTAAAAAGCAGATCAACATGGATGATGTTGTGGTAGGTGTCTGATGCAGACACTCTTGATGAGGAGGAAGGTCTGCTTCAGACAGCTGCTTCAGACAACTGGAGAAGCCTTACGTTTGCATTCCCTGGATCCTTACAGGGATCTTGAACCACTCTGGTATCTGGTGGTAGGGCAAGGCATCTGGGCACAAACAATCCAGGAGGTTTCTGCATTGATGACAACTTCCTCACGCGTGTGACCATGGAGTTAACAGAGGGGAAGTACTCTACTGGACCTCTTACCTACAGACAAGAAAAAGGTGGTCAGGAATATTGAAGTCAGGGGCAGCCTTGGCTGCAGTGATCATGGGATGCTACAATCCAGGATCTTGAGACAAGGTAAATAGCAGGATCACTACTCTGAACTTCAGAAGAGTCAACTTTAACTTGTTTGGGTACCTGCTTGGAAGGATATCCTGTGGAGATCAGCTCTGCAGAGAAGAGGGGCCCAGGAGAGCTGGCTGATCTTCAAGGATCGCCTCCTCCAAGATCAAGAATGGTCTGTCCCCAAGTGCAGAAAGTGAAGCAAAGGGGGCAGGAGGCCTTCATGGAGGAACAGGTTGCTCTTGACTGAATTCAAACTAGAAAGAAAGTTTACCAGATACAGAAGGGCAGGTGGCGCAGGAGCAGTATGGAGACACTATCTGAGCATGCAGTGATGGTGTTAGAAAAGCCAGAGTTTATGGCAACTGCATCCTTGGAGATGCTGAAATCCTGGCTGGGTCCAGCCCTGAGCAATCTGCTATAGCTGAACCTGCTTTGAACAGAGGGTTTGGACTAGATGGTCTCCAGAAATCCCTTCCGACCTCAACAATTCTATAATTCAGTAACATGTCGTATATATTCTCTGGGAGTTCCTGAAGACTGCATATATGAACTTCATTCTCTTGGTTCTTTTCGTGGTGATAACTCATAAAGACTTAGACTTTTGTAGTGACTGAAAAAAATACCAGAAAAGCTGGAGACTATTATATTACATATTGAAAATGTTTCAATGCCCTTCTCTGCTTATCTTGCAGAGAAAATTACTGTTTCGCCCTTTAGCTGTCAAGCCTTGGCACTTCTGATCAGGATACAAAGCTCGTGCTTTTCTCTCTGAAGGGCTTCATTTTATCTCTGGTGCAAAGCAATACATACATCACATATATGCTTTCACTACCTTCATGATGTATTATTTGTATTTTGACTGGTTTAGCATCATAAAACACTGCCTTCCTGACCATAAAGTACACTGGTTTCTGTGCAAGAGGGAATAATCTATTTTATAGTTGAAAATAAAATGATCCATTATCATTGAAAATATAAACAATCATATGTTTGGGTGTTACAGATATTAATTTCAGTGAGCTTCACTAAAGCTTTTTGACTGATCCAGTCACTGGATCTGTTAATCAAGTGATATGGTAAGAATTTCAGCTTCCCTACAAAAGAATGTGGGAAGCCTTATTTTGAAAATATGACAGTTTTTGGAGACATGACTCAGAATTCTCAAAGCCTTCAGACTTATATATAGGACTCTACAACCAAGGTGGATTCTAATGATGCCTTGAATGAGTTTTCAAATGCTTATCAGCCTGGCAACTTATTAGCCCAGTCCATGGTTAGCTATATCACTGTTTTTCCATATTGAATGCACCATTTGGCAGTTTTACCCAAAGCGTGTGTGACTATGGCATTGATCTTAGTGTCTCTTAGTAAGCCTCTGATCTTAATACTCACATTAGTAGTAATCTTGCCACTATTTTCCAAGACCATGAGCCATTTCAGGTCTGAAAAACGTTATGATATCTATTTCCCAACATGCCTTTTAAGTCCAGCTGTATATTCTTTAAGAAAACAGCTCAAATGGAAGACACTAAAGCATCAGAGGTACGTCAGACTTAATGTTTTCCTGCTGTTGATGGGTGAACTCTCTCTATCACATATGAGTAAGTGCATCTGCTTGCAAATCCTGGTCCAAAATATTCTGCTTTTGACTGATTTCTTTCAAAGTTAAAGGACTGACTTTTTTCTTCCTTACTCTCTGATTTAGCAGCTGGGAAGTGTAACAAACATATCACTGACTCCCTTAAAATACGTTTCATTCCTGTAGAGACTCCTTTTCTCCCACGACAATTTTTGAGTATACGCATACAAAACACTTGAGGTTTACAGCATAGTAGAAAACAAACAGACAAAAAGCTATTTTTGTTTGGATGATAGTTGTAGGAGAAAGCAGCAGAGAAACTATTTTTGCAGACAGACAGATATATGCCTCTTAGGTTACAACAGTGGCTTTATTTTCCACCTATTCTTTGATCAATCCGTTCATATCTAGGACTGTTGTCATCTATAATCCCCAATAGACTCATTCTTTCCAGTGTGCATCTAACTGTTTCTCTTCCTTATATGAAACATTTGGGACACATGACTGATAAGACTTTTCCTATTTATACCCCTTTCATACTTTTGAATGTCACTAAGCTAGATATTTTGCAGCTCATGAAAATAAGATAAAAACTTGCAGTCATATGAATAGGCACCCAGGATTGAAACATGAGACCATTAAATTTAATTTTCTACCATCACAGACTGGTCCAAAGTCCACAGACTCTAAATTCCTCATGTCCCTATACATTATCTGCCTGAAAGCACTGACGTTATTGCTATCATGCATTACAGAGAGTTGCAACCATGAGGAGTTGAGTAGAGTTAGGTCTCAGATACACGATTAGGTTCAGCCAAGCTGTAATAGCTTGTTAGTTGGCCTGTAACAAACATGGAGACATAAATCCTTAGTTAAAGAAGTTTAAAGGGAAATGCTAACCATGCATCTGCAATGGCTGAATGGAGAGCATTCAGTTTGTTACCTTCCCCCAGGGGACACATGACAATTCTACTGATTTGTGGTAACCGGATTAGACATCTGTCTCTATAGGGAGTCCTCAAGTATTTCAGCTGCTCTGATTCTACTGCGGTATTCACACAAATTGTTGCTATTGGGGAATTTATGGTACTGGGGAAATAACCATTGAAAATTGAAAGAAAACCCTTGCTGCTGTCACAAAACATCTCAAATGCCACTTACGTCAGTGTTTTATAACAAGCCATATCAAAGATACTCCGTGCTGACTGCAAACAAAACTGTGTGACAGAAAGGAGTGGCAGCTTGAGATGTCTGACTGGGCTTTAAAATGTTCCAAAGCTATATGATATTTTCCATGTACTCAAGTAACTGCTTCTGTAAAATGATCTCCCACATCATAAAAGTCTGTATGCAAATAGACTGCAACCAAGCAATCAAAATCTTAATGGAAAATACATTCTAGGGTTTTGAGGGATGCTAATGGAGGCAGCCATGTAAATGAGAAGCATTTGCAACTTCCTGCAAAATTCAGTGACTAGGAGCATCTTAACTTGCATAGGACTTTGAAAATTTATGTATTAATTCCTTGTGGAAGGCAAATATTTCCATATTTATTTGTTTACTCCATTGAAATGCAAACAGCGAATAGCTTTCTGACAGAGGAACCATTAGATCATTTGCTTGTTTTAATGCTGTGTTGCCTAACATTACATCTAATGTTGCATCTGGAACACTAATACAATAATTCCAGGTTAATTTGTTTCTTTATTAGGTTATGTTATACCTGTATAGTGTACAAATTATTACTTATCTCGCTAGGCCATGTGTCAGGTAGTGGGCAAAAGAGGACAACAGAAAAATGATTATAGGTCATTATCAGTGAAAAACGAGATGGATTTATTGTTGGTAAAAACCGACTACTCCATCTTCATAAGTGGAGAAGACTGCTGCATAGTTGTGTCAAACCCCACGTTTTCAAGAGCTCCTAGCAATGAAGTGTCTTTTTTTTTTGGCTTTTGAAACTGCTGCTGGGGATCTTCAAAACTTCATTGTGAATGTGGTTGTTCATCAACTAACAATCAAGCTTGGGTTCACAGAGGTTTTTGGGTTCACAGGGTTTTGTCGTTGAAAAGATAAAACATCGAAATCAGATCTCTGCAAAATTTACTGCATATGTTCTTGGTTAAACTTGTACAGTAAGACCTGAAAAGTATTCATTTTGTTCCAGTTCAGAGTCCTATCTAATATGGAGGGAATTCATTTGATACAAGAGATGAATAGTGTCTTAATACTAACGAGAATTTCATATTAATGTTTCTTATTTTGTGTTTATGTTAGTGTATTTCATGTTACTGCATTTTACGTTTCGCTCACATGTTGTTGGAAATTTCATAATCACCACTGCCTCCATTTCACTGGAAACCTGGATAAAGCAGAGACACATTCAATCCAGAAGCAGACACGGGGACTAGAAAATTTTGGAAAAATAAAAAGATATTGCAAACAAATAAAATTGGAAGTGTCAGATGAAATGACAGTGAGTACCAATATAAAGAACTTGCTTGTGAAAAATGTCTATTCTTCTCTCACAGTCATAACTAAGATAATATATATACATACAAGAATATCCACACTCAAACTACGCTATTCTTTCTTCTGTCATGACTTAGGACAGCAATCTACCTGTGTTTCAACAATAACAGGATAATTGTAAATCCTTTGTTTCATTTCCTTGAAGCAGCAGGAATGCAGTTCTTAATCCTCAGATCCTACTGAAAAACACTCAAGCCTTTTGAAGGCAAAAGGATGCAGAGATCTTAGTATTTCATAGTGTTTCAGCAGATAAACTTGACTAATAAAATGCAGATAACAATTTTAGACTATCCCACTTGCTTCTTGCCAATATGCTCACTCAAAAGCATTTTTCACTCTTATTGTTATGATCACATCTATTTGTAAATGGCATTTGTTACCAATATTCAAAATAATCCTCTTAAGGGAGCACACCTATAAAGCAGTAATGTCAATTAATTAATAGAATTAAAACCAGTACTTTCTTGTAGACATTTCCTCAAACTAGTATTCTGTTTATTTGTATTTAACTGATAATTGTTAGAGAACAATGACATAGCTTGAGAGCCTATATTTTGGGATTTTAAGTATTACAGTACTTTTCTGCGCAATAGGTAAGTGTTTTGCATGTGTCTTAAAAGAGAAGACTGTAATGTTAATTTGATAACATTCAGACAGTCATATGCACAAACTAGTACAGTGAGTTAGCTGAAGTACAGAAATATGCAAATATAAAAACAAGTTATTTTAGGAAACTTGGCTGTTGTTATTGCTTTACTTGGAGAAATAAATAAATTCACTGAGTAATTTTTTTTCAGTTGTTTTGAAAAAATGTACATTCTGTAATGGTCTTTCTCACAGAAGCCATTAAAGGATCCCCAAAGAGCAGAACCAGAGATTCAAAGGTGTCAGCCACATGCTTAGGAAAAGATATTTTAGTAGATATAGATGGTCATAATTCACTATCCCACAGATTCTCTAAAACCCTAAACTCCCACTGGAATTGCCATATACAAGTTTAAAGAATTGCAAGGTGTTTAAATCCCTGGACCTCATTCTTTTTTTGATGTGTGAGGATTAAAAAAATTTTAGTAATTTTACATGTTAAAAATATTAATCAACACCACATATGGGAATTTTTAACCTACCTTTCATAGTAAGAGATTTTTCAGAATTTCGTATTCTGCTTGTCTTACCTTTTAGCTTCTTTTTTGAAAAAAGCAAAACTAAGTATTTCTTTAGCCATAGCTATTTCACCTGATGAGTAAGGGAAACTCTCCTACCAAATAGTAGTGAAGGACAAAAGAAGAGTAATCATCAAATGTATTGTTGCTTTTCCAATGTTTATTTTAGAGGGAATGAGCCATTGAGCTACAGTTGTGATGTAAAAAGCAGTCTGTTTCCTCTGCAGAACAATACTCACCTGATATCCTTATTCATTAGTAAAGTCAGTGATGTCATAAAATCATAAGAATATAAGAAGGAAGAATCTCAGAGAAAGCAGCAGGATGACTGGGGAAACACAAAGGCTGATATCCAAGGGAAAATTTGCAAAGCTTAGTATACATACATAAGGTATTAGAGAAGGAGTTATATTTGTGAAGAATCTCAGATATTCAAAACAAACCTGAGAAAAAAATAGAGATCAGGACAAGGAACACAACCAGGTAGTGATTCTTTTTCCTAGTGAGAGGTCTACTTAGTTACCTCCCTGCTCTTTGCTGAAGGTTTATGCACAGTAGATTAATTTCTGGCTCCTTTCCTAAAGGTTTTATCTTCTTAAGTCTGTTAGCAGCAATTTGCTAGTCTAAAGGAAATTAGCTCTACACTGGTAATGCTCTACAAATAAGAAATCAATAATAATTACTTTGCAGATTAAAAGAATTAGATTGGCAACCGTTGAAACTTTTCATTTGCCATGATAATGTTGCAAAATGAATAAAGTTATAGTCAAATAAATAATTGCAGCATTATATATAGTAAATTAATTCTAAATGGTTGAAACTGAGATGCCGTACACTAAACTTGATATCGTTTACCTGTTACTCTTGCTGTTGGGATGAAACAATATAACTAAGAACTACGTTAAATCACTTGAAAATACCAGGAGAAACCCTGGATGCCAGTATTTTGCTGCAAAAACTGGAAGCGAACTGCTGGCATATCTTCACCAAGAAGGAATATGAGGAAATTAGCTGTGCAAAAAAGCACCCTAAATAAAAATAGAGGTCACTTAGTGATTTCATTCGTAAGATAAATACAGTAATCTTGAAAGCAAAAAAAGTTTGGAAGTATAACTTAATCAGATGTGAGATAACTTGTTTTCAAAATTAGAACAATATCTGTTCATTGTAGGTAATCTAAAAGGAAGTGAACTTTGATCATTTCCACATTTCTTAGATACATTTTTTATTTCAGCAAAAAGCAGTTGTAAAAATGAACAGAATGTTCCTATCCCCACTAACTTGTCTGCTGATATTTTTTTTTCCTTTAGTGGCTGTCTTGAGAATTTTCTTTAAAATGGAAAAATCAGGTCACAAGTGATGAGGCTAAGCAAGACTTATTGCACCATCTTTTTTAAGTCTCCACTTCTTTTAAGGGTGATGTCTGCTTAAAATCAATGAACAAGCGGTATAGAATAGCTTAATGTATAGCCCTTGGAATCTGGATTGGAGTTCTGTGCAGACAGGTCGTTTAAACTCCAGTCCACACTGGGAAATCTATCTGTTGCTTTCAGTGCGTATCAGCAATGTGCAACGCTGAGCTGCCTGAAACATCAAATGTGAAAAGGCTTCACTCATATTCAGTGCCACTTCAGAGACCAAAGCTGAACATTACCCTGACTCTGCTACACAGCTTTATGGAGCTTTTGTACCTTTGCAGAATTGTTAATAACCAGAATATCATCATTAATAAAAGAGCACCTGTTTTGGGAACTAACTGCAGTCACCTTTAACTTTGTATTTGCGTATGAATTTTGAAAGGCTGTTGGTTAAAGCAGTTTCCATAAGAAGGAAGGTGAAGGCCAACAGCTTGGATCTGTGATTTTCCCATAGCTGACTGTGATGGTGGTGGGGCAAAAGGGTAAGCTACACACTTTTGAAAATAACACACTTATACACACACACCACATAACTTAGACAGATTGCAAGTCACCTTGTTTAAAGTATTTGTAAAATTATTTTCCAAATACCAACTATTCCAAAAAAAGGGTGGGTTTCTTGGAACATATATGCTTGTTTTCTTCATCCTTGTTCTGAATGGAGCTGTTCTGGAGGAAGGATGAGTGTAAGAAAGGGAATATGTCTCTACTTAATGCACATGGCAGTTCCAGAGAGGGTGAGAAGAGATGGGAATATTCACAGGGTTGA
Organism: Tringa solitaria; assembly: GCA_026413425.1. Taxonomy (NCBI): domain Eukaryota; kingdom Metazoa; phylum Chordata; class Aves; order Charadriiformes; family Scolopacidae; genus Tringa; species Tringa solitaria. Next base: position 58,655,751 of record JAOXJM010000023.1, read on the forward strand.
TGACTGCCCAATACTGGTGAGTATTGTTGAATCACAACTTTCATAAACCACAGATTTCAAGAAAGATTTAGAGAAATATTCTGATAATATTATGAACACTTAAAATGTAGGCTGCGGAAATGCAGTTACTACAGGATTCAGTTTAACTGTGTGGCTTTAGTTGATTTATTTGCTACCTTAAAAGAAGTGAGAGAAATCAAATCCATTGTGCAACTTTGATGTGGTTGGGCTATTTCCCTATGCCTATGAGAGTTTTAACTAACTTAGTAGAATATATATCAAACCTTTAAAATATGACTCTGCCTCTGCTAGAAGAAGACATTGAAGTTCAACATCATATCATAAAGTCTTCACATGACAAATTACTGTGTCCTAAGTCTTTATTATAGATCTCCAAAAAAAAAAAATCCTGCTTGACAAACCTGATCTCCTTCTATGACAAAGTGACCCACTTGGTGTATGAGGGAAAGGCTGCAGATGTTCTTTACCTGGACTTTAGTAAAGCCTTTGATACAGTCTCCCACAGTATCTTCCTGGAGAAACTGGCTGCCCATGGCTTGGATGGGAATACCCTCTGCTGGGTTAA
>JAOXJM010000023.1:58663159-58704537 GCA_026413425.1 Tringa solitaria
TCTCTGAATGTGTTTTAATACAGTTTTCTGTATTAGTATTTTTGTTGAATGATTAACATTATAAAAGCAAACTGCAATGTAGGAAAAATTCCTTCCACTGGTTGTACTGTAGATAAAGTTTCAGAAAGGTCCTAAAAAATTTTATCAAATATTACTATGTAATTATTTTCTAGATACAGTGGAGGTTTTAGAATAGTTCTTCAAGGATCCATTGAAAGAAATATAAGGAATATATTACAACAGCAATTTGTATATCAGTGTTAATTCCTTCAGAAAATCTTTTCATAACGAAAAATTCTTTCGGATTTGTATCAGTAGAGAAGGTTAGGTTTCTATATTAAAATGGGGACTTTCTTGAAACATGTGAGCACAGAGTTCTATAACAAAAGTAGTTCCCTCTGTGATTAACACCACATACAAGGTATTTACCGAGTACTTGCATAATGACTTAGCTTTAGCCCTTAATCTCCACTTGCAGAAGAAGAAATATTTCTTTGGAAGCAAAACATTCGAATAGGTGCCCAGAGAAGTTATGGAATCCCTGTCCTTGGAGAACTTCAAAACTTGGGGCCCAGAGTAACATGACCTAATGCTGCAGTTGAATCTAACTTCACGGCTGGCCTTGTGGCCAACTGGGAGCTTAGAACTTGGGCCTTAGAGGTTGGACCAGATAATTTCTAGAAATCCCATACAATCCAAATTATTGTATGAATTGATAGCAAATTTTAGGCAGAATCTCTGCCTTGCTCTGGGTGTATTTCAGTTTTTTGGAAAAGGTAGTTCTGCCAAACTTTTTGCTAATTTTATCTCTTTTTTGATGCTGCTACTAGGGTCTGTGTTTGCTGCTCAACAGACTTCTACAAGTGCCTTACCCAAGTTTAGTCTCTGTCTGGATGATTAACTCACAGCAGAGCTGATTAAGTCTTGACAAAGCAGAATCTGAGACAGTGTCATATACAACCAACTTTCCGACACATTATGATAGAATCATAGAATCACAGAGTGGTTTCCGTTGGAACAGTCGTCTGACATTAAACATATACCAATCAAGAGTTACCTAGCACTAACACCCACCTACTCAATACAAATGTCACTCTTTGGGGACATTTTATACATAACTTTTTTAATACACAAAAACTTTCCATATAAGTTTTATAACAAGTAAACTCACCAAACTGTAATAGACCATATGTGCCCTGTGAGGATCCAAGAAAATAATTGACTTTGCTCTGTGGGTAAAAGCACGCAAGTGCTTAGCATCAGCTCAGGATTATATTACCAGCTGAAAGACGTAAACAGGGACTCAGCCAGTAGCAATGGGTAGTTGCAAATGCCTAGTGAATGCAGCATTAGAGAAATGGAATCCTTCTGGGTTCAATAGCTGTAAAATCAAAAGACAACAGCACCCACACTCATTAGGGCTGTTGTCTTTGGCTGGGGACTTTCCATGATATAAAATGGAAAACAAAAAAATCTTTAAATGACAGTTGAAACAGTTCCAAGTCTTGATTATTATGTGTTTCTGAGAAGTCTAAATCAACTTGAGAAAGCAGACTGTATAAGAATTTTTCTTAAAACAAAAGGGCTTTTTTCTTCAGACCAGAAGTGCCTCCAGGATTCACCTTTCCTAAAACTAAACAGAGTGTTTGGTTAATATTCTGACCTTTTAGAGATTTAGTTTCTAATTACATACATTGGACTTCAAAGACTTTTCCATGCTTGGGCTGATAGATTGGAGACCTGCCTGGCAGATGTTTTCTGTCCCCTTTGTATGCAACTAAGATTAACAGGTGCATGGTATCATGGAGAGTTTGGTCTCATTAGTGGGAAGGAAATAAGGGAATCATGCAGATCCTTGCTATAAATTTTACTATGTGTTTTGAGTATCATGGTCATTCTAAAATTGTTGTATGTCAAATGGTTACTTGCCTAAATTGTCCTGAATAAGATTTGCTGGAAATCTTACTGCAAGATAAGGAAAAACTTTCCATTTAAAGTATATTTTCTAAAGTATGAGTTATTTTCAGAACAATTTTACATCTGCAATTGTCTTTTTAAGAGGAGAGAAGAGGCAACGTTGTGTTACCAGAACAAATGTTGTGTCATTGGAACCATGCTCTGCCCTCACTGACATGGAAAAAGGAACAACCGCCAGAAAAAAAAACCAAACAAGATCAAGGGGATCCTGTTTCCTCCTCCTGCCAGGCTGATGGTAGTAGCTTAAAGAAGAGGCATGAGTGGAGGCAAGTCCATGCTTGTGGTAGCAGGTGAACCCCATCCTTGCCCTCCCCGACTTCCCAAGTGCCTCCATACAACAGGTATGAGGCTCTGGATGTGGAAAGCCAGTCAACGGATTATGTGGATGACAGTCCATCTTCATCAGAGGTGTTGCACAGGTTATTCTTTCCTCTCTCCTTTAATTCATAGCTCTATGTGGCAATTGTGTCACTGGCACAATTTTGGTTTTTTTTATAAAGAGATGTCCTACACGGCACCAGGCTTGTTGGTGTCAGATGGGATTCATCTTTCTGAAAGGAGGAAGAAGGTCTTGGCCCAAAAGATAGCGGGGCTCATTGAAAGAGCTTTAAACTAGGCTTGAAGTGGTAATATCCCTGCCCTTGACAAGCTGTGGGATGACATACCAAGGTTAGAAGGACACAATGCTAGTGAGGGTCCTCAGCCTGTTGCTCTGAGATGTGCTGGCTACACTGCAGCAGACTTGAAGTCTTACAGAGATGAGACAGGGACTCCTGAAGTAATAGCAGCCAACAGGAAAACACCATTGAAACACCTCAAAGGAATTAAGGCATGTTCCTCTAAGAAGGTGACATGACCAACAGCCCAGCTGATGTGCCTCTGCACCAATGTACGCAAGATGGTCAATGAATAGGAGGAGCTGGAAGCCACCGCACTGCTAGAAAGCTATGATCTAGTTGCCATTCCTGAAACTTGATGGGATATATTCCATGACTGGCGTGCAGCTACTGATGACTATAGGCTGTTCAGAAGGGACAGGCAAGGAAGAAAGTGTGGAGACATTGCCTTCTACATCAGGAAATGGATAGACTGTGAAGAGCTGTCTCTGAAGAATAACCACGAGCAAGTTGAAAGCTTATGGGTAAGAATTAGAGACCGAGGCAACAAAGGGAACCTTGTGATTGGTGTCTACTACAGACCACCCAATCAAGGGAAGCCCAGTGACAAAGCCTTCTTACTCCAGCTACAGGAGGCATTGCACTTGCAGGCTCTCATCCTGATGGGGAACTTCAACCACCCCAACATGGAATGGGGTGGTTCAGCTGTCAACATAACACTGATGGGTCACTACTAAACCATGTCCCTCAGCCCAACATCTACATGTCTTTTAAATACCTCCAGTGATGGCAACTCAACCGCTTCCTTGGGCAGCTTGTTTCAATGCTTTTCCTTATATCCAATCTAAACCTCCATTGGTGCAACTTGAAGTCATTTCCTCCTGTCCTATCACTTGTTACCTGGGAGAAGAGACCAACATCCCACCTTGCTGCATCCTCCTTTCAGGTAGTTGTAGAAAGCAATAAGGTCTCCCCTCAGCCTCATTTTCTCCAGGCTAAACAATCCCAGTTCCCTCAGCCACTCTTCATCAGACTTGTTCTCTAGACCCCTCACCATCTGTGCTGGGGGCATCTGCTGGAAAAGTAGCAATGGTGAGCTGTAGAAAATCCTGAAGACTTCTGAAGTGAATCGAAGCTACATGTTCCCCTACAACATCCTTCTCTCTGAATTGGAGAGGTATGGATTTGATTGGTGAACTCGTCATTGAATGAGGAATTGGTTGGATGGTCACATCCAGAGGATAGTGGTCAATGGCCGAATGTGCAGATGGAGACTGGTGATAAGTGATGACCCTCAGGATTCTGTGCCAGGACCAGTACTGTTTAATATCTTCATCAATGACATAGCAGAATTGAGTGCACTCTCACCAAGTCTGCAGACAACACCAAGCTGAGCGGTACAGCTGACACGCCTGATGCCATCCAGAGGGACCTGCACATGCTTGAGAAGTGGGCCTATATGTACCTCACAAAGTTCAACAAGGTCAAGTGCAGGGCTCTGCACCTGGATCAGGGCAACCCCAGGTATCAATACAGGCTGGAGGACAAAGGGATTGAGAGCAGCTCTGAGGATAAGGATTTGGGGGTACTGGTGGATGAAAAGCTGGACATGAACCAACAATGTGCGCTCGCAGCTGAGAAGGCCAATCATATCCTGGGCTGCATCAAAAGAAACATGGCCAGCAGGTTGAGGGAGGTGATTCTACCCCTCTATTCTACTCTGGGGAGACCCCACCTGGGAGTTTGTGTCCAGCTCTGGGGCCCTCAGCACAGGAAAGACATGGACCTTTTGACGTGGGTCCAGAGGAGGGCCACAAAAATGATCAGAGGGCTGGAACACCTCTGCTGTGAGGACAGGATGAGACAGCTGTTTTATTTCATCCTGGAGAAGAGAAGGCTCTGGGGAGACCTAATTTCAGATTTCCAAGAAGGGCGGCAGGTCCTACAGAAAAGATGGAGACAAACTTTTTAGCAGGGTCTGTTGCAACAGGACAATAGGTAACAGTTTTAAATGAAAAGAGGGTAGATTTAGATTAGACATAAGGAAGAAATTTTTTATAATGAGGGTGGTGGAATATGAGAAAAAGATGCCCAGGAAGGTGGTAGATGCCCCATTCTTGGACACATTCAAGGTTGGGTTGGATGGGGCTCTGAGCAACCTGATCCGGTTGAAGATGTCCTTGCTCGTTGCAGGGGCAGTTGGACTAGATGATTTTTAAAGGTCCATTCCAACCCAAACCATTCTATGATTCCATTCTACGTTTCCATTCTATGATACTATGATCAGTGGAATCACCAGATTATTTAATAGATACATTTGCAGTGAAAAGCAAAACTATTTTGGGAATCATTAGCTACAATAACGAAATAACTTTTTTCTCTCACCGATAATGACAGTTGTACTTAGCAGGTTTCTTTCTCTAATCCAAAATGAACATTAAAGAAAACTCTTCAGAAAAGAATTTAAACGATTCTGCAGGTATTTTTGTATTGTTATAGCCCAATTTTTGCAAGTCTTACTTAAACACTTCAGTGATGCGTGCTCAGAGGTCTAAAAGGAAAACCAATGCCAAACAAATATTTTTTCAGCTTTTCAAGTGTAACTACATGTTAAACATCCAGATTTGCTTCTACCGAAGAAAATTTTGGTATGTTTAACCCTCTCAGATCATCAAGTCACTGCTGGGCCAGGAGAAGTTTCATTTCTTTCTGATATCAATGTGCCCCAATATTCCAAGCTTTTCTTTTGCACAGATCTTGTAAGATGCTTTAACTGGACAACAGGGAGCACAATTTCACTGTCCTAGAGCTCTGTCACCAGCGTGTCAACAGCATTCTCTGGCCACCTGCTGTTAGGTTGAATATGTCCTGACTGAGCTCTGCTGGCCTTGCCTCAGATAATTTAACATCTTTCCTCCACCTAACTGCTAATCTTTGAAAGAATAATTTAGCTGAATATAACCCAAATTACTTAAACTATTATGGCTAGTTTGCTGACAGACAACACGATGGCACAAACGTATTTCCCTTATGAAACCAGGCCAAAACCAGATTAAAATTCTATTTCCTTTGGCAAGGATTTTTATTTAATTCTAGTGTTATTGGTATCAGCACTGTGTCATTTGAATCATCATGATTCAATAACTTTGAATTATGGAACATCAGCTCAGGATATACGCTCAACAGAGCATGTCTCTGTAAATTTATCTGCAGGTGACTTCTGGGAAAAAGAATGACCCACTCAACTAATAATTTCTCAGCCTGAGAAACATGTGGCATATAAATAGCTTAAAAAACATATTGGTGTTGGAATGTATTCTTCTAAGCATGTACACAACACTAACTGCAAAATTCATCACAGTGATTTAAAGAAGTAAGTTTTACTTATACACATTGCCTATTTCTGAGCTTGGATGTTTGTTGGCTGCATGTAATTAGTTGGTTGCATGAACAAGAAACATCTGGCATGGGATCCAATGAAATTATGCAAAATAGTTTGGATTAAAACAGCATTTAAATGAGGTTGAGCTATTCAGCATTAAAAAAAAAGGTGGGACAGATTGCCACTGGAAGTGCACCAACTAACCTTCTGTTGCCTGACAGCTCCTGGGACAAGATCTATCCAGGCTCGTTGAAAGATGTCTGGACCTCCTTTATTTTTGCCCATGTATAGGAGAGAGGATGGGGGACATAGGGAAATAAGGTAGTAGAGAACATCTGTGCAGGTAGTACTCTGTCACAAAAGGACCTATTTCCTTTCCAAGCGATGCAAAGAAGCAAAAGTGTCCTAGGTTAAAGGAATATCTACACTCAACTTGAGCCTTTCCAAATGGGAGTCGATTCTGTCACAACCTCAGACAAAAAGTTAATGTCACCAAGTTGTAATAAACAATATTATTCTGGCACCAAATCTCATTTTTTAAACAAGTTAACAGATTTTATGTACAGACATACATACTTTCATAGAATTCAAGAGAATATTAAGCTGCTTGAGTAGGCTCACTGTGAGAGCCAAGAATTTACATCTTTTTCACCATATTCTTAGTTGCAGAGACATATTTAAACTGAAATGAAATATGAGAATAGCATGTAAATATACTTTAAGTGAATTGTGATTATCAGCCTACTAACTTCAAAAATAAATTCAATATGCATGACCAAGGCAGAAGGGGAAAATATATTTTTCCCATGTGAAATAAAGTTCTTGACATGGAAAAGGAAGGCAGTAAAATTGAAAAATGGTTTTAACAGTTCTGTCTCATGCTAAAGATAGGGTTAGGTCTGGCGGTTGTTTTATTTTGAAATCCAATTTAATTTATAGTACTTTTTAATTTATAGTGCTGTGGCACATAATGCATAGATCTATGATAAAGCTGGTGATTCTGAATTTGGATACCTGCTGGTTTGCATTTCAATTACAACTGAATTACAGTCAACATAAACAGACAAATCTGTAAATTTAATTTTGTTCTGGCATATTGTTTACAGCAGGGATAACAAAGTTAGTAGGGAAGATCATGAGGCTATTGCACTTCAATCATAGTATTTCAAATAACAGTATTAAAGAAGTGAAAGATACAAAAAAAAAAGAAGAAAAAGAAAATGTTTTCTCTTAACTTCATGTACTGTACACAGCAGGCTGAGTGGGAAAAGGAGGTATAAAAGGATTTCTTAGCACAACTGGAGAAAAACACAATATATCTGCCTGGAGGTAAATTCAAAATATACATCCACTTTGCCTTCAGGGTCAAACAGCTCATTCTGGTGTGGACAAGCCAGAGAGAGAAAAAACCCCAACATTTTTTCATGGGTTACTTATATGTCATATAAGTTTATTTTAGTTAAAGAGAAAACATGTTGAAGAATATTTTACTCCTAAGTTCAGAAAACTAACCATAAATAATCTGTAACTGAGGAGAAAATGATAATATGCTACTCACTGTCATTTTTCTTCTAAATTTGAGAAACTGACATAGAGTAAATCTGTATCAAAGTTATTGAAGCCCACTGCTCTTTTTTTATTAATTTCTGATACATAAGTACACTTTGAGTGAAAAAATATGAGAGAATTTTATTTCTTTAAGTTTTAGAACTGAATACAGTGCTCTTCAGATATATCAGATTTATGGCTGTGAAGCCTGAAATCCTCATTTTATTCACTTTACAGTCCCAGTATCAGAAACATCAAGAGGTGCCTTCACATTATTTTTCCTAGAAGTGACCTAGAGGAACATATTTAATGAAAGGAAAAAGAACAGATTGATCTTTGTGTTCATGCAATCTCTTGTATTTGTGCTGAAGCTGAAAATGTGTCTGTTATTGCTTTGTGTTTTTTGAACACTGTTCCTATAGAAAAACAATTGGCATTCCCTTCACATAGTCAGACAAGCTTTGAAAGGGTGTGTAAACTTGAAGTAACATATTTCTAGCTGGGGAAATATAAAATATTTAGTATAAGTAATCCTGAATTGTTTTCAGTCCCCAGAAGTGAGAAGCACTGCAAATAAATACCAGGTAGATCATCCCAAGAAAGTCATGTAGTATAGTGTAAAATACCCTAGAGATTATTATTTAGGATACAGCACTTCAGAGTTGAAAATGTCTTATAGCTAATTAAAAAGATATCATCTATATGAATCTGTGGGATTTTTTCTGTTTTTGTTTGTTTGTTTGTTTGTTTGTTTTTTAGTTTGGTTCTCTGATTCTACAGAGGGAAATTACTAGACAGACAAGTGATGGGTAAGCACTTCAACTACATAGGTCACTTATAATTTTAAGCAATTATCCTTCATGTGTGTGTGCCTGATTGATACTCGACATACCGAGCTCAAGTAATACCAACTGACCACCAATATCCAACGGTATCCAGCTGATACCAAAGATAAATGATTCATCTATCTGGTCTGCATGTCAAAGGTTGATCATCTTTGCTTCTTTGAGAGTTGTGATGTCTCAAAGTAAATGACTGTAACTGTTTAACTGGGTTTCTTTTCTTTGCCATATACTGTTTTAAATGTGCTTGAAGATAATAATATGTGCAATGTGAGGTAGAATGGAAATAAAGAGAAATTGTATGAAAAAACAGCTTCACTTATCACTGAAATGTGGACTCAGAAAAGTATCATAGGGAGAAAAAGTTGCTATCTGTCAGAGTTTATCTCTGCTAGATAAAAAAAACCAAAGTGTAAATTTAAAATAGTGTCGATGAAGAAAAATAACTATATGATTATTTGAGAGTTTTCAGAATTAATTTCCTAAAGTGGGAGCTGAATAGAAAATAGGTGCTTTTTAAAAAGGCCTTGAAAATTCATACTCAGCCATTGTTCTGCCCTGAAGAAATCTTAGCTCTATACACATTGTTTTTGCCTATATGGCTTGCTATAAAAGTGTACCTTACTGTTCAGCATGAACAGAGACACTCAGGCTTTACAAAGCCCAATAATCTCACGTATTATCCTATTCTTGGGTAAACTGGGATTCTTCTTTCAGCTACTTGTTAGGAGAGGTTTGCACATGAAAGTCTGCAGTGGAAAGGTCGAAAACCTCAGTCTCCACAAAAAAAAAAGATGTGTATTTCTCCCTTTCTTTAAAAAAATTCATATGCCTATTCAAAATAAATTAGCTTTCAAAAGATAAGATATTGAAAACTGGTCATGAAATACAGATCACAGATTTACCTACAGGAATGATTCATCAGGTCATTCAAAACCAGGCTCAATTTTTAACTTGAAAACCAGGGAAGTATGTTGAAAACTTTCTATAGTGAATTATTCACCAGGTCTAGGAGAAAATATTGTATCCTTTGTGACAGCATTATAATAATATTGCCAGCATATCTCAAAGTCAGTTTACAGGAATCTGATTTTAAATGTCTTCCGTATGAATCTTGAAGGATAAATAAATAGTTTGTTGTTAACTCATTCAGACATCTTAGGAAGCTTACTCAGAAATCCTCACCTTTTCTGGCCCAGTGGCACCTGTATGACCAGTACGATACTTGTATATGATACTGGTTGTATACATACTTGGACATCATGGTCGGTTCTTAACAAATCAAAGAAAGAAGTGAAGTGGGAAGTGAAATGTTAGACTGAGCAGTATCAGAAAGTTTTTCAAGTAGCATATGGAGTTTCAGCCATGGGTTGGGGACCACAGGCTTGGACTTGCAAGGAGCATGGAAGTTTCATGCATCAGTGCTTACCTACTTCTGTAACAAGTGCTAAATAAATGCCAACAGAGATAATTTGATTTCTGAGAAATCATATAATATCACACAACTAGGTTAAACCTTTTAATTTATTAAGATTTTGACTCTCCCTCCATTTTGAATAGTTTTCCTTTTGTTCAATTTAAATCTCTTGCCCTACCTTTTCATTTTACTGATGTCAGTTGCTATTTAGAAGATTAAAGAACCTGACTGATTTTTGATACATGTTTTCAGATGGTTTCTATATTTATTTTCACTCCCACCTTGAATGTTACTTTTGGGCAATAATGTTGCAGTAACTCTCATTCTGTGTGCCAGCTTCATCCGCTGGATTCCTCCATTTACACTAATTGTTGCTGCACTTGAGCTATCCTCTTTCAAAACCAGAATGAAATAAATGTCTTATTGGCTCATCTTAAGTGAGCCAGCATTGCCTTTGAGTGTCCTCTCTAACAAAGCAATCTTTCATATCTTTTTAGATTGAGCCGCTCTTTCCTTCTTAGATCTGCACATTTACTAATTTTTTCTTACCAGATATGACCTTACTGGGTGTCAAACTAGAAGGTATTTTGCATGGATTTTCTGCACTGATTTAAACTGCTGAGCTGGATTAATTCTGTTCCATATGCAGATAGGAAATGTGTTCAAAAAGCGTCTCTGTCTAATACATCAGTATTAACTATCTCAACAATTTGTACAGAGGAAAAGATTTATTAAAAGTTCTTCAAGCCCAAAGTCAATTTTCACTAATAATTGCATGTTCCAACAGTCTTTTTAGCAGAATTCTCTTTACTGAATACATTGGACATGTAAACCATTTAATAAATTAAATGACTACAAATATCAAATACCCATATTCTTCAGAAGACCATAGTGAGTTATACTGGTTGAAGCAACATTCAGTTTCTATATGGGTTAAGAGTTATGACCCATCAAATTACAGTATAAATAATTTTATTTCATTGTTAGTAACTACCACTCGATGAATATTTCATATGTTCAGAGATTTAAAAAATGGATGTCATTAGAGTTGCTTTCTAAAGACAAGGAGACAAACAAAACTAAGTTTCCGTGGCATAAGGTTTAGATGGAAAAATTCATAAGGCACATAACAGGTTCCACAGAGACTGATACCCTTTTATAAGTTTTTTGATTTTCTGCCCTTCAAAAGTGTTAGCTGATTCCAAAGTGAGGACACCAAATATTTCTAACCATTAAGATCAGTTGGTCCTTACCCCATGCAGATTTCTAAGTCTTGCTCTTCAGAGCAATTTTATCTAAATACTGATCTAACTCTACTTGCTTAGCCAAGCAGATCCTGTCTTCTCATAGCTAGAGCAGGCACAGCTTTAGGCAATTTTCTGCTCCTGCTTTGCAAATACTGTCACTTGTTCTTCCTCTACAGAATAGAAATAATTCAAGTAGTAAAAGACCCAAACAAACTATTGTAGCAATTAGATTGTAAGTGTGTAAAACCACAGAGGAAATCCCAGAACTCACTCATATTGCAAAAGAGTAAGAAAAAAGAAACATTGCTTATCTCACAGACAATATCACAAAGCTACTCTGGTCTTAATGTCTCCCTTATATCTATTATCTTCTAAGTAATTTGCTCGTCATTTCCATTCCTCAATACTTATCTAATTTCAGATAGTCTATAACTATTTTATCCCCATGGAATTTTTGAAGCATGAGAGATTCAGCATATTTAATAATATTAAAGCCATAACAACTATTAAGATGTAGTGTACTTTTGTTCAGCAAGAAGGTACAGAAAATCTTATGATTAAAAAAAATCTCACCAAGTTCAGCAGCATCTAGCCCAGAAGCCAGTATTTCCAATCTACACTGCTTTGTCCCCTTTAGTAACAAGAGCAGTGGAGTCATGTCCTTTATGAGCTATTCACTAAGTGGCAGATTAAAGAACTGACATGGACAGTGGTTTTATGTTAGGTTCTTTTCTTACTTATATTTTAATACATCTCCTCAAGATTTAATCTCACTGCAGCAATTTATCATTCCTCTCAGAGAAACTCTCACACTTAAGAGATTGATTCACCTTCATTGAGTTTCCAGGGTTTTATTTAGTCTCTTCCCATCTTAAAATTCCCAAAGTCACCCATTTGTATTCATGCTCTTGGGGCAGATTCCTTACTTTATCATGACAAGGCAAATGTGATGTTTTAGTTTGGATCAGGAATGGCCTTTTGAAGTAAACTTTTCTGATCACTCCACAATCTGGTGCTTCCATTTACATTGTGGGATGGTCCCAGAGAGCATGATCTGGTGTGCTATTGAATGGGCAACCAGTCCATGATTTCTCTATAGGACTAGCTTGGTGTAACCCTTGACAAATGTATGGTGTGTACAGTGTGTCCTCAGTGTTCGATGTCTCTTCATATCTGCTATATGAAGTGTCTCTTCATATCTACTATAATTGTGCCAAATGGCCCCATGGTGCAGATATATTCTGGACACTCCCCCTTGTCTTTTAACTTAATCTTCAGAAGATAAAAATGTTTTTGCTGATACGGAGAAATGTTTACTGAACTAAACTAGCCTAATCCTTTATTTACTGTTCCTGTGATGGAAAAAAAAATAAATTATAACACCCCTTCCATAAAACTGCAAATACTTAAATTTAGTAGTGATTTTCCCATGCAGGCAGCTTGGCTTCTGTAGTCGTTATGATAATCTATTATAGGAAGCTCGTATCACTTCTTTGTATAGTGAAGAAGAATTATGCTAGTCTTGCCTCCCATCTAGTAGAGTTTCTATAAGGATTACAGCTTCTCTCTAGTGATGTACATTAAAGAAGTTTCAGACATTTTAGTGTAATTTTTTTAGTTAATTTTTAGAGCAATTTGGTCTCCAAATGTGCAGAGCTTTGCACTTTAGAGATGTTAAACTCCTTCCAAGGCACAGAAAACAGACACCTCTTATATTCCTTACTCTTTGAAGATGACTCTGAAAGTACCAGTAACTGAAGAGGGAAGGAAAGAAACTTCACAAGCTGACTTTTTTTTATCTAGTAGTCAGTTTATTAGATAATATTGCCTATGAAATAAATTGGAACAGGGATAAGGAAACAGTGTAATACCTTTGAGGAAACAGTTACCAGTTAAGCAACTTGTTTTCTAGTTATCATGTCTCAATTTTACTAGGATAGGTTTTGAAATCTGAGAAAATCACAGGGGGTTTTACCACTAACTTCAGAGAAATCAGTAATATTTGGATCCCATATTGTTTTCTTCAAGCCACAACGGACACAAAACTGCAGGAAATGACAGTGGTTGTGTACAGTGGTTATATCACCTGTAGAATTGAAAGAATTCAGGGTTTCTTTTAATTGAAAATAATTTTTTTAAAATTTGCAAAGATTACTTTTGGTTTCAAATATTAGTAACTGTAACTTCTGTTCAAATCTAACTTTTTATCTCGCATAATCTCAAGGACTCAGAGACAGGCTGTTCCCACCCAGTTCACTATTTAGCATGTTGATTTTATTTTACCTTTCTGATGTGAACTGTAATCAAGCCCAGATCCTATGAAAATTAGAGGATGTCAAAGTAGAATTCTCAACACCAAAAATCTTTTTTGTCTGCGTAATGAAATCGCAGCTCTCCGGCTTACAAGAGAAATTTGTATTTTCCCATCCAAAATACAGAAATTTTCCAAGCCACCCATTTGCACTTATCTACTGTTATGTACCTTTTATATCTTGGAGCTGAAATTAGCTTCCCAAGATAACAGGCTCTGCTGTTGAAAGGCTCTGCTTGGCTGTATGCTTCTACTGCTCATAAGATGCTTATTCTCTTCTATTTATGATACATCAACCTGGTTCATGACTCAGCTGATCAGCTGTTGGGCAGGGAGTCGAGTATCTCTCAGCAAAATTTCCAAACTTTTGGAATGAAGACAGCAAAAAAGTAACACTGGCTGAAAGACCTTGTTAAAAGCCTGTTCTTAAACTCAGTTAGGCACCAGCCAGGCTTTAGGCAAGCTAAAGCAATTAAGAATTCATGGATGAATACTTCAAATGAAGTTCATTTATTCCTCATGCTTTACAATATTTTAATGAGTTGGAGATTAGCTCATAGTCCTTGAAAATCAGTAACTGTGTTAAACTAGGCTGGAATATATACCTCGATTCACTTCTAACTGATAACATTATTTCAGTTGGGAATATACTAATCATGGTGTTGGTGTTATGGTAAGTATTGTAATAGAAAAACAACATTAGCTTCTGTGGAATCATAGAAATGTTGTTCTTCGCATCATTTGGAATTCATTTAACTTTAAAGCTTTACAAGTAAATTTTAACCAAACAATATACGCAGTACACCATGCATAGGAGTTTTGCCAACAACAAAATTTTTGCCAAGAACAGTTTTCCAGGAATAAAGCTGAATACCTGAAGTATTTATCTACAGGGAAAAGGAAAAAAAAATAAAAATAAAAAAGAAAAAAAATATCACTGACAGCTAAACATCTGTGAGGCATTAAATTTTCCACCTAAGCGTGCTTCTGAACATTTACAATTATAACCATTCAAACACTAGGAAACTGAGGGTGAATATGTACAAAATAAACCTTAAATGATATTGTTTTTCTGAATAAGAAGTGATAGCTTTTCCAGACAAAATAAATAAAAGAATCCTTTTCCCTTGAATTGACATCTAGTTGAATTACAGAAGGGATGAATTATTATTTTTTGATCATCATAAATCTGTAAGTAATTCTGAATATGTTTTCATTAAAATCCAGTTCACAATTCTGTAGCTGCTTATACACTGCTATTGAATTTTTTTAAAGTACTTATTACTGTCTCAGCTGTTCCCACTGCCTTTTTAAAATTTGAAAATAATATTTTAAAACTTCCTAGAGAACTTCTTGCAAATAGTCTTTCTTTTGTAGTAGCAAATTTTCAAAGAAGGATGGAAATTTATCACAGACTCGTGGCATCACAGAATCCTCTGTATTGGAAGGAAACTTTTGAACCCTTCTGCTCAAGCAGGGTTAGCTAGAGCAAGACATCTAGCATCATGTCCAGTCAGGAAATCTGTACCCGTGTTTGACCACTTTCACAGTAAAATAGTGTTTTGTTGTGTTAAGATGGATTTTCATGTGTTTTGATTTGTGCCTGTTGACTCTTGTCCTCTCACTGAGCACTTCTGAGAAGAGCTTGGCTCCTTCTTCTTCATTCCTTCCCATCAGGTATTTATATGCATTGATGAGATCTCCCTGAGCTTTCTTCTTCTACAGGCTGAACAGTCCCTGGTTTTGCAGCCTCTCCTCATGTGTCAGATGTTCCAGTCCCTAGAACCTCCCCTGGTGCAGCTTTGAATCATTCCCATACGTTTTATCACTGGATGCCAGAGAGAAGGTATCAGCACCTCCCTCTCCATTTCCTCTCCTCTGGAAGCTTTGGAGAACAATGAGTTCACCCCTCAGATTTCTTTTCTTCAAACTAGAGAAGCCCAGAGTTCTTAGCCACTCCTCATAGAACACCCTCTCCAACTCTTTCACCAGCTTTATTGCCCTCCTCTGGATACATTAATGACCTATGAAGTCCCACTTCTTTGAGTGCATGAAAAACAAAACACCTTTGATGTTTCCATGACCAAAGCCCTAACTCTCAATTTGACCCAAGACACTAATCAAAATCATGGCCCTAGGGACACCAGCAATGTTTTTTGAATTGTATTGGAACTATTTTTACCAACAGACTCAAATATATGTCTTTGTTTCTCCTTTTGAACAGTGTAATTAATTTTAACCTTAGTCTGACTTGTGCATTTTTCACTTTTCTGGTAATTTTGTTTATTTATGTATGTATGTACTTATTTAAAATATTTATTTTCCTTTGTTAAAGACGATTTCCAAGTGAAACATACATTTCAAAAACAATGGATGTCTGAGGCATAAGATACCCTGAATATTGCCTATTGATTGCTCTAATAGTACCTGAAAGATAGGGATTTGTCTTTTGAGAAATGAAAAGGGAGGATTTTTATATAATTGAAGGAAATAAGTTTTTAAAGTTTCTGTTAAACACTAAAACCAGACCATTTATTTCAGTAATAGTTCAAAATTGAAATTTATTTACAAGCATCCAGAATAGAAAAGAAGATTCTTCAAAGACGTTCTGAAGCTGTTTGAAATATCAAATATCTTTATGTCAAATATTCTCATATGAATTTAAGTTATTATTAGTAGTATTATTAAGTTATTATGTTGTAAGTTTTAGTATCTGGACATGAGCATATATAAAACAAGATCCTCTCATTTTTTTCTGAATGCATGACTTCTTTCAATGAAACTTCAAGAGATCACGCTCTACAAACCATATAGACAGCATTTAATGAGATAAATCTGTTTTTTCAACAAGAAAAATTGGGAGAATTATTTCATACTGTACCTCAGTTAGACCTGCTCCTTTCTAAGTCATAGCATTTAAGCATATGCAGGTCAACACCTGCTGTCTGGAAGCTCTCACTAAAAATCAATATCCAAGTAACAACTGCAAGAAAATATATTTAAATAGGATTGATTTATCTTTTTCTTTTTCATTGTCTTGTTGGAGTTTGCAGATTATGTTTACTTAGCTCAAAAACCTAATATCTAAGCTGATAAAATATTTGTGGGGCCATCCTCAGATGATAAAGGTAAGGAGGCTTGAAACTCATTGAAAAAGTCTTCTGAATATCTCTGTTTTTTTGGGCAAAATGGTAGCCCACACACCACTTGCTCGGTGCGGTGATGTGAGTCAGCACTGACAGAAGAAATACACACAGCTTCTTTTACTCACACACTTTTATTTAGCAGGTTTGGGGTTTTTTTGTTTTGTTTTTTTTCAGTTGATATGATGATCCTTTAAGGTTTATAGACATGGCTCCACTACTTTTAGAGAGAAAGAATTAACAGCATTAAGTTGTGCTTACATTAGCAACTGGGTTAAGAGCAGGAGCTTGGTTTTGAAGCCCTGACAGTCTATATTTACTGAGCATGAGATTGAGTTCTCAGGATGGCTTTAGTGCAGAAGAACTAGATTCTCTCCATGCACAGTTTGCTCCAAAAGTGCTTCAGTACGCATGGGTTCCTTGGTCTCTGAACCAGTGAGGGTCGTGCTCCTCCAAGATCCTCTGAGGTGTCCAGCAGAAGGCTCCTGATCCATCTAGAGGTCTCTTCCTGCTTGCTCTCTGGTGCCATGCTTCAGCTCATCCTTCTGACACTGTTGCTCCTTTCTAATTCATCTGCTCTCATCCTTTTTCAGGACCTTTTTCTGCTGCCGTCTGAACTGCTTTATTTTGCTGTCTCTTCACTGATTGCACTGAACCTCTTAGTGTTCAGATGAACTTTTTATAACATTTACAATGATTATTTTTCTACTTTTTCCATATGTTTCTGCCATGATGACACTATTTATTTCACCACTCAGAAAATTCAGGGAGAGGGAACCTTTGGCAGTATCAGGGGTTGTTAACCTCAGCACTGCCTCTGTGTCTGAAAGGTGACTGTTTCAAGGTACACAGCGCAGAACTCAGTACAATGATGGCAGTGTCCTTGAAATCATGCTTTGGAGGTACACACTTGTTCCTTGAAGAGCACTTGAGAGGTCTTTGGCTGGAAGCATAACTCGGAGAGAGCAGCTCATTCATATTCCTGCACTGCAGTGCCAAGGCTGCGAAATCTGAGAAACCAGAGGAGTACACAGCCCTATTTCTGCAGAGGATGCCTACAAAGTCATATCTTACATCCCTTCCCTGCAATGGACTGCCTCAACTTGAGTTCAGCTTGAAGTTTGTTAGTGTCTCTCACAAAAATGAGTGTCTCCAGTAGCTGGTCCAGAAATCTTGTCCTACTCTCCAGCTAGTCTGGCCCGAAGCATCGGAAATAGGCACACATTAACACACAGAGTGATGAGGACAACACATAGAAAAATAGAGTTTAATAAGAAAAATAGAAAATACTGTGATGATCAGACACAGGGCTTGGTCAGTCAAGTGTGTTGACCAGTGTCTGTTTGCACACAGATGGCCCTATGAAAAGAAAAAAAAAAAAAGAAAAAAAGACAGTGGAGCAGTCTGCGGAGACTGCAGTAGGACACTGGACACCTTGCAGGTCTGACAGGAGTTTGGGTGTCTGGAAAGCAGACTGACAGAGGCACAGGATATTCTGGGGAGGTGGTGGGAGCTGTTAAAGTGCTTACTGGAGGTCTTCTGCTTCTCTTGTGTTGCAAAACTGTGCTCCCAGGTAGCAGCTGGTAAGCCAGATGTAGGAGGAAGAAGAAATTCAACCAGATGATGAAGAGGTTTTCCATAGCTCCAGGGTCTAACCAGCCAGCTCTGCCTCTCCTTCATGCCTCCCTAACCTTTATCAATTTTGCCCCCTTCTTGAGCCTGCAGCTGCTGCTCACCTTGTCCCTGTCAAGCTTCCTTCCCTTTACCCTGCTCTTTGGCAGCTCTTCAAACTCTTCAGTCACTCAAGCAAATATGTTCCACTCACATCTTCCTCCCCTTTCTCTGCATCCCCAACCCCTGCCTTCTCCCAGGTTAATTACCTTCACCAAGGCAAGAGAATATCATATGCACTACAGGAAAAGGGCTGTTTCCCAAGGCCTGTGCAGGCAGCAGCAAAAGCCATCTCCCAGCATTTGAAAGTCTGGGGAGACATGATGAGAGCAATCACACCTGCCTTGAAACAACTTTGGAGCAGGAGTGAAGGGGGGAGAAAGCAGGCAAATCTTAAAGACTATGACATCAACCCTTCAGTCTCACTCTTTTTCCATTTATCCTTGGGAACATATGCTTTCCCACCAATCTGATATAGTCTCCTGCCCAGAATCTCCAATAGACTTGGTTATGACACATGCAGCAGTAGGGACTCCCAGTGGTTGATATTTGAACAGTAGATTTCATTCTTTTTCTTTATTTGCTTGACTGATCTCTTTATCAACGTAGTTTAGCTGAAACATGAAATACAACCTATACTTTTAGTTAGAATCAGGGAAATTCCTTACACAAATTAAGTTTAAATGCAGTAACAGCTATAATGATTTGAATGAGAATCATAGAGCAAAATGCAGGAGCTGATACTTGTGGATATCTCAGTATTAGAAGCATATGATTCTTCAAACAAGGTGGGTCTATTTTCTTTGTGGTGGTTTTGCTCCAGCCATCAAGAAATGTGCAGAAACCTTCCCAGCAATATGGAAAGAGTTTGGAGAAGTCAAATCCCTTTTCTGCCAAAATAGGAATTTCTGAGCATTTTTTAATTATATCTTGATATTAATAATTGGGGATTTCACATGCAACTGCATCTGCAGTAAAATCATGGATAACTGGCAATGTAGTAGTAATCAAAAGAAAGAGAGAGGGAGATAAGCATTGTCTACATCTTCATGTTGACAACTAAATCATCTGTACTGCACGTATTATAATTAGCAATTTATGTCCTGTCAATAAAATATAAGCCTGGTTCATATAGAGTAATTAAAAATATTTCATTAATCATAACTGAGGACTCAGTCTGTGAAACATGCAGCAGTTTTTCAATGAAGTTTTTACTTGTAAAGTTTGATTCCTTCTATCATTCCTGCTCTGTCTTTCCACAGATCTGAAAAAAAACCTCAATCTTTTTTACTTTACAGTGAAGGAAATTAAAGCTCATGATTGCCTTTTATCTAAACTGGTCTAACAGTAGTGTTTCTGAGTTTTAATAATGAATTGAACTGAATGCATTTAATCCTTGTGAGGAGTCAAGATTCCAGCTCAGTTTTAAAATGCAGAAACGGTGTTTCTTTCTGACATAAAAAAGCTTCATTTCCCTCTCCTATTGAGCCATCTTGTGGTTTATAACTGTAATGTAGTCTTGAATACACAATACGATGGGGAAGTTGTCTGCCCAGTGTTACTCAATGGTTACATTAATAAGAGTTACTATCCTATATTCTTAGATGTTAACACAGTAGGTCTCTTGGAGGGTAAGAAAGACATATTATACTATGATACATATAAATATAAATGAAGGTACAAATCAGAGAGAGGAAATTATTATTCCTTAATTTAAAATAGGTAATATCAGTATTTCAGTATTAATAAAGAGGCTGTTGTACTACATTGGAAATAAGAGCACACTTTTTTTTGCATAAAGAGAATAGATGTTAAAAAAACTGTATTTTTCCAGGCATGAGGAAAGCTGGAATGTCTTAAACATGTATGCACTCTCATGAGCGGAATTTGGGAAATGGTTCATTTTCGTTGCTTTAGTTATTATGGTCACAGTGACGCTAAGTTCCATTT
The DNA here is from genome assembly GCA_026413425.1 of Tringa solitaria. Taxonomy (NCBI): domain Eukaryota; kingdom Metazoa; phylum Chordata; class Aves; order Charadriiformes; family Scolopacidae; genus Tringa; species Tringa solitaria. The sequence goes on from JAOXJM010000023.1 coordinate 58,683,265, forward strand.
TTTTCTACGTAGATGTTCCTATTATGTAGGGTGAGAAAATGTTCAACTGTGTGATGGGGAGCCATTGAAACACAAATAATGAAACAGATTTCTTTCCTGCACAACAAATATGCTATATTATGCAGATCATACAAAAGGGAAAGTGACAAGTGATTGCAGCTGTATTATATTATTTATAAATTTTCCATTAAGGAATCTTCGGGCGAACAATAAAAAACCTGAAAATTTTCCATTAAAAGATAGGCAGATCATGCTGTAGAACATCTTAGAGCAAAAGCGAGTATTTCAGCCATTAGCCAGCATTGAACAAGTCTCATTCCTTGTACTAGTGACTCTGCTCAATGGCGAAGCTTCTGAAGCCTCATTTTCTCCATCTGCACAGTGTAACTCCACACATTGTGAAGCAGTTCTTTTACAGATTTTGTAAGCCTTTAGAAACATTTGAAATCCATGTGGTATCTGGCATAAAACGGCTCAGTGGCAACCCTCTGAGGGGAAGAACAAAGCAGTGAATAGATTCTCTAGGAGCTCTCTGGAACAGCTGAAATTAAAGCGAGAAGTTTGAAACATTTCACCCTATATTCCCAACTCGGAGACTGAGCTGAAAGATGGATCACCATGAGGTAATTCTATTACTGACAGCAGCTTGTTCAGAGTCCTTCACGAATTATGATTTCTTGCTTAATTTTGTCAAAGGATGCTGACTAGGCAGCTATCAAAGACATTCAATACCCAACATAAAAATTTAATAAGTAAGATTTATACTGTTAAGCAGACAGTAGGAATAAAAAAGAGAGATGAAAACGCAGGCAGTTTTGTGCCTTACGGAAGAACAAATCTTGCTGGTTTAAGTGGGTCCCCACTAAGGGACTAATGTTCTGGCAGAAGTGACTCAAAGGAATTTTAGTGGTACAGCAAGTGTTTATCTTGACAAAAGATACTCAGAAAAGGAAGTCACTGAATTCAGACTCAAGTTTATGAAGGCTGAAAGTGTTCAGATAATAAATATCTGAATAAGGAATCTGGAATAACTACAAAAAGAGGCCTGAAGTAATACCCAGAATTAAAGGCCAGCAAAACAATACAACACAAGTCACACTGAGGGGGGTGTGTGTGCTCATATAGGTGTTTAGGGCCACAAAGATGATCAGAGGGCCAGAACACCTCTCCTATGAGGACAGGCTGAGAGAGTTGGGGCTGTTAAGCCTGGAGAAGAGAAGGTTCTGGTGAGATAATATAGTGGCCTCCCAGTACCTGAAGGGAGCTACAGGAGAGATGAGGAGGTACTCTCTATCAGGGAGTGGAACGATAGGACAAGGGTTTTAAATTGAAAGAAGGGAGATTTACGTTAGATATGAGGAAGAAATTCTTTACTGTGAGGGTGGTAAGGTGCTGGAACAGGTTGCCCAGAGAAGTTGTGGCTTCCCTGTCCCTGGAGGTGTTCACGGCCAGGCTGGTCTGGTGGGAGGTGTCCCTGCCAATGGCAGGGGGCTTGGAACTCAATGGTCTTGGATGAAATGTAGGACAACTAAATACACTTTTTAAAGAGACAATTTATAGTATCCCTAGAGACAGAGCAGCAATGATTGGATTAAAACGACATCAGTGCTTTAGCCTCCTCAGAAGGGTGCAATGTTGAGGGGACAGAGAAACAAGACTACTGAAGAGGAGTCAAGTGCCTTCTTCCAAGAAATTCGCACTGAGATATTTGCTTGAGTCAGGCTAAACAATGTGAACGAAACAAAGTGACCAAGAGAGGCCATTTAATTCCTGAAGGTGAAAACGAGCGTGTGCAGAAGTTTATTGCACTTTACCAAGCAACAGCAACAGTTGAGGATTTAAATAAAGCAGATTAATTGTCTAAACGAAGAGAGAAGGTTTGGATAGATAGAAGAGAGATTACTGCACCTGAAAGCTTGCAAGACCGCAGCAGTTAAATAGATTTCTACATTTATAGGAGAAATCAGTGAAGAAGCACGCAAGCCACAGAAAAACAAACAGAAGGGAACTTTGGTATTCCAGTTTTGCTGTGTCAGTGTGACAATCTTCCTCACAGTGTGCTGAGGCACTGTAATGTCAGCACTAATTTAACAGGAGCACTGCCATCTATCTTATCATCATGTAGTCTTTCCTGAGAGTCTTTAGGACTGGACAGGAACACCTCTGTTTAAGGTGCCGTAGTTCAGGAGAGAGCAATTGAGTTCCACAAGGTGGAACACTAGGCTAACCCACACAGTCAGACACTGCACAACCACTTTGTACGATGAACACTGATAACAATATTTAGGACTACTTCTGAGACAACATATCAGCTCAAAAATTACCATTCCACATTCACAAGGGGACTGGAATATTATTGAAAACTCATTACTGAGGTCCCATCTAATCTTCCATTTTAAAAAACAAAACCAACCAACCAACCAACAACAAAAACAACCCTCCCAAACAATTAGATAACTCTAGAACAGGCCTAAATGTGGAGTGGATAGGAGGTCTAGGCAAGTGAAGGCACGTAGCAACTACTTGAGGTGTCTCCAATATTTGCTATCACATAAGAATCCATGCATTTATGCTATTCCATTTCTTTTGGGCTTCACCAGCAAATCAGCAGAACTCTGTTCATGAGGTTAAGCCAAATAACCCATCACTGCTTCAGGGGAACCAATGGCTTCATCTTTTACAGTTACTTGTGTTTCTGTCGTGTACTTTAACGGTGTAGATAGCAAGTGTAGTAATTAATTTCAGAAAAAACATGTTGGAAATGGGAATCACTTACAGCTTGTTTCTGTGATTGTAGAAGCGTTTAGAAAACAGAATCTGAGAACATGTTCAAATCTGACATTGCATGACTGATTTTGATAGACATGTATTTGGAAACAGCTGGAACAATCCGTGTGCTAGTGGAGTATTAGTTGCCTTCTCCTGTAATGTAGGAAAATGCACAAACGCTCTGCCATTACTTCATAGTTACGTGTCCTTCACAGCTTAAAATAATACACTAAAATGAGGATGAAGGACAGGAAGACTCAGAAAGCGAGAAAAATTTAAAAAACCTTCTTTTAAAAAATCCACAGTTCTCCAGATCATACTTGAGAAGAGGCATAAGACTCTTATGACTCTAGTGAAATGACCAGAGAGCAGTTACAGACACAGATGGTGCAGAACATATTTCCTTAAAATTACCTAATAAAACATATGAAGAAAATCCTCACTTCATGAAAATTTATAGAACATTTTACTAATATTTTACTGCAGATATAAAACTAATGCAGTACAAATTAAATTGACTAGAAAAAAAAAAGAACGGTAAAGTCTATGGAAGCTTAAGATCAATATAGTAATAAAAAAACAGGGTTAGACAAAGAATGATCGTTTTCTATATGAATGTTTCTGTAGCTGGGCAGAAAATGTTTTTGTTTCATTATTACCTAAATTATAAAGTGTAATAATCAATTTGATAATGGATAGGGTAATTTTATTACTTTTAAAAGTGAGGATGCTCTGGTGGCGATGAGGAGCAGGCAGCAGAGGCTGGATGGACTGGAGGCTCCTGCAGGGGGCAAGCTTGGGCCATTGTACTGCCTGGGAGCCCAAGCTGAGCTGCTCTGATTTATGAGTGTGTTACACTTCTGGTTCATTTTACTCCATTTTCTTCAACTCTTATTACAACTTCACTAAGCAGTTCGTTATCTCAGTAGTCTTGAGCCAATTCCAAACAACTGGGTGACATCCAAAAGAAATAAAAATTGCTAACCTTGCTAAATCTTAAACCAGACTCCAAAGAAGATGCAGTAGTGAATCCCACCTAAACAAAAAACAAAAAACATACAAAACCTCTTTATCCCAAGAACATTTATGTAGTCTTCCATCATTTTTTTCCACTTAGAATTGTGAAGTTTCTGGTGTTCTCTTCTAAAAAGACAAGTCAAAAAATGCCACGAGAAAGGTATTATAACACTGTATTCCAAGTTAGCTGAAGAAATTTGCAACTTAATTTACAGATCAATGAAGATTAAAAAGTCATCCTGAGTTCCCAGACTAGTTTTGAATGGAAGTTCAGTAAAATATTCAGAATTTTTTACCTCTAAAATACATTGTGCAATATCTACAGTTTGGTTCACTGGCAAAGCACACATGTTTTACAACTGAAATGGTATTGAACTAAGCTGAGAAGGATGTTCAGTGGGATAACTGAAATAAGAAAAATTTCATTGCAGAGTTCCTCATGATGTCTCAGCTTAACAGGCACTATATAATTTTGAGCCTTCCTTGAGATTCACTAAATCTGAAACCTAAAATGAAGTGACAATATTATTGTTGATATCAGTACTCCAGTTTTGTCACTAAGCAGTGTTTAATAGAACACATTAATGTTCACCAGTCATGCCAGATAAACAGACATTTCCACCTAAACAGAGTCCAGAGTGCTGAGCATTCCCATGTTACTGTGTAACATACTCACTGAGGGCCCCATTGCAAAAGTACAAACTGTGAGTACCAGAAGTTTATTCTGTTTCAGAGAACACACATGGGATTTGGTATTTACACTGTATAAACCTGAATTTAACAGAAGTGGGCTAGGGTTCTCATGAGAATACACTCTCTTACAAGATTTGTAGCACACCTGGCTTTTCTAGTAAAAACCCAATTAATATTTAAAAAAAAAACCCAAACCTAAAACACAGTACTGAAGCATTTCTTGTGGGAATTGACTAAATCAAGAATTAAAGAGTCTATTTTGGGGGATGGAAAGGTTTTAATCTAGGTTTAGGAGAGATATAACTATGGAAATACAACCTGAGGTGCACAATCCTTTCCTCCAAGAAAGTACACGGAGATTCATAGCACAGTGTCCGCCTCTTAGTCACCATTAGTCAGCCTCTTAGTCACCCTTTCTTCTCTTATTAACATAGAAAATGATGTGTCTTGGAACCATTTGAGAGTTGTATGTACTTCGTCATTTTTTTGGTCTCTGGTGAGAGCAGCAGAACCGCTCACATCTTTTTCAGGTGAGAGGAAAGGGAACTGATATTTCAGAGCATCTGCAGTGTTTTATACAAGGTTGAGCTTTAAGGTCCTGCAACGTTGGACTGGGCTACCAGAACTGAAACCACTATAAAACCTCACAGTTTCATGCTGGCAAGGGGCTGATAGAAAAGCAACACCATATTTCTTCTTCATTCCCACAGAGGATGCGACCTCTCAGGGAAAAAAATGCACAAAACCAAAGCTTCCTTCCAGTGCAAGTGAAACTGTTAAGCATGTCATCAAATGGGGAAATGTAATGAAATTATTGGGTCAAATTATTTTTAACACAGATCTCCCACACATGCCCTAATCTCATCATATACTTGTCTGTGGGGAGATAAAGTCCAAGACCAAGTCAACGCACCAGTAAAACATTTCAAAGCCCAAAAAACTTTGAGTCTTTCAGTATTTCAAGGTTCAAAAAAGACCCATTATATTATTAACTGAATTTACTCTAGAAACCAAGTGTTCTCCTCACATACACAAAAAGTGACCCAGTTTTCTTAGTAAATGAACAAAAAATGAAAAAGTCATTGATTTCCTTCTTCAAGAAAGGTTGACAAAATGAAAAAAAAAAAAAATGTGCAAAAAGTGATGTCAGTTGGATTTGCGCTAAAGTCTTTGACTCAGGTTCACTGGTTCAGGTAGAGATTTACCTTAAAGTAATGCCTGGTAGTGCTTTCATTGATTGCTTAAAGAACTAATAAATGAAGATAAAAAGTAAGGAATTGTTAATAAAATCAAATCTTTAAGATTTCCTTTTGTTTCCCAGCAAAAGGGAAAAAATATTGCAATAATTATAGGAACACCTTCATTTAATAATTATGGAAGAGATTTTTTTTGCCAGAGGCAGAAGAAATGTTTTCAAACATGCTTGTTTTGGAGTGAGAGCTGGAAATCTTCACCCCTCCATCTCTCATAATGGAGAAAATAACTCCCAACAAACCTGTTGTGCAGAATTCCATTATCAGCCATCACCATTTATTCTTGCCAGAGCCCTTGCGCTTCACTTTAGGTAGCTAAATGCTTATAGGGAAGAAAGGGATTGTAATATCTCCAGAAACAACTGACTGAAGCATTTGGGAATTAAGAAAAACAGTTTCAATCAAGCAGCAAGAGATTTAGAAACAAACGCCACCCCTTGTGTAAGTGATCTATCCATGGAACTCCTATATAAAACATGTTTTTTAAGGTCCCTTGCAACTGTAACCATTTTATGATTCTATGTTCATAAACCACCCAAAGAGATTTGAAAGTCCTTGGATGGCTCTAACCCTAACTGATCACCTAAGATTAGCAAAATTTGTGCTGATAAGACCTAGATTTATTCTTCCAAACATATATGACCCAGCTTGTTACAGTAAATAATGAAATTACTTCTTTAAATGACATTAGAACCCTAAATTGCAGCATTGCTAAAATGTAGCTGGTTCCCCACATAACTGGCATGTGACAAAGCACAGTATACAGACCAAGACACACTGTTTTGCTGTTTTACCTAGATCTTTTCCTCTTTCTACTTCCCTATGTCTTCTACTGCCACAGCTGAATAGTAAACAGCCATCAACCTAACGGCTGTTCATCCCTCGATGAACACCTCTCACTTCCAAAAAGTAATATAAGATCCATATTAGATCTAAATTGGTTTGAGCCGTACCTTAAAGCAGAACATTTACATCCAAAATCTTAAATTCAGCACGTTCTTTTGCTTTGTCTCAGCCAGTTGTAATGTTTTTCTTAGGATATTGCACTACTTAGGAGTCCTATATCTTGCCATCAGATCAGGTTTATTAAATCAAACTACATTTACTCATTTATAATTCCATCCCTTTAATCTTTAAAAAATATTTCTCTGAGGCTTTCCTTTGATATCTATCAAAAGGTGTGGTCTATTCCACTTCAAAAATGGAACAGTGAAATGGATGGTAAGAGCAGGAAGACATAACCATTGTCACTCTATTTTAAGATGAGGGCAGACCTTTCTGGTTATTAAGTCAGAGCAAAAGAATAGCTGTTAGAGAGTTTAAATTAAAAAAAAAATCTACTCAAATGAATTCCAGTGAAGATAAGAGAAGTACAAATGATATATTCCATTATAAACCTTGTAATAACTTAAAATTGATTAGTGTTTGAAGACTGATGGATAACTACAAAGCATTACTATTATAAAGCAAAGTGCAATTCTTGATATCATGCAACTTCTTTAAGATCTCTAATTTTTCCTCCTTTTACAATATTCACAGCAGAAATAAAGAGATATCTGTCATTCATGAGAAATGAGTCTAGTTCTGAAAATGATATTGTTAGTCATGTCAAGTTTTAATAGAAATAGTGAAATAATGATTTGGAAATAGGGTGAACCAGGATCAGAAGGAATGGTTCAGACATGCAAGCACAGAAGGTCTCTATCTGCTTAGAATCTCAATTACAGGAGGTCAGGCAGAGGGAGTTCAGCTGCAAACATGAAGCTTAATATGAATATATTCAATGACATATGGGAGAAAAAGCCCATATAGGTAAACCACAATTCAGTCATGAGCTCCTCAGCAGACTGTTTAGTCTCCTTCTTACATTTTTTCACTAGCTGGCATATAGGAAGAATTTATAGGGCAGTAGTTAGAAATTAGGCCACGGAAAAGATGCGCTGGCTTTTAAGGATATGGCAGGACCTCAGAAAGCATGTGTGATCTCAAGTTATCTTTCACCAAACAGTGAATAAAATTTTATATTAGAATAATACAATTTAAAATCCAATTTTGAACTCAAGGCAATTCCATTTAGAAAAACAGTCTTTCTCTGATTATAATGTTTTAACAAATCCAGCACAATTTAGGATGGTACTGGAACTATTTCATTACAATCGAATGTCATGAATATGACTAACTTATTTCTATTTTTTATTTTCCCAAAGAAATAAATTTAAAAGAATTAAATTATCTTTCCTGTGTTTAATTTTTAGATAGTAGCAAATCCTAGCTTCTTTTCTAAGCATCTATTACGCTTCATATAGCTACAAAGATAGTCAGGTAGACAGATAGATGCCTCTGACACACGATGTGACAAAAGTGAACACGACAAGTCCTCATGAGAACCAAAATGTAACAGGGTAATACACTGTACCTTGTAAAATTAGGTAAGGACATGTGGTGACAACACAGATGCTAAGGTTGCTGCCTCTTATAGGACCACCATCGCCCATGCAGACTTCAGCTAGAATTTTCCCTTCTCTGACAATGCAGTTAAGAATGAGTGCTGGGAAAATCATTGATTTTATTTAAATTTAAGTTTCCTGGCAGGAAATAAACAAATTCATTTAAGAAGAAAAGTAAATTACCAATGACTTCTGACTGATTTCTTTGTAAAGCTCTCAGTAACCAATGTGGACTTGACAGATTTCCGATGAAGCTGCAATAATTTGGAGAAGGACAGAGAAGAATTTGGTTGAGCTGTGAATAGTTACCACTGATAACTCTCTTTTAGGTGGAGCATGACACAACTGGGAAAGTTTGCATGTTCCAGATAAGGCAATGAAGGATGGGTATACTTCTTTTTAAAGTTTGAAAAAGAGCTCAGCACGTACCGTATGTGGTGGACAGAGTGAGGAGGTGTCCCTTAAATCTTCCTGTTACACATTTCATTCAGGCATCATAAGAGAATAGGTTCAAAATTTAAACTTAAGAAAAACAAGCTGTTGCTAATAGGTAGATTGCAATCTTGTTCTTTCAAACTACTACTGTTAGCTGAAGAGGATGGTTAAGTGTTACTGCAAGCTTTTCTCCACAACATTCATTAGCAATTTTCCTTTCTCATTACTTATATACTTTTTAGCTTCCACCTTAACTGACTTCAGGAGTCTGATTCTGAAGATTTAGCACAATTAAAGAAGAGAAGGAAGGGAAACATGTTTCTCTTGGAAAGTATCATTACATCTTTGTAAGGTAATGGCTCTAAATTACTTGGCAATTAATATGCAACACCAACAAATGAAGGGAATATCCAGGGACTGTCCAGTCTTCTGTGGATGCCCAGGGCAGTTGTACATATCCACTCCATTTGTGTGCCTGCCTCAATATTTCAGGCAAATCTGAAGAACAGAAAAGTGGATAGGAACCTCGTCTGATAATCCCTCAGCTCATTTCTTCTCCTCCAGTCCACTCAGTAGTGGGATCCCCACTCAGGGTTTCTACCTGTACTGCATGCAAAACAAACCTAAGTAATCCCTGAAAAAAGACACTATCCGGGGAGTTCTTTTTCTATAACATGATTATCCTGCTAAAATAATGTAGTGTGTGCTTTCATGTACTGGTGTCTAAATCCATGTGAAACTCCCAAGGAGTGTTTCTCAGAGTTCCTGCCCACGTCATATGACAATATCACAATGCAAATGCCATTACCCTTGTGGTAGTGGCCCAGGAGAAAGTTTTCTTGCTTGCACTTTATTTACTGTCCCTCACATCTCTGCATTGTGCAGTACAATACTACAAGTCTTATTCATAGACCTCATTAATTTTCATTGGCATCTGTGGGCACTAAAATCAATGCTAACAGTAATAAGTAATAAACATGGAATGAAATGTGAGATTCAGAAAATACCTCAGTGATAAAAGGAAGACTAGGGAAACCATGGCCCCCCTTTGAAAGGAAACGGAGACCTGGTTACACAGGATATGGAGAAGGCTGAGGTACTCAGTGACTTTCTTGCCTCAGTCTTCACCATCAAAGGCTTTAGCCACACCGCCCAATTCACAGAAGGCAAAGGCAGGGACTGGGAGAATGAGGAACCACCCACTGTAAGAGAAGACTAGGTTTGAGACCATCTAAGGAACCTGGAGGTGCACAAGTCCATGAGTTTCCTCTGTGGGTCTTGGGGAGCTAACAGATGAAGTTGTTAAGCCACTGTCCATCATATTTGAGAAGTCATGGCAGTCTGGTAAAGTTCCCACTGACTGGAAAAAGGGTAAAAAACCCCTCATTTTTAAAAAGGAAAAAAAGGAAGACCCTGGGAACTATAGGTCAATCGGTCTCACCTCTGTGCCACACAAGATCATGGAGCAGATCCTCCTGGAAACTGAGCTAAACTGCATGGAAAATAAGGAGATGACCAGTGACAGCCAATGTGGCTTCACTAAAGGCAAATTGTGCCTGACAAATTTGATTGCCTTCTATGATGTGATTACAGCATTGGTGGACAAGGGAAGATAAACTAACATCATCCACTTGGACTTGTGCAAAACATTTGATACTGTCCCAGACGACACCCTTGTCTCTAAATTGGGAAGACATAGATTTGACAGATGGACAACGCATTGGATAAGGAATTGGCTGGATGGTTGCACTCGAAGTTGCAGTCAAGGGCTCTTTGTCCAAGTGCAGACCAGTGATGAGTGGTGTTCCTCAGGGCTTGCTTCTGGGACCAGCTCTGTTTAACATCATTGTCAGCAATGTGGACAGGGGGATTGAGTGCACCCTCAGCTGGTTTGCTGACAACACCAAGTCATGTGGTGCCATTGACATGCTGGAGGGAAGAGATGCCATCCTGAGGGACCTGGACACGCTTGAGGAGGTGGGCCCATGCAAACCTCATGAAGTTCAAGAATGCTAAGTGCAGGGCACATGGGCTGGCGCAATCCCACGCACAAATACAGTTTAGACAGAAAATGGATTGAGACCAACCCCGAGGAGAGGGACTTGGGGGTGCTGGTTGATAGGATGCTCAACATGAGATGACAATGAGTGCTCACAGTACAGAAGACCAGCCATGTCCTGAGCTGCATCAAAAGAATCATGACCAGCAGGTCAAGGGAGGTGATTTTCTGCCTCTACTCCATTCTCATGAGACTCCACCTGCAGTACTGCATCCAGCTTTGAGACCCTCAAGGTAAGAAGGAAATGGACCTGTTGGAGCAAGTCCAGAGGAGGGCCACAAAGATGCTCAGAGGTCCCTGGAGCACCTCTCCTATGAAGACAGGCTGAGACAGTTGGGGTTTTTCAGCTTGGAGAAGAGAAGGCTTTGGGGAGACCTTATAGTGGCCTTTGAGTACTTAAAGGAGGCCTACAAGAAAGATGGGGAGGGTCTCTTGATCAGGGAGTGTAGCAATAGGATGAGGCATAATGGTTTTAAGCTGACAGAGGGGAGATTTACATTAGATATTAGGAAGAAATTCTTTACTGTGAGGGTGGTGAGGCACTGGAACAGGCTGCCTGGAGAAGATGTGAATGCCCTGACTCTGGAAGTGTTCAATGCCAGGTTGGATGGGGCTTTGAGCAACCTGGTCTAATGGGAGGTGTCCTTGCCCATGGCAGGGAGGGTGGAACTAGATGATCTTTAAGATCCCTTCCAACTCTAAGCATTCTATGATTCTAAACCCTAAGGTTCTGGATCAATAGCCCCATAGCTGAGTAAACCAGCAGCTTAAGACACCAGTAGCCTAAATTTGTAATGTTAACTGTCTGTCTGCAGTTACCATTCCCCTGGCACACTTCATGGAGTGCAATATGCCCCAGAACTCCAACCAGTTAGGCATACATCTTCACACTTTTCCCAATTTCCCACTTACTGCTAAACTAATGCACTAACCTTTAGACTGAAATGTCTAGCACATGCATTTTTCTTCTGTCAGCTTTGCTACAGAGATGGTTGCTTCCAGCAGATATCTTAAACTGACACCACAAGATCAGCCAAAACTCACTTGCAGGGACTTGTTTCTTTCAAAGGCAATGAGAAAGTACCAAGATCCGAAAGGACTTTCAGCCCTTTGGAAAACACCTTTCAACTCCTCTTGGAATTTCCCGTGATCTCTGGTGTAAAAGGTACAGTATGTCCCAAAGCTGTGATGACAGCATTTGTTCTAAATGTCTCATTGTACACATGAACTGCATATTGTACACACAGGCTATTGTGCTGTCATCAATCCCAAACATTATATTCAGAGTTAAAATAATTTTGAAAACATGGTGGAATAACCTATGACCCTAGGTAATAGAACAGTCTTGGGGAAGGATAGTTATGAATGTAGAAATTCAGGCTCCATTACAGATAGATAAGTAATACTTAGTTATACACTACTTCGAAAAACCACAACAAAATTTTCAGGATCTGTTGCAGATCAAGAAAGCAATTAGTTCTCAGCAGAAAGTGATTTTGACAGATGCCGTAATACACAGGTAGCATTAAAAGCTGGTGAATAATTTAAATGGCAATCTAGACAACCTCTAAATACATTTGAAAACAGAATCTTTGTATAGAAAAATGCACAGCTTATTTAATTTTTCATCATGCATCTTCAAAAATAACAGTAATAGTCCTAACATGACCTTAGCAGGAATAAAAAATTGCTTATGGGAAAAATTGTAATTCACTCATTAATTCTGAAGCCTTGCTGTAATAAATTGAATTACATAACAGACATCAGTTCAGTCTTGCATGGTTTGCTTTCTTGAAGTGTGATGTAATCTATCTTTTTAAGTGTTTTTGAACATGAAAGAGGAAGTTCCTTGAGTGCAAGGATTTTATACCAGAACAGAGCAAGAGTGTCTCTACTCCAGGAGTCTACTTTGAACAGATGCCACCCAGAAGCTTCAGTAGGAACTTTAACCTTTACATGATGCATAAAATTGTCCAATTTTGTATCAAGAAAATAAATTTATTCTTGATTCTCAATGGATATCACTTTATTTCCCAAGGTATTAGGGTTGATTGATGGTTCGTATTTTTTGGCCTTCCTTGAAACTTAATTGAAGAGAGAAGATCCATTTATCCCTATTAATGTGTTTATATTCTCATCTTAATCACTCCAGCATCATTCCAGAGTAACTCCTTCAAGATGAATGCATCGCTCTGCCTTTCAATTGATGTAAATGGATCTGAAGTCAAGGGTCCCGTTTTGAAACTTTCATCAAGATTTAATCTACCTCCAGAGCTAAGGCAAAATTATATGGAAGTTAATTCCAACACCAGTGGATATTAGATTTTGTTTTATTTAGACACATCTTTGATCTAAAACACCAGGAAATGATAAATGGGCAGCACACAGAGAAACAGAAGTGGTAATCAAAGAAGGAAGTAGGAACAAGTTATCAAGTGTTTGCATAGAGAAGAAGCAAAGAAGAACCATCTAAACTGCTAAATTAGTGCTAAAACAAGGATAAGAGGAAGATTTAAAATGAAAATGCAGGAAGAAGTTAGGAGAATGGCCTGGAAAACATCCTCCTTGGAAAAGGATCCCTTTGTGGAGAGCAGCACTCCTCAGAGCATAACAGATAAAAACGTTCATTAAAGAATTTCATTTATTCTACCCTACCTTTGGTTAGTAAAAAGCAAATCTCATATAGCCAGACAGAAATAATAGTCTTGCTCAAGAGGAATATTTGTAAACTGAATGTTTGCCTCTTAAACACTGTGTTTGCATGAAGACATGAGCATTATATACTGACAAGGCAAGAAAAATACTGAATTTCTTAGAATACTAGAGCAAGAGAAACTGCCATTCTCCATTACCATACCTACAAGTTATCAGCTGCAACTATCAGGGAGAAGTTGTCAATCAACTCTATTGCAAGTATGAAAGAGTAGATGGTACAGTTTAATTTTATTATGGAAATTGATTTGCATCTTTTATATGTCTTGATTGAAATCTTTCCAGGTAATGGCATTGAAGAATACTCATAAAACTGCCATGACTGTGGTAATAACTATTATTATGATCGAATTTAATAATAAAAAAACCTGCCTGCAAGATGGGCAATATGAATAATTCATGTACAGTGTTGCTTAAAATGTGATAGAGAGAAAAAGACTTGTAGGAAAATTCTTAATGTATCCAGACAGGGATGATAATTGGTTTTTGCAACTAAATGAGTACTTCATGTACAAGACAGCACTAACAAGGCAGGAGAAGAAATTTACACATTGGGGAGACAATTTCATTTATCTGGTTACAGCAGGATAAGTGGAATAAATGGTTTTCCTTAAAGGAATTGACAGAAAATGCATATCCTGATAATAATTAGTTTTGTTTACAAGTAGAGAATAAGAGAATAGGAGACACAATAGCATCTTTTAAATATATAATACCGTATGTACCATATGCTTATGTAGGCCTTTCTTGTGCTGTTAATCAAATACCTGCAAGCACTGACCAGATCTCTTCCAATGCCATCTTTTAGTTGCAAGCATAAACAGGAGTCCAGCATATGGAGAACTGTTTCACGGTTGCACTTTATTTAATTTTGTTTGATTTCTTTTAAGTATACAGTATCAGATAAGGTTGTGTTTCCTGCTTTTATTGCCTACCATCTGGTGGAAAAAACATGCAATAGCATAAAAAGAGACAGATGACTAAGACGATATTTTAGTGGCAGGGTCTGAAGTTACAGTGAGAAAGAGCTCACCAAGGATGTCGACTTTAGCACCAGAAAGCCCTGCAAGAATTCATCTCTCTACCCTTGCCCAAAGGCACTGATTAGGTTTGAGAGTTGTCACCTCACTTGTAGATATGACAAGCAGAATTTCTTATATGTGAATGTCTGTGATGTCTCTCTAGAGTAAGGGAAGCTTGAAAATAAGCTAAACTCACAGGTAGCAGTCTACACCCTTCACTTCGAGCAGCTAAAGATGGGTCATTATTTTCCGTTTGCCTGGGTTTCTTCAGTAATGAACACATATCAGGATGACCGACAAAACAAACCAACACAAAACTTACTATACAAATGATTAGAAAAGTTTTATATTTGATTAAGTACTTCTCTGACAAGAATCTTTCTACTTGTGTCAATACAGCCTTTTCATAATACTTTTCTTTTTTTCCTCCTTGATGTTCAGGTGTAGGAGCTTCAGCGTTTGACTGTCAGATAAATGTCCCATTTCTTGTTCTGTTTTCTATTTATAATCAGGGCTGGGCATACCTATGAAAATTCAGAAAGCTTTAAGTACTTGTATGTAGCAGGCTGGAAGGGAACGTACTTCTGTTTGGAGTACACCATCTCCTCAAATTATTAAAAACAAATGAAATCAAACTTCCCCCTGCCAAATGAATAAGAAAAGCCATTTGCTTTTCTTACCAACATCAGTTAAGTGGCCTGAAGAAAACTTGGGAATTGGATTTAGTCAAAATCCTTGTTAATGCATTGTGTTTTACCCGTCTCTAATTCTCTCTTACTTGAACCTGAGATCAATCCTCTTTGTTCTGGCTTGTCACCAGGGTCTCCGATCAATGTTGATAAAACAAAATGACAATAAAGAAGGCTTTGAAAGTTACTGTGGGAAAAAAACCAAACCAAACCAAAACTGTATTCTATTGTTATGACTATGGCCTGTGCCTCTGTGTGTTTGTTTATGATGGATTACTTGCCATGGAGATTAGATCTAAAGGGAGTTACACTTGAGAAGCTACATAATTATCTAGCTAAGAGACATCTCAACAAGTACTAAAATACAATAGCCTGGTTAATATGCCTATGGTTGCTTTGCCAAGATTGAAATCTGGAAACGATAAAGCCCCCAGAACCTCTTTATCAGTTAAAAAAAACCTGCCCCATAAGGTAGTTTCCAGGATGACTGGGAAAAAAGGTCAGAGCTTGAAAAGTACAAATTGATTCCTAAGATTTCCATTGGGCCTCAAGGGAATGTTGTCCAGAGCCCAGGGGAGAGATGAAAATACATAACTGATAGCTGCAGACACCCACTAATGTTTGCCTGGCTCTTGGGAGTGAGTTGTGGGCTGGAGAACTGCAAGGAGAAATGATAGCAAAAGGATATGTCTTCTATGGTTTGGTTTGTTTGTGTTTTTTTTTAAAAGATAATTATTGTAGCAAGAAGCATTTATTATAGTTAATACAGATTTTTTTATACCAAAGTTCTATGGAGGAAGAGAAAGTTTTGATGAAACTTGGAAACGCAGAACATTTTCCCTGACACCAGCAATAGCAGGACTGGGTAAATGGGAGCTGCTCAGGAGAAGTGTTTGAGATCATCTCTTGGAAATGGATGACATGAAGAGATACATAGGATTATACTTAACTATGAAAGTAAGAGAAATTTCTGTAAATTAGCCATGTCCAAAGGGCCTATCATTAAGAACAGAATTTGCGGAGCTGATTTTTCAGCTTTCATAAATATTTCAGAATGAGAGGGAAGATATTTGAGGAAAACAGACATTCTTTGGTCACTGTACTGACTTTGCATTATTTGTTAATAGAAAACATGGAAATGTGATCCAGATAGCCAAGAATTTTTTTTCCATTTCCATTGAGAAAAATAACCTGCATTGGTTGTGAATCCACTATAAATTAGGATTAATGTTCCTTCTTCTTACAAGGATGACATTCATGTTGCATTCTGGGGATCAGTGTGACCCTTCCTCTGTCTTCTGACATACATTTTAAAGTATGTTACAGATCAAACCTTAATACCATGAAAAGTGGGAAGGATGGTTCTTATTGGGAAGACAAACAGGGTTGTGAGCACTATGAGGAAAAACTTCCAGGTCATGAGGTTTTTCTCTGCTATGCCAAGGGTTTGCAGGAAGGACAAAGTAACGGGCAGTCACCCTGCCTCTTTTCAAAGGTCCACAGATGAAATTCAGTACATTGTTCGGTCCTTTGTTCTCAGCTTTCAAACTTTTTTAATGTTTCAGAGAAGGTCAAGATCTTCTCTACAGAAGAGAGAGACATGTATGTCAAGCTCAGATTAGCTGCTTTAAGACAGTTATTCTTTGGCAATGGGTTAATGGTCTCATTTCATACCTCTGGATATTTCTCACATTGAAAGTTACTACACACACAGCTTCAGGCTGGGGAAAAAAAAATATTAAGTGAACCTTTTGCCATTCAGAAACGCCATTTCTATGCATTTCTGTGTGTACTGAAAGCAAACACAGAACAGGTGAAGGAAGTCAACATGGAAAGAGAGACCTTGGTTTAGTAATTTGGGAAATCAGCAAGATGGGAGAGAGACATAAGCACTAGTCCCTGGGCTTAAAAGAAGTTTAACTCCTGGCAGTTCAGGGAAGGAGTTGGGGGAGGAATAAGGGGCTGGGCAGGAGTGAAATAATTGCTTTCTGTCAAAGAATACAGAAGATCTTATTCTCATGCCAGCTGGGAGCGAGAAAAAATGCAAACAATATATACATTGTCAACATATCTCACAGAGGTTTTTTTGCATCTAATTTTTAGCTGTGAGATGATTGACAATATAGAACCTGAAAGCAAAACAAATGAGCACACTTGGGTGGGTCATTAGCTAAAAGAGATAGAGACTGAAATCTCTGCAACTCAAAAGCACAGATCTGTACTATCCAAACTAAAAAAATCCTTCCTCTGTCAGAGTCATCAACTTCTGAACCCTCTCCTGAATGCCAATAGGAATGAGTTTAAGTTACTTGTGAACACATATAAAACACATGGGTGGTCTGCTTTGAAGTGTCAATGCCTTCGATTTAATATGCTAATAATTTATGCATAAAACACAGGTTGCATTGAAGGAAAAATCCAATATTGTCAGTTTCCATGACAACCAGTGTGCTAGCAGATTACATTGTCTCACATCAGATGGTTGCCAAGGTTGTGACCTATTTCTTAGTTCTAATCATTTCGTTCGAAGAATTTGGAAGTGCTACCTGTAACATTAAAAAAATAGTGCACATGGTTAGTATATCCCTCAAATACAAAAGAATCTTGCATGCTAAATTAAGGACTAGGCTTAGAAACTGAAAAGGAAGTATAAAGTCATAATACCAGGAGTGAAGGAAGGAGTGAGGAAAGTTGTGTGAATGGGCAACGGGCTGGTGTACAACATTTCTGGATGAAGTCGGTAGTTAGGTACAGCCTACACCAGTAGCAGGTACCTGAAGATCTTTACCACTTGTTTGTTAGTTCATGTGAAATACACCTCATGCTTGTACCTAAGAGGAGGCAGGTTTTTTTAGCATAATACCTACCAGTGACATTACCATGAAGTGAAATTGGCAATTTAATCAGCACTGATTGGTATTCTTACTATCAGCAAAGAAATCAAAGAGGGAAAGGACCGAGGCACAGAATAATCTCCTCAAGCACTATGATAGTCCACCCCAGGCACACCACTGAAGACATGACAGATGCCCATGTTGCTTCCTTGTGTGCAGAGAGTTACTTCTTGCCAAGTGCTGTCACTCTGAGACTCTTCCCGTACCTGACAACAATTGTTAAGCACAAACCAAAAAACCTGATAGTTGGCATCAACCTTTTCCTGACCTCAACTTAAATAATCTCCAGATAGTGCAAATATATGATCAAAACTCCTGAACATGTTTTTTTGAAAATCAGTTAGCAAGACATCAAGTATTTTATAGGTTGTCTGCCTACAAAAATAAATCAGTTAAAAGGAGTACTTTCAAACACAAACATGGGCTAGTGTAATAGATTATGTCACATCTGGATTCTTCATTGACCAAAGTTCACTACAATTTGAATAATATTCTAACTTTGGTTAGTCACTTTTTTTTTGTACTTTAGAAAGGTGTCAGGTTGCCATTCTTAAATAAATATGTTGCAATATTACCTTCAGTGGTTTGAAAAAAGGTGGCAAACAAATGGTCCTCCCCTACCTACTCATTTTACACTGTCTCATTGTAAAACAATCCAAGTAGGTAACAGTTTTATCACCAGGATGGTTAACTGACATTTTATAGTTGAGCAAAGAATTTGTCCTTTATTTTTCTCTCCCATCCAGCTACCAGCTTGGAAAGCAATCACTGTCAATCATGATGGTGAGATCAATACCATAAGCCCCAGACCATACTACTGAAACTCTGCTTTCTACAGTCCATAAGACAAATAGTCTTGCTGCTTGTTTAATCAAGTTGGTCTGACCAGATCAGTTGAGGTAAAATGGAAAACAGCTCAAGTAATTCTTTTTTATTTATTTATTTTTTTTTCAGGATTGCTGAAGTGCAATCCAATGGCTATCAAGCGTTGTAGCAACTGCAGCAGACTTGTACAGTTTCAATAATCTGCTGGAATTTGACTTCAGCCATCACAATATAACTAGAGGAATGCAAACAGTCATAACTGGAAAAAATTATCTCTTTTAATACCAGTATTGGTAGACGTACTTCGTTGGTCTCTTTGTTCTTTTCCTCCACTCCTCTCTTAGAGCTTGTCCCATCATAGTAAAAGATTATTTTTGAATTCTAAGCTCTTCTTTTCAGGTTTGTTATGCTAAACTTTTTTTTTTTTTTTTTTGTAAAGGATGCAAATAATATGCAAAATAAAACACTGCAAAATCTGTTTCATGATGTCCTATTTTTCCTTCCAGTTGTTATTGTTTAACCTGTTTTGTTCACGACACACACATTTATAACTGGCCTTTATTGGGAGGTGAATTAAACTCTAATGAATAAATATGATAACTGATGTTCCTGCTGCCTTGTGCCCCAGGCTGGTCAGCTATTCCAAAGAGAAAGATTTACACAGAACACTGTTGGCATTGAGTGGTTTCCTAGCTGACCAGTTTATACAGAATTGTAGTTCATGTAAATACTTATTGTTCAACTTCTTCAGAAAACTCTTATTCCTGTAGATCACTCTAGTTGATTCATATCAGAACATTCCTGTTATTAGGGATTTTTTTTAGAAACAAAATAAAAGGTCGTCTTGCCAAGGAATCAGGAAAAACCTCATCTGAAGTACAGCCCCCTTTTATTGATATTGTAACTTCTTCAGCAGATTCATTGACCCACTTGAGAGAACTTCAAGTATGGCTTTAATGGATGGGAGAGGAAATAAAAAATGGGAGGAGAAGAGTGTGTAGCAACATACAAGCAGCACAGCTACTTTATTTCTCCCTACCACTTGCTATTTAGTAACATGCTGGATAAAATAGAAGTGTCTCTAGAGAGGCATTGCTGGTCCTAGAAACTAGTATCTATGACTTTCTGTCACTCTGCAGAATCATTTCAGCTGCTCACTGTGACTCAGCCCACATACGCTGCAAAAAGGGGCTCTCAGCAGGAGATACAAGGGAGCAGACAAGCATAAAAAAAAAAAAAGACAAATATAATATAATACCTAGATTTCTTAGCAGCTGAACAGTTGGGACAGTGCTTTGGTGACACATGAACACTTACTTGGTCTGTAGATCAGAAAAGATGGAATAGTACATTTTTTACCACTTCTTCTTCCTGGGTAAATGGGAGCTGAAGATAAGATACTGCTGTTTTCCCTCCTGCTGTTACAAGTAGTGACATCTACTTGGCTCTACATGAGAGCCTCAAATTTCAGTGTCCTGGTCCTAAGAAGCAGTGCTTTGACAATCCCTCCCTTGAGTGTCAACCTCACCACAGGAAGATAGGAGCCAACTGGGGCTGGCAGGATAACCTGGACGTAAAGTTTACACGTTTATTTTTCTGCCTTGGTTAGAGTTTCCTGAATGCTGGCAGAGAAGCCCCAACTGAGCCCAGGTTTAATGAACCCAGCAGTGGGGCTCCCATTTCTTTAAAACTGTGCTCTCCAACATACTTTGGTGGGCCATTAGTAGCTTAATGATTCTTTATCTTATCCATGCATATTTGACATGGTGAGCCTATCCTCAACTAGTGGGAAGCCTGTACTTTACTTTTTTTGTGGTGTCTCACATCATCATAACAATGAAAATTATGGAAATTATTGAAATTTTATTTGCACCGCTCATTCTTCTATTTCCTCTGTCCCATAATCTTCCAGTAGTAGCTGGGAATAACAGTGATGTGCTAATTTAAACTCCTTGTGTCTATTCCTTTCTTCAGCAAATCATGCCTCAAGTTATTAATTTGTGGTGAGGTGAGAAGACAAGACAGGCAGGGGAGGGAGAGACATATTGTGTGTGCATGTTTCTTCTGCTCTACAATGTTTTACCCACACAGCTATGTCAGCAAAGAGTGTGAAAAATCACATATTCTTTGCCAAAATAGCTACACCAGCCAAAAACCCATGTGGACACAGCTACGCTGACAAAAGAGAGCTTTAATTGCTGACCTCTGGGTGCTTGGGGAAGTTATACAAATATGCAGGCAGAAAAACTCCTGTCAACATGCTCTTCCTCTATAGAAAAGGGTCCAGCTGCCACAGCTAAACCAGCGTGGATATATTAGCATAGATATATCTATATTTGTAATATAAGTTCTGCATCTTGTGGAGTGGTCAAGGATTTTTAATTATGGTAGAAAAAAACACTTGTGGATATCTCAAGCCACTGTGAATACTTGTTTAAGGCTTGTTGAAATTTGCCTA
>JAOXJM010000023.1:58717708-58731403 GCA_026413425.1 Tringa solitaria
CTCTTCTCTTCTCTTCTCTTCTCTTCTCTTCTCTTCTCTTCTCTTCTCTTCTTCTCTTTTCTCCTGAAATTTTCCTCTCACCATTCTGTAGAAGAGTGTTGTGTGTGTGACTGTCAACTTGAGATTGAGGATGCTCCCCAATTCACCTGTGGTGCCTGCTGGATATCAGTTACTGCTGTTTGATACTCAATAAACAGAATATTAATCTTTAAGCAGTAAAGCCCTAGGATCAATCAAGTAGGCTGCTGGGGTTTAGAAGAGAGAAACTGCAGTCTCAGATCAGAGTTGTGATCCATCTAGACTGGAAACCTGTCACTGACCAGATGTTTCAGAAGAACGAAGGAGAGAGAGACCCCATAGTACATGCACATTCTAACGTACTCAAAATCAGATCAAGTGAATTTGTGAAGCTTTTAGAAAAAACCTGTGTCCTTAAACCACCACCAAAATGCAGGATTTCCCTTCCCTCTTGTTGCACAGAAAGGAGAAATGGGAGATTTATCTGCTTTAACTTAACTTGTCTTCCAATTTTCATCAGTTTGTAACAAATAAGAGTCATTACTTAAACCTGCTTATTTCAAATTATGTTTTAAAGTGTTCTGTCTCCCTTCAGCAATTATAGATACTTGAAAAATATTGAGGCTCGTTGTAACGGTTTAGATCAAATGAGAAAATTGCACTGACAGCACCATATGATTTAGAGATAGGAAGTTCAAACTCAGTGGGAGGCGTCTTTCAATTCAAAATGCTCTTTCTCTCAATAGCAAAAGAATGAATAAATATTCAGTGGATAATTATATTTATCACCCTAAAAATATTGAAATATTGTTTTGTTCAAGAAGCAAAACAAAATATGCAGAATTACACCAAATTTGTATGAAACTGCCCCTGCTGTATATCTTACATGCTGATAGAGTAGTATTTTGCTTCCTTTTTCTTATGCTCATATTCAAGTTTATTAATAACATCTTGAGATTTATTGAATGTGTCACAAATGAAAATATAATTATTAAATTTAACATAGAGATACTATAAAACTTGATTGTGCTTAGATTTTATTCTAAATTGTGAATAAATGGGTTATAATGTTTATAATATATTATTTTAATGTGTAATAAGAGAAATGCATTTAGTTCATATATAGTGTACACATTAATTAATATACTTTAGTAAAGTAGAAAGAGAGAAATGTTGTGACTTCCTTGTTGTGTGTACTTTAACTTTGCTTCTTTGCATGTAACAAATGTCATAGCCAAAAACGGTCATGGGTCAAACAGAGCACATGTCTCAGGCCTGATGTTTTTCCGTCTTCACCATCTCAGACTGCAAGCAGTACTATGATTGCATTCTCATTGCAAGCTGTTGTAATAATATCAAAACTTTATTTCTTAAAGCCATATACCACATACGCACTTAAGTTTTCTGGTGAAGTAAAGGCATCTCTAAATGTTCATGGAATTAAGATAGGGTCAAGGATCTCTGAGACCGAAAGAGTTCATCAATAAAGATTAATATTGAAAACTCAAAAATAAAATAAAATAAAAATAAATAAAATATTTCTCTTCTTATATAGTGCCTGGACATTCACAACTCAGAGATCACAACTGTTTCAGGATTCCTGTTCCTAACAGGTTTCTATGCTATTGACATCAGCCTTCTTGTGCTGCTACAGTCATCACTGGAGCTTCTTTTCCATTTTTCTACATGGCCATGCCTTTGGCTTTCTGAAGAATACATTCTCAACTGGACAGACTCCATTACACCCTTCTTCTAAAGCAGAAAGCTTTAATTTTAGCTTTCCTTTTTTTGTTAGGGCTGCATACATTTTTTCTGACACCAGTACGTATCGGCACATATATATAGGTAGAGAACACCTCTTGTAGTGGGAGGTGTCCCTGCCCATGGCAGGGGAGTTGGAACTCAATGATCTTTAAGGTCCCTTCCAACTCTAACCATTCTATGATTCTGTGATACTATGACATGTGCTTTAACACCCTCCATGCTGCCTGTGTACACTTTACTCTTTTGACTGTACCTTTTCATTTCTTCTTAAAAAGTTTTTCACTCTTCCATAATTTTCTCTATTACCAAAAACCTATTGCAGTACATGTTTTGATTTTTGTTGCTTTGGAAAGAATGGTAAGTGTAAATACACTGAAATCATGGACACATTGATAATAAAATTTTGAATCAAGCCCTACACTTGGCTCATTTCTTTCTTTTTTTTTTTTTTCCTCTTGTAAATTTACCTGTGAGAATATAATAATGTTCCATTTCAGGTGTCTAAAAATGTCTAAAAATGTATTTTTCCTATTGTGTCTTAATGAGTCGATGTTAATTTAACTGTCTGTGTCTTTGTGCAACTGAATGCTCCTTTTTATTACTTCTTTCTGTCCTGATGTGATTTCCCTTAGCAATTTTCAGCTATTCTCATTCTTCTGGCTGGCTAATTTATTGTACGGATCTTGTACTATGTTTTCATTTTTTTCTGTTCAGCATTTAAACCCATAGAGAGTCATTGTTTCCTGGTAAGACAGAAGACTTATCTGTCTGCTTGACGGTAGTCTTTCGTAGAGTGCCACCTCCCCCAAGAAGAGAGACCTTCTTGGTCTGAAACTTTCTCCTCCATTTACCATATCTGTTTCAAGGACCTGACATCCTGGGGATAGCTGTCTTCCAATCTCATTGGCAAGTGACAATCAAAATGACGAAGATGTAAGAAAGGGATAGACTGTAGGTGTGCTGGCACATGTTCATCCCCCAAACTCCCTACAGTCCCTGCAAGCAAAACGTTTGAAACTAAACAGAACCCTGAGCTCCTATTAGTATGAAGACTAGCCAAGGTTTAAGACAGACAGCTTTTAAAAATTTTAAATAAACAAGGGAGCATTTCCTTTGAAATAGAAAACATTTTTAAATAACTGTTGTCTCTTGTTTATTTAAAAAAAAAATAAAAAATAAAGAAGCCTAAAAAACCAGTTTGGTACAAGAAAATGTAATGTCTCCATCAGCACTAAATACCAGCTTTCCCTCATGATTCAAAAAAAACCCCTAAAAATTAAGAACACTTCATTGTGCAAGGTGAAAATGTTAGCATAAAATATAAATATAGAAAATAATACAAAATTATATAAAATTCTATGACACAAAAATAAACATTCCATTTTTAGTATAGAATATTTTTCCAAAACAGACTTCTATGACAGGAAATTATATCAAATAATGTCTCTTGACTAACTTTATCAATGGCTCACTCAGTAAAATTCATCTTGACCAAGGGGTCTTAGTCCTGTCCTCTCAGGCTGCCACAAGAACATGGCAATCTTGTCTGCAGAACAGTTGGAAAATTGTTCCCAGTGGGAATTATTTGACCAGGTCAACGGAGTGAGAAAAGTTCCATTCCTGAGGATACACACCACTTGGGATAGCTCTGCTTGTTGGTGGGGGGGGACTTTAAGGAGAGTAAGGTAAACCACAATGGAATGCTTTTCAGCCTGCAGAATGAAGTATAACAAAACATGTGCTGTATTTGGACACAATAAAATTGTCACTCACAGGAATGCTGGAAAGATGAACTAAATGTATCATGCTTGGGGAAGGAGTGGTTCAGAGAGCCCATTATCCCTACTGTATGACATGGGTCAATATACACCAACTCAGAAATTATGCACTTACAGGAACGTTTTGGAAGCCTCAAATTGACTGGAAAGGAAGTATCTAAATGAGTTAAGATAGTCCCCAAAGCATTGGGAACAAGCAAAAATCTCTCCAGTAGTTCACTGGAGTCTTAGCATTTTTCTGACACTGTTAAGAAACCTTTAAAAATAGGAAGTATGTGGGAACTAGACTAGGTCTGCAGTGCAGATCTCTATATTTCTCATCCTACATCTGCAAAAGGGAAAAAAAAAAAGGAAAAAAAAGCAGCACATTTTTATAAAGTGTAATTGTGGTGTGATTTGAATGCCAGAAAGCTAGTGCCTAAGTGAGATGTTTGTTTCAGTTGTCCCAGCTGTATGTTGCCAATGTAGACTTTAGTTTAATTGCAGGCGTTCTTTAAAGTAAATCATTATCTGTCATTGTCATTCCAAAATGATAAAACATTAAAATAGATGCAGCATTCAGCACTATTTAGACAGAGCTGAAAACATTTTAAAAGTATGTATTCCGTAGTCTTTAGATCACAGAATTTTATGCATTTGCTAGAAAGACCTTTCAGATCAAAATATAAGCCAAATTGTCCATAAAATATTGTAAGCTGGTAGAGGAAAAGAGGATAAGCCTTCTCATTTCCACATTTGTCTGCAATTGGAAATATTATAGAGATGTTTAATTATTGTCATTTCATCAGGCTGTCTCTTCAGTCAATGAATGGAAAAGGGATGGTGAGATATCAAATAGCTTCTTCCCAGTAGGGGGAAATCCAAAGGTCCCCAGGAAGGTGTCATAAAGGAAAAGTGGATGTGACGTGCTACTTCGCATTTTAGGAGAGTCATACATATAACAAAAATATTCTATAATGATCAAGGATGACCAAACTCAAAATTAAGGGAACTATATTTTGGCACCCGAGGAAAACTTTACAGTTGCATTGTGCCCATATAATACAAGTATAACGTGCCACAGAATTGTTTGAATTTAAGTGTGTGCCAGCCAAATTTAAAATTAGCTGATGCTCCCCTCAACTTCTTCTTTCCCTTTCTTCTGAGTAAGTAGTATAGTTTCTGTAGCAGAAACTATATTCTGTCCAAATATTCTTTTCCACAGCTTCTCTGCTACATACACGCTTGCTATCCAGTGTGGGAGCAGCTAAAGGACACAGACTGTGCAGGAACACAATACGGAACAGTCACTCTGTAGCTGAGAGAGGTCCAGAGCAGTAGGTCACAGATGCTGAGAGCAATAAGTGGATTCATTCAGTAATCATGGGATTTTCATTGAATCCGTGTATCACTCTGGCTTAGTGGCTCTGACACATTGCTCCTTACAGTACCTTATTGTTGATTTAAGCAAGTTTCCTCTGTTGCTGGAACTTTGCCTCAAACCGTTTTCCCTCTTAAAAATCAGAAGTAAAAAAAAAATCTGTTTCCCTGGAGGGGATCATTCTCCATCTAGCCCACCTGCAGATTAAACTATAGTGCAGCTCTGCATAACATTTTAGAACCAAGTTGTACTAAAATAAATTTTGTGACAAAGGAGCACCACTGCCACATCTACCATCAACCCTGTTCATAAGACTGTGCAGGAGAGGAAAGTGAAGGTGTGAGAAATGTATTCCCCTTTTCCATGTAAACACAATCACTTTCTTATATTCACAAGCAACTTAATATCCATTATCACTTAGCAACATAATTTATACCAACTGCACTCGGGTGGAAATGTTTATGCTTTGCTCCAGAAATATATTGAATATCTTCATAGCACATCATAGTTTTCAAATTGTGCTACTTCAAAGATGTCTGTGTGGTAGGATTCTAAGAATCATGGAATGGTAGGGGTTGGAAAGGACCTCTGGAGATTATCTAGTCTATCCCCCCTAGTAAAGCAGGATCACCCAGAGCAGGTTGGACAAGAACACATCCAGGAGGGTTTTGAATGTCTCCAGAGAAGGAGACTTCACCACTTCTCTGGGCAGCCTGTTCCAGTGCTCTGTCACCCACAAAGTGAAGATGTTTTTCCTCATTTCAGATGGAATTTCCTGTGTTCCAGTTTGTGCCCGTTGCCTCTTATGGTGTTGCTGGACACCACTGAGAAGAGTCTGGCCCTGTCCTCTTGACACTTGCCCTTTGGATATTTATAAGTATTGATCTCATCTTAGTTTTCTCTTTTTCAGGCTAAACAGACCCAGGTCTCCCAGCCTTTTTCTCATAAGAGAGGTGCTCCAGTCCCCTGATCATCTTCGTAGCCCTCCACTGGACTCATTCCAGTAGTTCCCTGTCCTTCTTGAACTGAGGGGCCCATAACTGGACACGATACTCCAGATGTGGCCTCACCAGGACAGAGTGGAGGGGAAGGATGACCTCCCTTGACTGCTGGCCACACTCTTTTTAATGTACCCTATGATACCATTGGCCTTCTTGGCCACAAGGGCACATTGCTGGTTCATGTTCAATTTGTTGAACCAGCTCTCCCGAGTCCTCCTCCACAGAGCTGCTGGTTGACCCCTAACCTATACTAGTGCATGGGGTTATTCCTCCCTAGGTGCAGGACCCTACACTTGTCTTTGTTGAACTTCATCAGGTTCCTCTCTGCCCTACTCTCTAGCCTGTCCAGGTCCCACCCCTGCCAGTTTTGTACCATCAGCAAACTTGCTAAGGGTACACTCTGTCCCTTCATCCAGGTCGTTGATAAATATGTTGAACAGGACTGGACCCAGTACTGACCCCTTGGGAACACTGGTAGTTATAGGCCTTCAACTAGACTCCACACTGCTAATCACAACCCTTTGAGCTCTGCCACTCAACCACTTCTCAGTCCACCTCCCCGTCCATAAGAATAACCTAATTAAGACTTTCTAACTGTATCTAACTGTATTGACATTGCTTTTCCTATAGGTATCGGATACCAGGTGCAAGATGTTCCAGTGCAAAAACAAGCATAGAGGTTACTCTGTACAGTGCCAGTCATGTTAGATCTGATCTTGTTGGAAACAAGAGGTGCTTTCATCATACAATAGTAATTTACATTATGAGCCTCAAGGATAAGTGATTTATTTCAAAGACAGGAGTGACTTTTCCACAACTGGGATGGCATAAAATCTGCTAGATAAAGCAGGGAAATCAGGTCCACCTAGTTGCTCGCTGTGTCAGGACAATTTTCCAAGGAGCTTCTGCAGAGCAGTCTGCAGGAAGAAATACACCCCCTGCTCCTACTCCATGGAGAAGTGTCTCAATATGCTTCTCCTTCTGGACTCAACCCAATTTTGCTGTTTAGACTGATATGCCAAGCCCATCTGGTTTCACTAAGATCCCCTAGGTTTTACAAGGCTCCAGCCACATTCTTTGGCTCCAGCTTGCAGAATATGCTTACAGGGTAGAGGATCTCTGTCTGCTATCACTTTTTGGAAATGGATCTCTAGCTATAAAAACAACACTGAGACCCCTAAGGGTACCTCTACATTCTTAAAAAGCTGAGTTCCCCAGTTCATTCCCAGGTCCTGGCACCATGGTATTGAGGTCAGAGTAGACAGTTTTAGCACTCTAGACATAACCTAAAACTTTATGGGAAGGACTGTATTCTCCTTGTTCCTCATTAGTTGGGACTCTGAATTGTGCATGTTATCTAGAGAAAGAAGATGCAAACTTTTCAAGAGACATCTAAACCATCAGCTCTTCAGAAAATAGGGGGAGCAAAACTGGTAAGCATCTATTGACTTTTTTTTCTTTCATTGTTCTCATTCTCTGAGATATGACCAAACTTTTTTTAAAAAAGTATTAGCGTATACGCTTGTTTTTTGGTGGTTTGGTTTTTTTTTCTTTATTTTGTTTTGGTTTTGGGTTTTTTTTGTTTTGTTTTGTTTTTATTTAAGGATTAATTTCTCTTACCTTCCAGATTAGAGCCTCTGCTTTATATACAGCTTCTTCTCTGGTCCCTGAACTTAACATCCCTCCACATATCCAGGCCAGCAATCAACAGACCTCTTCTTATACAAGAAACATTCTCCAATGAATTCATCTACAAGTTCCCCTTCTCAGCTGTTGTATTTTCAGACACTTGACTTGGAACAATTATCTTCTGCTTTTTTTTTTTTCCTTTTTTTTTCTGATAGGGGACTCTTTACTCCCTAAAGAGTAAATTCCTTGCAGAGGAACTAGAGAAAATTGCTTTTGCTCAAAATGCTGTCATTGTGCTTCATTTGGGCAAGACATACTCAGATGCTGATGGCCATCAGCAGGTGTTCTGAAAGACTCCACTGTGCCTAATGTATAAGTACTTAAGTCTTTTATTGATTATACCCATGACACATTTGGGAAAAGCAAAATTGCCTTTCCCCCAATAACTTTTTTATACATATTTATGCAAAGTAATGACCTCAACAGAACAAAGAAAATTTTAGGTAATCCCCAAGTTACCTATACTTTATAAATAAAGTACTCACTTGGGATATGGGAATACAAGCATTAATATTTGAATCTTTATAGCTCAAATTCCAGTCAAATTTTAATTTCTTTGATGGACAGGTTTTAATTTCCCTCTCAAATATTTGCTTTATCCCATGACATAATAGAAACATTTTCAAAACTAACTTCATTTTTTTCCCTGAATGCTCTTATGTTGTATATCAAATTGGGATTGAAGCCTTTCCTAATTTTCTAAAAATATCTCTATGTTCTTAGAAAATTATACTCTTCTTTCTTTTTTTTTTAAATTAATATCAAGAGCAGCAAGAATGAAATAGACAGCTAGTTGGAAAGGTGTGTCTACAATAGTGAGTAAATTACTTCATGCTGAGGATGTAATGTCCAACCTAGATCCTTTTCAGAAGATTGTATTCAGGAATTTCTCCAGTCTGGTCCCATTTACTGAGTTTCCATTTGAGATTGAAATACACCAAGCGTGCTCCTAGAGTGCTCCTTACAGCTGATAGAAGCCTGGAAGGAATTCAGTACATGAACTCTGAAATCTCTCCAAAATCACTGCACGAGGCACATGAGAGTCAAAACACAGCTCCAAACCACAGAAAATGGTGACAATCCTGCTTAGCTTCGAAAATATGCTTCAAATCTGAACTAAAGAATCATGTAGATGAAACCAGGGA
Organism: Tringa solitaria; assembly: GCA_026413425.1. Taxonomy (NCBI): domain Eukaryota; kingdom Metazoa; phylum Chordata; class Aves; order Charadriiformes; family Scolopacidae; genus Tringa; species Tringa solitaria. The sequence goes on from JAOXJM010000023.1 coordinate 58,726,464, forward strand.
CAAACCCTTCCCAGCCAGTGTTTTAAGAGCCATGGGTGTTTCTCAAAACATTTTGGGGTTACTGTCTCCTTGGCTGTCCTCGTAACAGAATAGGAAGCATCACCCCTTTCACCCTTTATCAGCCTACTTTTCCTTAACAAGTGAAAATATTCTTGATCAAACTTCTGCAGGTCAGAGTGAAATTTTTATTTATTTTCTGGTATGACTAAGTGGCTAAACTCTGTCTTGACAGATAACCCAAATCAGATATTAAATGAATTTCTGTTATTATCTAAAAAACCCCAAGATTCCAGAGAAATAAGCAGGGTCCGCATTATGCATATTAGTGCATCCAAAAATATATTGAAGGAACATCGTTAGGATGCAGTGTCTCTATCCATTGACTCCTATGCAAGAAGGACCAGGAAGGGTCTGATGATACCGGACTTGCAAGATCACAGCAGCAGTTACAGCACGAGGAGCAACATAGCAGACAAGCAGGAACCTTTGCTCTCTATAACTATCTAAAAGGAGGTTGTAGTGAGGTGGGAGTTGGTTTCTTTTCCCAAGTAATAGGCAATAGGAAGAAAGGAAATACCCTCTAGTCATGCCAGGGAAGGTTTAGATTGGGTATTAGAAAAAATTTCTTCTCTGAAAGGTTGTCAGGCATTGGAGCAGGCTGCCCAGTGAAGTGGTTGTGTCACCATCCCTGGCAGTATTGAAAAGATGCGCAGACGTGGTGCTGAGGGACATGGTTTAGTGGGAATTTGGCAGTAATGGGTTAACAGGTCTTCAACAGGACTTGATGATCTTAAAGGTCTCTTCCAACCTAAATAATCCTATGATTCTATGTTTAAGGTCCTGTCCTAGAACTTTACTAAGATCTGTAACTCTGTGGGACAAAAGTGAGACCGTATTTCCAGTGTTATTCTGGGTAGGTGGTTTTTGGCATGAACATTATAAACTATACAGATGTATTATTTACATTATATCTTTCTATAGGATCCCTGTACCAGTCAATGTACAGAATGCTTAATGTTCTCTTAGCTGACATTTTTTCAACCTCTTTCTATTTGCTGTTCAGTGTGTACTTCTGTAGGTTATCTACTGCAGACTGGTTTGATCTGTTCCTCAAGTGAGTTTTTTTGCAGTGTTTACCACTAATACATATGAGTGCTTCATAAACAATTCCTTTATCTTCACAGCACCTCTGTGAGAGGATTACCTCTTTTTTATGCACAGAGAACTGAGACACGGGGAGATAAAGTTGAAAAATGTACACTAATGCGGAGCGTCTAATCTGAGATGTTTCAAACCTGGCTATTTGCATCTTAAGGTATGACATATTAATGCCAAATAGTGTTAGTTGCAAACAAGAGTGGTCAGAGTTTCTGCAAAGCAGGTCCCAAGGAGGAGAAGGATGCTAAGGAGAGATGTGAAAGGGGACACACGGGTCCTTTGGCTGTACTTTGGCTCTGTGGCAAGAGCCTTCTTTCCCTCCTTGCCTCAGCATCATGGCCACCTTGAGGAGGCAACATGGGAACATGGTTTGGAAGGAAATTATGTCACATTCAAATCAGGCACCTTTCTGGGCAACCTGAGCAACGTGACAGCAGGGAGCAGAGCAAATTTTATTAACCTTCTGTTTAACATCAGTGACTCACTATGAAATCTTTGTGAAAGATAGTGATAATATTCCTTACAATAAGAAGGCAACTTTGCAGAATAAATTTCACAATTTTTAAGAGGTCCTTGGGCATACCACCCTAGGTATCAAAAAAACATGTCTGGAAATGACTGGAAATTGTGGAGGTAATTGTCAGAGTAATTCCTGATTGCTTAATGTCACATCCTGAAACAATTTTCATGCACTATAATATATTCACATGCAAATATAAGTAAAGTATAAATATTGGTTTTACTGGACCCCTTCACTAGAACACTTGAAAAAGGATAGAAATTGAAAGGTTTTTTCCAAACAGAGTTTAAAATAATGGCTGATGTTTCCCTCAGTGTGCACATGTTGGGGAAGAATGTTGAGATTTGCTTAGAGGAATCTGTAAGAGCCAACATGCTCTCACTTACACACAGCAAGTGGTGCCAGTGATGTGCATTTAATTTAGCAACACCATCCCAATTAAGAAAAATGACCTTCAGAGCAGTTGTGAAAAAAAAACAAACTATTGAAATGCTTTGAAAAGGAAAGACTGGAAAAACACCTGAATTTTCAAACAGTCAAATTTGGGTCTGCTCTGTAATGGTTTTATTTCTCTGGCAATAAGAAAATATTTCTGCTTTTCATTTCCAGTCCACGCAGCTCGTGCTGAAAATGGCATCATGGAGAAATAGGCTAATCGGTGCACGATCACCTGTCATCTCGCAGGAACAAGATTACCTAAATTATAATTGCAGGAGAGGGAGAAGCAAAATCTTGTAGAAGTGCTCGAGACCCAGATCAGTCGCGCACCCGGTTTGTGACAGCCACAGAGGCACCCAGCTCCCCGTGCTTCCTTTAGACACACTACATCTGTGTATACATAATATTTTCTGGTTTCAGACATGTATTAACACTCTGCTTTTTTTTTTTTTTTTCCCTGCACTTTACATCATTTTGAGTGATTTTTTTTTTTTATTTTTTTATTTATTTATTTTTTTTAAAAAATCCCACCTGCCTTAGAGAGGGCTGCCAGCTCCAGCACAGCATCCACCCGTGAAAGCTGTTGGGAACCAGTGAAAGAGGAGAAGGGAGCAGTAGGCAGATAAAGGCGGGCATCCATGCAGGCAGGCTGGGGAAGGTCATTTGCTCTCAATTCCTAGGGACAGGAAAATGCAAAATTCACAAAGGGATGCTGCCGGTGGTTGCTGCGGGGCTGGGGGGGTGGGAAAGGGGGGTGTCACCTGCCCGGGGGTGGGGTGTGTTGGTGGCACCTCATCCCGGTGTCCCCAATTCCCATCCCGGTGTCCCCCCCCCGGGGTTGGGTGACCGGGTGGCTTCGTTCCGGTCACCCATTTCTCCCCCAAATCCCCCCCGGGAGACGGGGTCTCCGGCAGCAGCCGCCGTCACGGCACAACCTGGGGGGGGGTGGGGGGGTGGAAAAAAGGGGTGTTTAGAGCCTGGGAATTCCGACTGGAAAAGCCCCCCCCCCCCCAGCGGTCAAGGGGAAAGCAGGGAATTTTTCCCCTTGGAGAAACTGGAGAGGGGTGGGTTTTTTTGGAGGGGGGAGGCTGCAGACCCCCGGCCCGTCTGGGATCAGCGGTCTGGGGGCCAGATCCGGCACCTTCCCGGGGTGGGGGGGCAGCTGGGGGATGCTCTGGGATGCTGCGGGATACCCCGGGATGCTGTGGGATACCTCGGGATGCTGTGGGATACGCCAGGATGCTGTGGGATGCTGTAGGATATCCCGGGATGCTGTGGGACACCCAGGGATGCTGTGAGATGCCCTGGGATTCTCTGGGATGCCCTGGGGTACTCTGGGATGCTGCAGGATGCCCTGGAATGTTGTGGGATATCCAAGGATACTGTGGAATACCGTGGGATGCCCTGGGATGCTGTGGAATGCTTTAGGATATCCCGGGATGCTGTGGGACACCCAGGGATGCTGTAGGATGCCCTGGGATGCTGCAGGATACCCCAGGATGCTGTGGGATACCCAGGGATGCTGTGAGATGCCCTGGGATTCTGTGGGACACCCTGGGATACTCTGGGATGCTGCAGGATGCCCTGGAATGTTGTGGGATATCCCAGGATACTGTGGAATACTGTGGGATGCCCTAGGATGCTGTGGAATGCTGTAGGATATCCCGGGATGCTGTGGGACATCCAGGGATGCTATAGGATGCCCTGGGATGCTGCAGGGTGCCTTAGGATACCGTAGGATGCCCCTGGATGCTGTAGGATATCCCAGGATACTGCGGGATACCCTGGGATGCTGCAGCATACCACAGGATATTGGGGAATGCCACAAGATGCTGCAGGAAGCCCTGAGATGCCCTGGGATGCTGCAGGATGCCCTGGGATGCTGTGGGATAACCTGGGATGCTGCAGGATGCTGTGGGATGCCCCAGGATGCTGGGTGATACCCCGAGATGCTGCAGGATGTCCTAGGATGCTGTGGGATAACCTGGGATGCTGTGGGATGCTGCGGGATGCCCTGGGAAGCTGTGGGATGCCCTGGGATGCTGCAGGATGGCTTGGGATGCCCTGGGATGCTGTGGGATGTCCTGGGATGCAGTGGGATGCCCTAGGATGCTTCAGGATGCTCTGGGATGCTGTGGGATGCTGCAGGACGCCGTGGGATGCTGCAGGATGCCCTGGAATGCTGTGGGATGCTGTGGGATGCCCTGGGATGCTGCAGGATGCCTTGGGATGCCCTGGGATGCTGTGGGATGTCCTGGGATGCAGTGGGATGCCCTAGGATGCTTCAGGATGCTCTGGGATGCTGTGGGATGCTGCAGGACGCCGTGGGATGCTGCAGGATGCCCTGGGATGCTGTGGGATGTCCTGGGATGCAGTGGGATGCTGTGGGATGCTGCAGGATGCCCTAGGATGCTTCAGGATGCCCTGGAATGCTGTGGGATGCCCCGGGATGTCCTGGGATGCTGCGGGATGCCCTAGGATGCCTTGGGATGCCCTGGGATGCTGTGGGATGCAGTGGGATGCTGCAGGATGCCTTGGGATGCCCTGGGATGCTGTGGGGTGCAGTGAGATGCCCTGGGATGCTGCGGGATTCTTGCCCACAACCCTCAGCCCCCATCCCGGAGGGGCCAGGGCCAGGGTTGGGGGGGGGGCATCCTCCACGGCCTCCTGACTCCATCCCCGGCTCCGGCCGCTCGGGCAGAAGCGTTCAGCGAGAAGTGATTTGTAGCAAGAGTTCTCCGGAGACCCCCGGGGCTGGGGGAGACGGGGGGGGGGACGGGGGGGGGGACACAGCGGTGGCCGCCGCCGCGCGCTGCCGCATTTT
>JAOXJM010000023.1:58731503-58746824 GCA_026413425.1 Tringa solitaria
GGGGAAAGGGGGGACACAAGAGTCACTAGGTGGCAGAAGCGCTCCTTCTCCTGCTCCTCCTACCTCTTGTGGTGTGGGCTGTAATTAGGTCAGTGTATGGTAAAGTAGGACTGGGTGATAAATAAAGTAGGTTTTTCTCTCCTAGTACACGCTGCAGCTTCGTTTCGCCTCTTTTTAGGTAGCGTTACAAGGTGGATTAAAACTTTTAAAGGCCAAAAAAAAAAAAAAGCCCTCTTGCCAAGGTAAATGAAATTTAAACTCGCTGAGGAGTAACGGCAGAAAAGGAGGAGAGAGAAAAAGGAAAGATGACTCCTCTCTGGTGACATTGATATTCTGTTCAGAAGAACACCGAGGAGGGGGAGGGCTGTGCAGAGATGTGTGTTAAATCTCAAATCCAAACAGCCAAAATGTGCAGTTTTGCCAGCTCTAGTGCAAAGCAATAACATGCACTTTTTCCTTGAGGTATTTTTGTAATTTTGCTATGAAAAAGGCAGTTTTAGTCAGCAAAACATGACTGATTTCCCCTTCCAGAGATCAGAGTAATGTATCTCACTATGGAGGTGGTACTGAAGGTCAAAGATGAGATAACATCTCCTGCATCACTTAATCTCCATCTAACTGGGAGCCACGTTACCCCAGAGCTCGGTGTCAGCTCATGGAAGGGAAGGTACAAGTTGTCAGAACAATTATTACAGAATGTGCTTAATCAGATTCACAAAGCTGTTCTTTCTGGGTTAAATCATGCTAAGGACTTGGTACTATTTCCAGTGAAGTCAAGGCAAACCTCTCTTTAACTTCAATAAGAACAGATTTTGTGCTCAGTGCAGCATTTTACTTCCCAAAAGACATGACAGAGAAGGAGTCTGCAGGAAGAGGAAGACAGAGGACAGGAATAATCCTCTTCATCTTTCTAGGCTTTCCACCCCTAAACATGCAGGGAGAAAAATAGACTTACTTAAAACAGAAGGTGACCTGGCTGAAAGGAACAGATGCAAAAATATAAAGTAAATAAACAACAGCGTAGGTTCTAAAATGTGATTTGGGAAGAATCTGAAATTCTGCTTAGATCTAAACCAGTGATCTTTAAATATGATATTGCAGAGGCACGCTAAGATCAGGAGCTCTGAAAGCCTAGATCACTCAGATCACTTCTCCAAGTGCTTGCCAGTGCTGTTTTGGCTTGGGGGGTTAGGTAACTAACTCCTGCCTAAAACCCGCTGGGAATTTAAGATAGGCAGAGAGCTGTATTAAATCCTCAGAAAGTCCCAATTTGTTCAATTTATTTAAGTATGGGCAACTTACATTGACAGGATCAGATCTTAACAATGCACTTTTATTTATTTTGGTTTTTTAAGCGCAGTAAAGGGCAGCGCCTCTATTCATTGTTAATACAATAGCCTAGAGATGGATAACCATAGCGGGAGGACAATTTTAGTGACATCAGATTAAGTGTGTATGAGGATTTCTGGGAAATCTCAGTTCTGGTCAGTGGGAACTGCTGGAACCGGGTCTGTTCTGCAGTGGGACAGAGTCTCTCCTGAAGACTCCTTGCCATCTCCTGCTTACAACCACTCCTGCAGTGGCTTCCCCTTGGCTCTCTGAGGTATTCTGTGGCTGTTGACCAAATGGAGATTTCTTAATATTTTTTTTTTGGTTCAGGTAAGTAGGTTTAGCTGTTTGCAGATTCACTTAGAAAGGAAGAGCCTTAAATCCCACCCTGAAGTGAGTGTGATACCTACATTTATACAGAGTTATGGTTTTAATCTCATTTCTACACAGCACTTGTAGGAATCAGCCTATAGCTTAGGTCACTCAAGTGAGGAAAACCTCAGCCCTCTTTTGACCTTTTGTTGCCCAAGCCTGGGCAGGTCTCTGAATTTCCAGGTGAATTCTCTAGCAACTGATCTGTTGTGTAAATGGTGGGCACAGGTTCTATAAATCATCTGGCTCCAAGAAGCAATGCAGTGAACTCTGCTCTTTACAAGGGTACATGAAAGCAAACATTTCATGGACTCAGGTTTCCCTTGCTCAAGTGAAGTATGGGAGCTGAGATTTCCCTTGCTTGGTGTTTTTCAATGATACCTGATAATTTTAGGAGAGATCACATTGCACAGTATACTGTATAAATCCTTGTGTACACAAAATTGTATGACAGTGCCTAAAAGACACTGCTGTGTCTCTTTTTATAGACACTGAAGTCTTATATTGGACCTAGGGCTATAACTTTGTTGTTTATTACAGTTAATGAATTTAAGTAGGACACCAGTTACATTAGCATGTAGATTCTGCTGTGAATTTCAGAGGTTTGAATAAGTTTCAGAGAAGAAACAAGAATAGGGAAAAGCCCAACATGGTCCTGGTATCCATAACATCATTCTCTCCTACCAGATATAGGTGGGTGTTCTCTGGTGGGAATAATAGTTATCACAGCACAAAGATGCTGTGAACCTAAAAGAGTAAATGTGTTAATATTAGACACATCATTCAGACCCTCAGGTGGAGACAACTATTAAAGAACAGAGTGTTAAAATAGCATCCTCCCTCAGTCCTATCATTTTTATTCCTCATGTACTTTTTACTACATCAGTATAAACTATAACCGCCTGCCTCAGAGAAATTAGTTAGCAAGTTTGTTTCATTTCTGTGTGGCTCACAATCAAGCGTCTAGTAGCATCACAGCAAAAGAAATTTGTTACCTGAAGATGTTGTCAGGCATAGGAGAGATTGATTTCACCAGTGTCACTAGAGTTTCCCAGCAACAGCTGGTATTACCACTGACTTCATCTACAAGATGCTGTCCTTGTGTTTGACCTGGAAATCAGAAAAAGCTAGTTGAATAGTTTCACTCATTTAGTCAACCCCTATACTTACTTGAAAATGAGCTGTGTTCAGGACTATATTCCTTCCAAGAGGTCTGCTTTTACCACCATCTCAAAAAGCTTAAGAAAAGATGAAAGATGGTGGTGACAATAGATGTGGCTGGTGGACTCCTGCCTACACGTGGTCTCTCACTGATGACAATACCAGAACAAAAGAATCATCAAGATTTCTTTCTTAGAAATCCTCAGTGTAAACAAGACCTGACTGTGGATTTAGAGTGCTAAACTTACTATTTGACAAGTTAGATCCCAAAAGGATTATTTTTGTTACTACTAAGCTTGAATCTGATGTAGAATGAGGGTTGGATTATTTTTTTTCTTGGTATTTTTAACTGCTCTTGAAAACATTTTGTTGAATAGTAGGAGTGGTTGGTACTTTTCCAATTTGGAACTGCTTAGCTCATGAGTTCATAAAATAACTGCTACAACTGAAAAGTACTGCAGCAGCACAGAAAAAAAAAAGATAAAGAAAACTCTGCAGACTTATAAACACATTATTTTCTCTTTCCAATTGAGGTCCAGATGTTCAAAAGAAAACATATGGACAGAAAAGAATTTTGATTTTACTTTTAAACAAAAACAATACATTTTACTTCTTTCACTTGAAGAGTTTTACAGAGCTTGGAATTTCTATTTTATCATTGTGTTATGTGATGCACACTGAGGGTTAGTGCTATGTTTGAGGTTACAAAATCAGTGGCACAAAATAAGATGCATTTAGCTTCATCATCTCAACTATTTTCCCATAAGAATAAAATCGTTGTGGTAAGGGAAGAATTTATGTATTGTCTACTCGGTGCTCTGCTTCCTTGTGAGAATCAACTCAAAACAGAGATGCTTAATGTTTTAGACAGTGCTAGCCACAGAGTCTGTAATGGGACCATGTCAGAGTCTCATGCTGTAGCTTCTCTTCAGCAATATGCCATACCCTTGCCTCATGATCTGGTGTACACATCTGCATGCCAGACATAGCATGAGTAGACATGCAACACCTTCCTTCCCTCTCATGATATTTTCCACATCCATGAATGCCCAAATTAGCATATGAACAGATGTGCATATACCCATCACTTCCAGTGTCATTTCTGGATGTTTAGGCTTATGGCAGAGGAACTCTCTGAAAACTTGGGAGGGAGCAGGCACCAGCTCACAGGCCAAAGCTGAGCTGCTCCTGACTCAAGATGCACAGGCGTCTATTCCTATCCTAGAAAAACTGTTCAGTGCACAAACATTTTGGGATGGCATGTTCTGCTGTCACATCAACTTAATCAGATGTATTAGTCTCTATTTGTAGAACAAATGGATTTTTCTGATAAAAGATACAGTTTCTTGATTTCAAAATCAATTTTATTGTGTGCTGAACAGGTGAATATTGGTCCATTCATTCATGAACTTCTGCATGGGAATGAGATTGTTTGTTCAGCTGAGAGATCAAACTGTGGTGAACAGGTTGCTGCAGTTTTAGTGATGAGCTTAATTGGCATCCAGTGACAGTAAAATAACAGAGGGTACTGCAGGTCAAACTTCAACTCCATGGGCAGAGCTCTGTGGGGAAGCTTCTACAGTACCTGCTGCACTATTGTTCCCTCTATTCAGTACTATCAGCATCTATCTTTCTGAGGAACACTAGGCTTTTTATTTTAAACCAAAAAAACTCACAAGGGGTTCTATGTGCCAGGATGGTGTAATATATGATTTGCATAAGAAAGGGTGAATAGACTCAAACTCCCTCCTTGAAAAGCAAGGAGCTGAGTTTTCCTTTTTAATGATAAAGTCTCATGTCACACTCTGTATCTCATTGTGAGTCTCCCACAAAATCATTTGATTAGAAAAGCAGAGGATAATTGGCATGACAAAAACAAGGACACAAGAAGTGAGGCATTATGTGCTGTTTCCACAAATATTACTGCTAATTGTGTCAATTAAATTATCTAATTAGTCTACAGTAAATCACTTGAACACACACTAGCACAAATTCAAAGCATATGTCTCTACAGGGAAACTAATAGTTCCTAAAGGGTCAGAGTTTAGGAAAAGCCAGCAGACATGGTATGAGAAAAGAGTAACTCTGATTTGAATTTTGTTAATAGCCAAACATACCTAAGCAGTGTGCAGGTCACCCTGCTGCCTGGGAAGTGATCTGATAATAAGCATTACATGTGGCATGCCAAAATTAGACCTGGACACATCCTGACCATTCTAGGAAACAGCCCAAAGCCATGGCTGTATCACAGCAGGGCTGAGCCCACAGTAAAAAGCCTTTGGGAAAGGCAGGATATCTGTGCTGGCCCATGCTCCAGAAGCTTGGAGCAGGGCATGACTGCGTAGGCAGTAGAGTAGAGGCAAAACCTGCACTGGTCAACTAAATGTTCCCAGGACCATTATCTCATCTGAGACCAGTTGACAGGGAACAGTCTATGTCCATACCATTAAATTCTCTTGCAGCCCCAGGCAAGTTAGAGTGCCTGTTGGGAGTGATCCCTGGGCCATGTTGACTCCCAAATGTGTCCAGGAGTTGTTTAGGTGAGTTCTAGTTCACACAGGCCAAAACTGCCTTGGGCTGTTCTCTCTCTCGGACAGTTTGGGCAGTCCTGGTGTTCTCCAGCACTTTTTATTTGCTTGGGCACAAGCAGTCATGACATCTGTTTTATCCTCTGCATGATGCGTTCTTACAGAGTCATCACCATATTTATGTAGGTTGCAGTCACTGGGATCATAAGTTTGACTGATCTAAGAACTGAGTTCTTCTCCAAACTAAATCCTTTATCTATCTATGATCTTTATCTGTAGCTATAAATAGAAGCCTTTAGCTAATGCCACTCTCATACTCTTCCTACACACATACATGGCCCAAACTGGCAGGCCAATAATCAACTTCATTATCGAGATCTCACCTTAATCTTTGACAACATCCCTACTAAGATGTGTTGCCACGTGCGAAGAATAAGAATGGCCACAAGGGCAATGAAAAAGTTGCATTCTGATCTTTAATACTTCCTGGAAATAATTCTTTGTAATCATCAGCACAACATATAAAATAAGCAAGGACTGTCCAAAGCGTAGTTAGCCATAAAATCTTTTAGGAAATCAGTGTCTGGAGGAAGCTTCTGCAAAGTAATGAACAGGAGGCTGTCATTTTTCATTTGGCAACATTTGATGTCATTGTTCATTGATGTTTCATTTGTCACATTTCACACATTTAATAAATAAACTAAGTTCTTATTTAGTTGTGGTGTGATAAAGCCACCTGAAAAGCACAAACACACCTCTATATTTTAAAGCTGAATAAATTAACACTTTCATCTGTAAAGGTATCCAAGGGTGATATGCTTTACTGTTTTCAAATGTAGTTTTCTATAACTATATATGAATATAAATTTAAAGGCTGAACTTCCATAATGAGTATTTAGATTGTATCAAGCAATAATTGATAGAAATGTTTAAGTGTAAAAGTAGAATATGAAAACCAAAATAATTTAGATTCCTCAGTCACAAATGAAATCTTTTAATCAGCTTTTCAAGTTGCAAAAATGTCCCCAGTAGCTGTAAGATCAAGTGTGAAAGAAAAATGTTAAAACTTGCGAAGAGCAGCACTGAAAAGTTTTGGATGACAGGAAATTTGTCTTCCATTCAATAACTAGCCACTCCCCACCAAATATTTTTACATACTTACCATACAGAGAACTTCTTACTCTCATCATAAGCGTAATTAGTTCCTCATTTAGCACCCTCATTGGATGCGGCAAAATTTTGCAATCAAATTTAATCTCTTTTTTTTTTTTTTTTTTAATTCTGAGCCAGTCATGTTTCCCCTCCACTTCACCAGGCAGGGTTATTTACAGTCTGTAGAGATTCACAGCAATTTCGTGAATTGTGCAAGGGGTTTCTGTCATTTTTCAGAAAGCTGTAATAACTGTGTGTGTAAGTGCCACTGTTTATAAGTGCAGGAGGCTAGTTCACAAAAATATCAGTGTCTAAATTAAGTGTTTATTTAACTTCTCATTATCTGAATGTCATAAAATTATATAAATTCAACAGTGATCAGGTTTTAGTTCATGTTACCTTTTTCTTTCTAACTGAAGATATTATTTAATGACGCGGTTGTTCAGGAACAAGGCATTTTTTAAAACAATATTTGTAGATGTGCTTCCAAGGATTGGGTGTGTCCCGTCGAAATAAAGAATGAAACTTCAATATCTCTATTGCCAGGGAAACACCCTACACCTTCATCATGGTCAGTTCTCTTTGAATAGTAACAATAATGCTTTGTTTCCCTCTCAGTTATGTCATTATTGCAAAACTTAGCTTTTCATTTATTGTTTTTACCTTGTTTTGGGAATTTGTAATTGTAGCAATGGAAAAGTGCATGGATCGTGTTTGTCCAGAACAAAGAAGAAAGTAGAGGCTTTATAAATGAGTCAATACAGAGGGTATCAGTTTTAGAAAGTAAGCCAAACCTTTAATAGCTTGATGAGCTTAGCTGCATGCTGGTCAATCAAAAGTAGGGATGGCCATGGGACAGTGCTTAGAACCACAGCCTGGCAACATATTATTTTCTGCTACACCCCTCTCTAATTAGCACTTGTTTAACTGCATCCAAAATACTGGTCCAGAGTTGGATGTCCCAGTACAGGAAAGACATTCACAAGCTGAAGCAAGGTCGACCACCGAGATGGTTGGGTCTGGAGCACTCAGCTGGTGAAGAGACGCTGAAGCACCAGGCCTGGTTCAGCCTGGGGCAGAGACAGGTTCAGAAGGACCTAACAGCAGATCCCCAGCATCTGGGTGGGGGGTAGGAGAGAGGGGGTTTCAGCTAAAAGGCAGTCTTGAGCTCTTCACAGTGAGGCTTGGTGGGAGGGTGAGAGACAACATAAAGAAGTTGAAAAAGGGGGCTTGAGCGAATATCAGGAAACACTTTTTCACCATGAGAGTAGTCAAGCAGTGGAACAGGTTGTGCAGCCCCCACCCTTGGTGGTGTTCAAAACCCGACTGGATAAAGCCCTGAGCAACCTGAGCAGCTAACCATGTTTTGATCAGCAGGTTGGAATAGAGATCGCCCAAGGCCCCTTCCAACCTGAATTATTCCGTGGCCCTTTGATTCTATAATGGCAAATAAAAATGATTTACATATATTTATCTGCCAAAAATTGGTGAGGAGAGCCATTTAATTTAATAACTACCAGGTGACTCTTCACTCTTAACAGCTTAGGAGTTTTGCACAATATACTGCAGTATGGATCACTGTTCATAAAAACCAGCTACCTCTTGGAAAAAAAAGTAATGGCACCACTGTACCACACTAAGACAGTGCTGTCACAACCAAAAGGGTATGCATTTTATACTGCAATATCGTGATGGAACATATGCTACAAACAAAACAAAGGTAGCTTTTGCCTTGATGTAGTTGACTACCTTTGAAGCTACAATTAATTTGGGCTGGGCCAGCTGCCTTATAATTGAAAACAAGTCTTTGCTTTGCCAGACCTCAGATTTTATATTATTGTAAGCATCCTTCCTGCGCCAATAAATATAGCTACCATTTCAGGTTAGCTTTCCACTGAGGGGTAGGAAGACACTTCTTTTTCTCCTAGTTTCCCAAATGCATAAGTTAATCGGTTTTCATTGTGTGTTGAGCCATTTCAACAATGACCATATTTTCCCTTACACTGTGAGAAATTGGTGTCATGCCTCCAAAGCATGGGCGATCCAAGCAAAACAATCAAGGAGGTTTACACCTGGGATTTGGGACATCTCCATCTCTCCCCATCCAATAGGGCTCTCTCTCTTCTCAGAAAGCAGCAGCTGCCAAACACACTGGTTTCTGCATCTCCCAGGGGGAGCTCTGGTGGACAGAGTTTCCAATGCTTCGCTGTTTCTGCAGTGTCTGCTGATCCACAAGTTGTTCTCGTTTGCCTCTTGAAGAGAAAGCAGTGGGCTGTATTCATCTTGCAGGCCATGACTGGATCACGCAACTTTCCTTTTGTGAAAAAATCCTCTTGTACAAATGAAGAAAAAATATTTGGACAAAGAAATTATATAGGCTAATATAGGCTTTCCCTTTCATTCTCAATTCTTCTTCCTCATACTAACTCAGTTAATAGATTACCAAGTAATTCTGCTATTGAGTGCAAAACATTATGCCTTGGTATCACAAGCAAATGCACATGGTTGTCTTTTAGAGACAGGTAAACTACACCTACAAATCTTGCACAGTTGTGATGCTGTGCAGAAACCTCCTCAAACACAGCTGAACTGCATGTAACTTAAAGAAAGAGAACATCAAGGTCAGTAAAGACAGAGAAAGGCAGCCAGGGTATAAAAGAAGAAACATCTTGATTTTTCTTCTATGAGACTGCCTTTTCTCTCTTTTTGCTAGTTTTAAGATATTTAATGCCCCTGACACATGACCTTTATGAGGTACATCATGAATCCGTTTTGACTTTCTATTTTATTTAAAGGTAGATGTCATTGATTTTATTGACTACTCTGCTTCACAGCTAGTGCAGGTGTTCTAATGAAACGTAGCACAAGTGTTACAGTCTTTCAGAGTTTGCTTTTTTTTTTTTAACTACTGGCTTGCATAATTTAGAAATAATTAAGCATTCATGTAAAGGCATTTCACAAAGCAAGCTCAAATACAGTCATAAATATACATACAGGATTTTTTTTTCCTCTTGGAAGGAAACAAATAGTCTTACAGTGATGGATTTAATTTATTCATAATAATCATCAGAAATTTGCATACGATGAGCAAATTTTCCAAATGCAACATGTTGCAAGAATTGCATTATTTTTAAAATGAAATTGCTGGAGCTTTTAAACAAAGGATTTTTTTCAATAGCAACTAAGAACTATTTAGTTAAAAAAAAAATCACTTTTCATGAAGATCGGGAAAGGACATTTGTACACTGTAAGCCACAGAAATGTGTCCATTTTCTGAGAAGAAAAGGCTTTGTTTGCTGGAAGCACTTGTTTAATATGGATCAAGGGATTATGTTGTCTTTACTTGACCTCTAGCATAAAGGTCCCAAATTCATTTGGATGGCCCAAGTTTCACTCTTCCACATGCTAAAATTTCTCCTTCATAGGGGGAAGAAATCCTGCTGATGAAGAAAATACACTTTTCAGAAAATACCTGAAAGGCTGTAAAGAGAATCTGGAACTACATACCACATGACATTATTCTAGACAAAAAAATGTTAATTATCTTCCTGAATGGCACTTAGCACTGGTTTTGCTCAGGGAAGAGCCATCCAAAGGGTTGCCTTCTAAAACAATGGTGAGTAACCATGGATTACAAGAGGTACAAAAGCAACTGACTGTGTGTATGTGTGTTCTTATGGGTGTCTGCGTGTCCACAGTTTGCTTTGCCATCATTTATGACTACCCCTGTCTTTCACTAGATTTTGCAGAAGGTCTAGAGGCCCCTGGAAGCTGCGTGATTCAATTAAGTTATGGCCATGTGTTAGTGTCTCCTACTGCTTCTGACCTCAGAGATCTGTGTGTGAGACTTTGGAAGATAGTGCTAGGACAAGGATTTTGGCATTAGTTTTTAGATACATTATATATGTGCTAGGTGTAGCTAAAAGAAAAAAAAGATTGTTCCTTCCTCAAAGAGCTTATAGTCCAAATATAAGACAGCAATAAGAAGGGTGCATAAGCAGGAGGTAATAGGAAGATGATCACTATTAGGTGGAGCTAATGTTACGGGGCTTTAAGTTCACTTCCTTCCTTAACAATAGCTAGATATTTCAAATATAAAGAAGAATTATAATGCTGCCATTACCTATTCAAGTCTAGGAAAAATGAATTATTGTTACGATCTTTTCACTTCTGTCTTCTACAAAGTATTTGTTGTAAATTTGGATTATTATCAGGTTGGGTGACACATAAAGAAAAACTGAGAAATGACAGATAAAAGGTTTAAGTAATGAGTACAGAGAATGATGAAATGATTAAAATGGAAAGGAAAATGGAGAGCTGTGGGACAGCTAGGGAGAGAAAACATGGAGAAGTAGGTGGGAATAAAATACCTTTTGTGGCTGGAGCTCACTGGACTATGTCCCTCTTCTGTCCTGTTTACTAATAATCATTTCTGGAGCAGGATTTACAATGTTATCCAGTATGTGAGAACTCCAGATCCAAGACCCTGTATCTTCCCATATCAGGGATGCTTCAGGAATCTAATGGCTACATTTGGACCACACTGATAAAATAGTACATTACACAGTAACAACAACAACGATAATAATAATGATGAATGCAATGAAGGTATGGCTGATTACAGATTTGAGGTGACACAGTTGTTTTGAAGGTCTATTGCATTCTGCTAAGGTAACTTCTGCCTACAGCACATTTAGCCAATATTGAAAAACTGCATGTTGGAAAGCAAATACAATGCTTGTCATTGTTGGTAGAAGACACAGCTGTAGCTCCCCACTTATTAGGCTGAAAATGTATCCTTTACTGTATTGCTTTGGGCTTTGTCAGCATACACAGTGTGCATTTTTGATACAACACAGGCTGATCTAACCAGACACAATGTGACCCATGTAACAAACGGTACTAAAAAGAGATTTGCTTCTTTAATGGATAAAACCAGGCAATTCCTTTGACAACAGCATTTGCAGCTGCCCTTTCATATTAAAGATAACTATGCTTATTAATAAGTACTTGACACTACATCCATATTGAATTCCTGCTTGTTTGTTCATTCAGAAACCAGAAACATCACCAACGTGATGTTTCGGAGACATTTGCAAGCTTCATAGAACACCACATGTAGATCATACTCTGCCTATTGGGACCTACTGAAACATCACAGCAGTTTTCAGACATGCAGTTTTACCTTGTCCGTTTTGTTCTCAGTAATAGCAGCATATTGTAGACACACACAGCCATTAAAATCAGGAATTGCTTTCTGTGTACTGGAAAAAAATGTTTCTGTAGTATTTTTTGTGCAAAGGGAAAGAATGTCCTGACCTACTAAATACACTTCTCTGGCATCAATGGTTCTAGTTACAGATCTGGCACTACAAAATACTGCACTAAACTGTGCTTTTTGGACAACTGTTGCCAATCCAGCCATCCACCGAGTCAGCGTTTCTCCTCTTGTAGAGTCAGTATGGTCACGGTGCTAGTAACGAGAAGAACACGCTCCTCTAGCTGTTCCCAGTTGAGATACTTGGGAAAATAGGCTGCAGTGGCTCAGAGACAAATGAATATCCTCGACAACACCTCATATAAAGAAAGCTACTTTTAGATTTGCTTAGTCACAGACAAAACTCTCAGCGCCTGCAAGAATTGACAGAAACAGGGGGCTAAAGTCTCCACGAGCCATCTGTAAGCCACGTAGCCGCTGCTGTCGGACAGAGCCAAGAGCTTAAGGAATGCTTGTTATGCTCAGAAGCGTAGTAGGAGAGAAAGAGAAAACACAGGAAAAAAAAGAAAAAGAAAAAAAAAAAGTGATGGCAGTCGATTCATGTACTGTTCCA
This sequence comes from Tringa solitaria, assembly GCA_026413425.1. Lineage (NCBI taxonomy): Eukaryota > Metazoa > Chordata > Aves > Charadriiformes > Scolopacidae > Tringa > Tringa solitaria. Next base: position 58,743,877 of record JAOXJM010000023.1, read on the forward strand.
GCTCCTGGAAGTTTACTGCTGGCACGATGCAGCCAGCTGAAGGTACACTGAGTACAGCTTGCACCTTGCAGTGAGCGTCCTGCCCAGCTCCCCTGCTCAAGCTGCACGCTGTATTTCACAGACATTGCCCAAGGCCACTTGAATCAAGGATGATTTTATTAATCTGATAAATTACACTGCAAATAGAAGTTAGAGACCATTCATTTTTGTTCTTCTCCAGGAGAACCTGTTGACTGTTTTGCTTTTGACCTTCTGTCTTGCAAATCGGGGAAACTTCTGAATTTTAGCAGGGGCTCGGATGCCTGATTCTGAAAGGAAAGATTGCGTTAGCATGCAGAAAATGTCAAAAAGACAATCCTTGATATTAGAATCGTGTACAGTTGTGGGTGACTTATGTTTTCAGCTTATGGAAATTTATCATCCATAAAAAGTGGTCTTAATAAGTCAACACAGACCATAAGAAAATTGGTTGTGGACACCCTTTTCTTAACACAGATTTGCAAAAACCACATAACCCAGGCAGGCAGTGAGGTATAAACAACATTTCACTATGAGCTTCAGTGCTTCTTCCTGCATCTCTTTCCATTAGCTCTGGTGCAGGCTGTAAGTCTTCCACAGTTCTTCAAATACTGCAGATACAACCCGGTATTTAACATACATTAAGATTGATATGTTTGCTTTTGTAATCAGAGTCTTGTTATTTGTAATTGCTTATTACTGATATTAAAATAAGACAGATTATCCATGGTAGAAGCACAAAGTGATTATGTTCCTATAAACAACTATTGAGGGGAAATTGTTGTGTTTGAGCAGGATAAAGGGTCAGGTCTGGGTCTTGAGTCCTGCATGGTTGAATAGCTTCTTGAAATAGTCACAGCAGCTTTAGTCAGTGAGGCTGAGTTTAATATTGTCCCAATTATAGGGAAGTTTTCTCGTATGCTGGGGGAAAAAATGTTGGTTTGGGTGGGACATGGGCTGCTTCCATTTGCTTTGCCCCTGAGGACAATCATGCATTAACTTTATGATAAAACTCCAACAGAACACGCAAAGGTCATATTTAATGGACTGAAAAAAAAAAAACAAACTCAAGGAACGTAAATGACTAGGACTAGAGAAATAGGATTAAAAGCCACTGGTGTCTATATATAGCCTTGCAGAACTGGGCAGGCAAGAGGAAGCACTACATGTTGGGACCTGGGTCATGTTTAGCCCTTCTGAACTTGGCCAGCACCATGGGGATGGAGCAAGTGGTGGAAAACACATACGTAAAGGAAATATTAATGCAGAGAAAATAGCTGCGTTCCCAAATGTTTTGTATAGCTTATGTTTTCCAACCCTCAGCACTTCCTATGAACCAGAACATTTCTTATTCATTGAACTTCTAGTTGGAAAACACTGTAAGGCAATAATGTTTTGCTGCCCATTTGCAAACCACATTATTTTGTCCACAAAGTTCAGAGTTTGGAAGGTAATTTGGAAGCCACTTAGCTGTCATAATTTATCCTGTTCCCACTATCTGGTAATGCAGTTCTTGAGGTTTTTCAGAACTTTTTTGTTGTGTTTCCAGTTTAAAAGTTTACACAATAGTTTATGTTTCCCAGCTTTAGATGTTTCTTCATTAGGATTGTGGTTTTAGTTGCATTCTTACCAAAGGGTAAGTTTATAATTCTGTGTTTGGATCAACGCTAATGTTGTCAAAAGGTGTACTAATTTGGTAGTCCAACGTACAGTAAGTTCCCATGTGATTAAAATACACTGTCTGGACCTATTTTCTGTAACATCCACCTATTCAAAATATGTAGCCACAGGTTAGGCTTCTGGTTAGAAGATGCATGTGCTCAAATCATACAGTTTTTTCAGACATGATGAGATCAGTAAGCATAATAAACACATAGAAAAGTGACGGTAACAGGATAATACAGCTGCTTGACTGAAGTTTAGCATTTGTTTTCAGCAAACATTTGTGGTTACCTTAGGTTTTGTTGACGAGGCTAAAGCAACTTTTATGCACTGGATGGTTTAGGAGAAAGTTCTACATACAGTTGAATTTGTGGCACAGGAGCAGAGGGAAGAAGAAAGAGAGGGCAGTGCTGGGCTTGATTTATTTGTGAAAAAGAAAGGAAAAGAATGGTAAGAGATAAGCAGGTAATAGGTCCAGCCGTCTTCCTTCTCATTACTATGGGGTTACATGGTGACATTCTGCACCTCAAAAAGTAAAAAAAAATAATCATATAGTTAAAAAATATATGCATTTATATATGTATACAGACATAAATACTTATGTATACATACAGTTGAAATTTATGTACATTTCTTTTTAGACAAGAGTCATTTGGTATTAGACCAGCAAAGACAGATTGAACTGTAACATGATGTAAATGCAACACCGCTCAGGATCTAAAAAGAAAATTGAAATATGTGAGAAACTACCACTATTTTTAGTCATTCATGCTTTTGCACACATACTTCTACAGAAGAATGAGTGTAGCGCCCAGGCTAGTTTTCCTTCTCTCAGCTATTTGTACCACAGCAATCATAGTGTCTAGGTGCCAGTTTTGACAAAGTTTCACTGGGAAAGAAACTGTTATTATAGGTTTCATTGTGAAATAACTGGTTATGTGTCAGCAGCTTCTGTAGAGAACTGCAAATACATCAGTGACTGTACAGAATGAGTGTTAGAGAGACTTGGATACACATCACTGAGTGCTGGAGAGACAACAGATGCTGTAGAAGACCATAGTGTATTCCTATTCCGCATAAGATGTATTTCCTGAGAAACAACTTTAGAGAGATTCTCAAAGGGCAAAGTTCAATACAAAGAAAACAGATTCCTGAAAACCAGAATCCTGGTACACTTTTACGTCTTTCAGAATACATGAGAAATAAATGTACCTCATTCAATTACATTTGAAAGTTGTTATGGGCATTATAATCAGTTCTCTAGTTCT
>JAOXJM010000023.1:58761703-58786129 GCA_026413425.1 Tringa solitaria
AATATATATAGATGATGATATAATTTTTATTTTATACATATCATGTATAAGACATACTATGTACATAAACGTGATTTTATATATACATATATTTCTCATACATATGAGAAATATCAATAAGAACACATAATAGCCAGTACAACAATGATCAGAAAAGATGAAATTCTGAAAACTGATAATAATATATAATTCTGTGGCTGAGAGAACTACCTAAGAGCAATATTCATTGCAAACTACATATGACAAAATTATTAATAAAAGTTATTCAGTAAATGAAGAAAGAAAATATTCACTAAGTGCTCCTGCTTAGTATACCCACCGAGAAAGAAGGGCAATGAGAACATGAAGTATAAACTAGCTCTGTAGTGACTGACAAAGATGTCAGGCACCGTCTATTATCAATTCACAAAGAGCAAAGTGGGGAAAGGAAGTGAGATTATGGTTCCAAACTCAGCAAAATGGCAATACTGAAACAAGATACTGTTGAAAAACTGAGACTCCCTGTTGTTTCCAGAGATTCTTCCAGAGTAACTTAAAACTGCTGTCTTGCACAAGTCCAAGTTAAATTCTCATCTTTGTGGCAGCAACAGAGCCTGGCTCCTGCTGAGAGGACCTGATGCTTGCATCTTGTCTCCCTGCGAGGCAGTGACTTCATTTCTCAGAAAAAAAATGTGAGAGTATATTTTACATTTTAGGATATAAAACTGGTGGAAAATCACAGCACTGCATACTGCTAAACTTCAAGCATCATCTACCATGAATAAATATATTCAATTAAGATAATATTCAAGAGTCCTTAAAAATTGGCTGAGGAAATGTCTGTTCCTCTGATATTCATTTTAATAAATCTTTAAACAAGAAAATTCGAGCAGCTTGAAGAAATGTTAATCTGCCATATTCAGTAGCTGGTAAGGCGTATATCAGTCCTAAGCAACAATGGAAATGCTGGTATAAAATTCACTGATAAGGAATTCAGTGATAGGAATACAATTAATGCCATAAATTAGATCCAGCCAAATAAACCTGATTCTAATATTTGATTAGATAAAAAATTTGGCTGAAACAGTAAATGTGCAGATGTCATATATTCAGACCATGATAGGTATTTGACACAGCGTGGCCAAGAACTCTGATTAACATTGCACATTACCAATGGATCACATAAGAAATTGATCCAACAGATGGATCTCAAGGGAGTATGTGTCAACTGGGAACTTACATTGAATATGTGTTTCCAGTAGAGCTCCAACAGGGATTAGTTTGTTTGAGAGTCAACTTTCATGGAGCATTCTTAGCAGTGGTCCAAAAATAAACAAAAAACATGGATAAAGCTGATAGATGATGCACAGATTGGAACAGTGAAGACTAAGACATGGAAATTGGGTTGATGCATGATTTCTGAGTTAGTTGGGCCCACTTACACACAGCCAAATTCAACAGAATCAAATAAGACGTCAAACATCTTGTAGCCAACAGTGCAGGAAATTTATACAGAAGACAGGGCTGTGTAATGAAATTTAAGATTCCAGAGAGGATATAAGAGCCATAGTGGACAAACAACATAATGTCTCTTGTCAGCGAGATGCTGTGGCGAAAACACTAATAGGAAAAGCAGAAGTGAGACATTGAATTCCTTTCTGTTATAAGATTTAGAGAGGTTCAATATTGGAACGTCATTCACAATTCTTATGCTCCCACTGTTTAAAATAATGGTGCCAAATTTAACCATTTGCAGAGAATTCAATCAAATGCCACAAAAAAACTGTGTGAATGAAGGAATTCCTAAAGGTTTTGCAAAGGAGGCTTAAGTGCTTGTAGGAACAAGGTGGAGATGTGAGGTCAGCACAGTGTAGTGGTATTTCCAAGGGAAGGACACATCAGGGATCAACAAGTTCCTTAATTTAGTAGGTGAAGGCATTCAATTTTGTTATATGCAGATACAGTGCCTAGAAATGGAAACCAGCCAAATTCAAATGAGAAACAAGGCAAAATATTTAATAGCTGGTGTAGGAATTATAGTTATAGATAGATTCTAAACAGGAATAACTTCTTTCTTGGTCCAATTCCATCTATTTTTCTTCCTTTTTTTCCTCCTCATCATTTGCTTGAAATGCTGAAATGTTCCATCTGGGAGATATTAATATATTTCCATCCTTATTAAAATAACAGAAAACAAAGCTACCTAGAAAGCCAAATCAAACTAATTTTTAAGGTAAACTGCTGCAACTCATATGTAAATATTGGGGTTGATGATGAGAAACTTTTAAAACCAATAAGCAGTTTTAAATGTACTGAAAAACATTACCATGTGAATTCTGAACAGAATTAAGCAAGAAGATGAATACTTGATGGACATTTGGGGATAGCAAGAGGGTAAAAATATCAACTTTTGATTAATTTGTGTTAAAAAGGTCAGACCAAATTGTATTTCTATGGCACTATGAATTGTTTTAAAAGTGCTGGAGGAAATTCCCCTTTTCCAGCTCCACTCTAGCCGCACTTCCCGGCTTTCTCTTTCCGTCAAACCTAGTCCTAAACCTAACCCCATCCTTAATGTAAACCTTAATCTTAAAGAAAGACTAAGTCTTAGGCAAGGGCCCCAGGCCAAGTATCTCACAGCCAAGTTCTCTACACCTTACAATTTCTTTTCATAGCTGCTTTTCCAGCCTCAGTCCAGCCGCACCTCTGTTTTTTGTCTCTCTCTTAATCCTAATTGTAACCTAACTCTAACCTTAAATCAAAGATATCCAAAGTCAGTACTAAGTGACACAAAATAACTCTGGCCACTCCTTATAATTAAGCAAAAATTTTCATATTCTCAAACCGTGCTCATAGACACAGGGGATTATTTTAGTATTGTTTCTATTTTAGATCACCAGCTATACACACCCTAAGCAAAAACTTTATTATTGCATTGCTTAGAGAATATGATCAGGGTTTCAGGCACACTGTGACAGTCTGTTTCCATTACTAGAAGCAGCAGTTACACAGACAGGTCATCCTTATATCCTGTGAATATTTAATCTCAGGTTACAAACCCACACTGAAACATATGACTTCATGTGGAACAATGGTCACTAGAAGCAACTCTTAAAAACAATATGATCACATATCCTAACGTAGCATTTGTTGTCAATCAGAGAGGTAATCCTTATTCAAATGCTTACTAGTAAAAATACAGGAATCTTTCTCAGCTTTGGTGAAATTCTGTGCTGGAAATCTTAAGTTCTTTTATATTTTCTGATCTTAGTTTACCTTTAAACATTGATTCCTCAGAAATTGCTGACAACAGTGAAGGGAGCACTGTTTTTTATAAGAACAAATTCAGATCAGTATTGGGTAAAGAAGGCTGGAGAATTTTCTGACAAAATTTGTCCATACTGAATCTTCTTACCAAAGTCTTCCAGAGTCTTCCAGTTTCAGTCCTTACCTGGAAAAGCTGTCTCACATTCCATATGTAATTTCTGCTCAGAGTGCGCCAATCATGTCAAAAATTTTGTGATGACAGGAATGGGACTTGTGAGAAACTGAAGCTGCATATCTCAGATCCTCATCTAATTCATGAAAAGAAGGCCCTTGTGTTTGTTTCCTACATATTAATGAATACCAGTAGCTATTTTATGGTCCAGCGTGCCTTTTCTGTGTAGTTTGCAGGTTTTTTTTGGTTTTTTTTTTTTTTTTTTTTTTTTTTTTAAGCCTGTACCATGTATGATTTCTGGTAGCTTCAGGATAAGATGTGCCTTAAAATCATCAGAATTTTAGTGGCATAAAAAGAACTCCTTCCTGTCTCATTTTCATTATGAATTCCATTTGAAAATCACTCCCAGTTTTTTACAGAACAAAAACCTATCTTTTATAAACCTGGAATATCTTTTTTATCTGCAAGGAGGGTGCTTCTTGCCTTTTTTATTTTTCTTTTCTCTTTACATGCTGATGAATCCATTATTTCTAGAAAATGTAAGTTGCCTCTTTCCCATTTAGTGTCTGTTATCTTACATTTTTTGCCTTATGTTTGACATGACGAACAACAATTGAATGAGGCTGTCCTGGTTTGGAGTGGAGTTGAGCCAAATATCTATTTGGTGAGAGAGGCTCTTGCTTATACTTCTTGCTGTGGCAACCAGGGTCAGCTGATCTGGTTCTTTACCCAGTGGAGGGGTTGCACCTGTGGGGAGGAGAGGACAGGTCAAGTGACCCGAACTGACCAATAGGGTGTTCCATCTCCATCTACCATGCTCAGTATAAAATCTGAAGAATTAAAGGGCTCAGCTTGATTCTTCTTCATTGGGTGGGTGGGTGTTATGTGGCCATTGACATCTCCCTGGGAACTTGATATGGTTTTGCTTATGTAGTTTAGTTTTTCCTAAACTCATAGCTCTCTTCATCTCTCTTCTGCCTCTCCTTGGAGTGAGAGGTGGGGGAGAGCATCTGTCATCTTGTCATTGGCCAACGGGGCCCAAACCATGACTTAATTATAAAGGATTCCATGCCTGTTGTTTAAAATAGAATTCTTTGCATGACGGTGTATCCTGGAGAAGTAGAAACCAAGAATGAAGGTAAGCCTGACTTAAAACTGTGGCTTGGTGTCTGCTTTAGGGTGAACTGAGTCACTCTTCATGCTCTGACACACATAAAGACCAGAGGCAACATTCAACTGCCAGCTGAAATGCCCTACAGTATTTGATAAGGGGATGACAGATGACATACCATTTCAGAGAATTTCATAGCTCTGTGTTTGTAGGATTTGGATGCTTGTTGGGATACCCTCGACTGCCTCTATTGGCACTAGATGACTATGTTTAAGCATCTGAGCTGGGCCTTAGATTGCCATTAATTCCATTAACTGAAAATCAGTCACTTACTGGATGTGTGGGTACTTACCAAAAGATAACTACATTGAAGAGTCTTAATCTGGAAATGAATACCAATTCAAATCACTATTACCATGAAGTCACCAGCCTGTTTAGATTAAATGTGTAAAAGTTGAAACATTATTGATACAAACAAATTATTTCAATGGATCCACAAATCTTTGTGTGGAGTCAGGGACCAGGAGTTAGGTAGAAGATTGACTGTCTTGGTTTCATCTGTAGGTAAAGTCTTCTCCACATCTTGCAGACTTGAAGCTGAGATCCTAGTGAAAATAGAAACCTCATGGAGTAATCCTTCCTATTTGTGTCAAGGACCTAATGAATATTCATAGGTGGATATTTCAGAGGGAAAATCCCTCCCTATTTGGGGAGAGGTCAGATATGTGATAAGATCCTCAGAAGGGATGCCTTGGTGCATTCCCACCAACAAACAGCAAGTCTTTGATTCTAGAACTGTGCTAGGATGTTTTACTAATTCTTGCACACACAAAAAAGAAAAAAAATTATTTTGTGTACTCAATTTCATTCTGAGAAATTATAGAACTTTTTGGTTGTTTTTTTTGTTTTGTTTTCATGTTGGGTTTTTTTTCCCTAAGAAGAAATCAATGAAAAGAATGAAGAGAAAGAAAAGAGTTTTACAGTGACACTTTAAAGAAATATAGCTCTATAGCCATCAGTACATCCATGTACTTCATAAAAAGAATGAAATGCATTAAAAGCTATTGGGAAAGGGAATATTAGGCTACAATACCATTTGTATAAGTCTTTTTCATTCTAAAGTTACTGTGTACAAGACAAACCAATTCAAATGAGTTTTTATTTGCTGTTCTGGTGTTAGCACATTCACGGAATTATATTTAAAACTCATTATTTTCTGTTCCACACAGATAATGATACTATGCAATTGCTTTTCTAAGCATTGCAGCTATAGACAGGCTTCAGTTCTGTTACACAATTTCCCATTTCATGGTTCTTCTTGAAACATCAACTTATGGTGTCAGGAATTCATGAAAATTGCCACTGCCTTTGAATCAGCAGCATATCCTTTATAGAACCAGAAGAGTGGACAGAACTGTCCACTAACTAAGCTGTCATTGTTGAAGAGAATGGTTTGAAAAGCCTTCTGGCAATTGCAACACTGCAATTGCTAAAAAATAAGACTATAAAACACACTGTAATTGTTTAAGGCTGAGAGCTGAATTGGGAGACACATGAGACATCTAGATGTTGTAGAAATTGTGCTTGAGACTTGCAATATTGAGTTTTTAATAGTGTTTTCTGTAGGCTTAATAATTCTAAATGAATTAATTAGGTGTATAACAGATCAATTAGTAGAAGTCTAGTTGAAAAGCAAATTCTTTATAGATCTACACTGGGAAAAGGTACACACATATTTAAAAGCAATTTTCAAATAAAATCCAGTTACTTTTGTGCATGAAAATTTCAGAATAATTGGTCATTGATAGTGAACACATTTGTGAATACTCTATGTACTAGAACATTTTAGTGAGTTTGTGAAAAGATTTATTTTTTGGTTTTTTTTCTCCTTCTAGAAAAGAAATAAGACTCACAGTACAAAACAGATTTTAAATTATCATACAAGAATGTGACAAAATAAGTTTTAATAGTAATAATTAGACCGTAAGAATTTTAGATTACCTCTGCTCCTGGTTCAAAGTTCATTGGAAAGGAATGTAAACTTTGCATTACTTGTTTGGTTTTTTAGCAAAGTCATAATGAGCAGAAGCAAACATAGTTTATAACATTAAAAATAGAAGAGGCAGAATTCTGAGGTTTATGTCCAGAATAAAGAAAAATAAAGGAGCCAACACAATTCTTCAGAGAATTGTTGCTACCATAACTACCAAGTACAGCATGCACACAAATGCAAAATGACTTGGGATGACACATCTGTGGAAGTAGCATTTCTGAGATACCATTACTCATGTCAGCTGTATTTTTATTAAAATCTTAGCTTGAATGCATTTGTGAAAACTGTGAAATAAAGTTAATATTCTGGCAGCTCTAAAAAACACCCTCCTAATGTCTAGTTTCTAGTAATTTAAGAATAGCAGCATAAGAAACAGATGGCAAAATAGCTCTATATCCTTTGGAAAATCTTCCATTAGCGTTAAAAGCTACACCTGCTGAAATGTGTGATCTTACTTTAAATGTAGAAAAGCATTAATAGGAATGTACAGCAGTGTGGTTATATCTCTTAATTGGTATACCCTAGTGGAAACAAACATGCTAATTAAGCGATCATCCTGATTATAAGAGCCTGAAAGGAATACACAGTGCCGGGAGACATTCGTTTCTATTTCAGCAATCGCTTTAAAAATAATCATAGTAAGATGCTTGAAATATTTAAATTATATAAAGGTAAGTGACTCATTACAGAGCACAGAATGAACATAAAGGGAAAAGGGTTGCAGCAGAGAAATTTGTGACAGAGAACAAAGTTACAGCTTCAGTTTCCTCTGTAGCTTATTGTGGACTATACCAAATAGTTACTTTGATTTGACTAGGTTTGTCATTTTTCTAGTCATTAGTGAAATTCATTAAATTCAATGAACTGATTTGGTTTAAAGCTTTACTTCAATCCAGGTGACAAACTAGAATTTAATTTCAAAGTTCTTCTTCAAAGCTCCTACTGCAACATCAACATGGAACTCTTGGTTCAAATTCTTCTTGTGCTCCTTTGGGGTTTTTCAATAGCATTCAATGAAACTTCCCTCCATACTGAAATATGCTCCAGTCACAAATACAACATTTATTCAATTTTAGAAGACTGGTACTGTCAGACTCAAGGTAGCTCATGGTTACAGGCAAATGAGAGAGGCGCTACAACTTCCAGACCCCAGGTCTTCAAACACAGCAGATTCTGACAGCAGAAGCGTTTGAGTCCTTGACACCTTCTGGTCTACTTGTAACTCCAAAGAACAAGAGAAATGAAAAAAAGAAAATTGAATTGGAAGTAGAGAATGGGGATAGAAACCAAAATATCTTCTCAGGGGAAGCTTTTTCGTGGAACTACAAACCATTTCCTCTAGTCAAATCCAATGAGGGCTAACAACAACAAATGTTTCCCTTGACTGAAGTGCATACTTTGATTTGAGCCATACAGTTGAGGATAACAAGATCAACATTTATCTGATTCTTACAATGGCACGTCTAGAGGTACTGAGTAGATGACAGAAGCCTACAGGAAATTACAAATGCTGTCACAGGATCATATAGCATAGGGAATGAGGACTGGAACAGGGGATTACTTCACATGATGCATAAGGATCTCTAGAGATATGTTTGTTCCTAGAAGAAAAAGGCTCAAAGCATATAGTTATTGCTAACTTTTAATGAAGAGCCTATTAAATCCAGTATTTTGTAGGAGGTTGAACCTACTTTCTCAAATTCAGTCGTAAACTCACATAGAACCAAGGGAAAGAGGAAGTTTCTGCAATGGTGCTAACAATTTTAATCACCTGCTGTTAAAAAAATTCCAGCAGCTAGAAGAACATAACATTTCTGATAGTGGTTTTATTCCTTACTATAAGTAGAGGCTCTGCTTAGCCTTTTCTCTGTTATGTGTCAACAAATAATAAAAAGAATTGTATTTATATCCAATACCTCGCAAAACACTTAGCACTTACCTTTGTGGTCATGAGCAATAGAATTTCTCATTAACTGGTATGAAATATACCCTTTTTTGTATTTCAAGTTGAATGAGTAGAGTAAGGCTCTAAGGATCCCAACACTTTTCTTTGGCAGCTCCTTTCCAGTCCTACTCCAGTGCACCCTGGGCTTTATAACTACATGTCTCAACCCTCTCCCCAATGCTTTCCTAAACCGTAGGAAATCCACTCAGTATAGCCTGAGCTTTTGAGAGTCTGCTGGAAGCTTCTTCTTTAAGATTTCAGGTATAATTTACTATAAAATGAGATCTGAGTCTTTCTACTTCTACTTAATTTGTCTGGCATTTCTATTTATTTTAAGGGAAGTGTCAATAGATGAAAACACAAATAGAACCTTACTGTTTGGTTACCAGGACTGGCATACAGAATACAGGATACACGATGTATGAGAGTGCAGGGATATGGAATTACACTCCATGAGTAAAAGCTTGAAAGATCTCAGAGCACAAAATAGCTACTGAATCACCGGAATTAAAGGGAGTATAAATGCAGGTAATTTAAATGCAGAACAGAAAAGAACCAAGCAACCTTCCCTGCTACCCTTATTTTGTAATTACACAGAGGGCTGAAGGAGTCTGTAATAGCTTCGAAGTTCCTTTTCTGAAATTCAGGTTTGGAAATTCCGCTGGAATTTTTTGCTGGATTTTTTTGCTGGATTTTTTTGCCTGTTTTTCTTAAAAAGCATTCAGAATACTGAGTGATCAGATTCTGTCAGTCATGCTTAATGTGATGCACGACCCCTTGACTTTACAGCATATATAGGTATAAATGCACGTGTGTTTTTTATATATATATAATGTAGTTATATATATATATGGAAAGTTAAAACTCTGAGAAGTTAATGAATGTACCACACGGGCAATTTAGGAGTACTAAGCCAAACAGTATAGGAAAGAAAAAGTCCAACAACTGCATCTGTGCTGACAGCTCGTGCCTATCATTCCAGCCTGTTGCAACGTAAACCACCTGACTCTTTCAGCACTCCTAAAAGACAGGGTTTACAATGAAAACACCACAGACCCTTGGTAGATATATTGGTAGCAAGACAACAGGGCACTTGCTGTAATAAGAAAACCAATTGAAGAGACTCCTTGTACAGCTGAGTGGCGGCACTAGAATTTTCAGTGTTCAGACATAATTAGAAAACAGCTGTGAAGGAAAATCAATTGTTCCTGGTCGTCAATGGCTAATTTTCCACAATCAGAATAAAGTATGCAATATGACATCTTTGAAATGAGCAAGTAATTGTTTCTCCTTTGTTTATTGTTTTAACATGTCTCCATTTATTTGTGCTAGCTATCCTTTATTTGCTTCAGGACTACTCTTAAAATCCTTAGATTCTCCTAATTATATTTAAACCCTGTTTAGCTGTAAAAAACAGTCTTTTGCAGAGTTCTTTAAGGTGATGATTTGTGATTCATGAAGGAAGAGTTGAACAAATGCTTATAAATTACTCTGTGATGGTTTCATAACAGAAGACTTGCTAAATGAAAAAAGTTGAATCACATCAACGAAATTGCACACTTATTAATATTAATAAGGATTTGACCCATCAGAGGACTAAAGTCTTCAGATTTTTTGTGTTGATTTTCAAAGTGCCTTTGAGATACACCTGTATTCTAATACGCTTATTTTCTTTTTGTTGACATTACCATCAAAAAGGGTAGGAGGTGAAAAGAATTGTGTCCATCACATAGTGTGAGTAACAGATTGCAGGAGGAACCTCTGCAATACAAGTCATGAGATCAAATTAGAACAAGTTTGAATTCTGGCAGGAAAATATGAGTTTTAAGTTATTATTATTTGTATTATACCAGTGCTGTTAATATTGATTTAATCTTACACTGTGACAGAAATTGAAATGCCAGAAGTGATAGCTGTGCTGAACTGTTTTGAGCATGTAAAATGGTGTGGTGTTCGATTAAATCACCCTTGATTCATTTGTTTATCTTATGCTGCACTGCAAATTTAATCTCTCATTACATGATTTGGGTCCTAATTTACATGGGGGTAGAGGCGGGAAAGCAAAGCGCAGGAATTTGCAGCAATATTCCCTGTGACCCCTTGTTGGTTTGAGGGAACGGTCCCTCAGAGAGAGAAATGGGCCTGTGAGTGTGTGCTATGGAAGCCTACACAGCTCTTCAGGGCAAAAAAACGACCTTGCTTTTGCCGTGCTTGTACAGTGCTCAGCCCAACGAGGACCTGATCGATAATTTGAAGCCTGAGGAGCTACTTCCGTGCAGCAGACCATTGAGACAACCGTGTTAACAGCTCTTTGGGAGCCGTCCAGGAGTGATCCGGTGCCCATCACCCTGTGCTGCTGTCTCAAAGGCTTCCTTTTGGCATTAACACCCAACTGCATGCTACAAAAGCGCGCTCACCTCTGGAGGGTAAGCCGAGGCACAAACTCACGCAGCAAGTGTGTCTTAATCACATTATTTAGCTTTATTCCTCAGTCATTAGGGCAGCTCTTTAAATTAGCTTGTCCGTTTAATGGCTGTAGAGAAGATTCTGCTAAACGCGGGTATTCTGGTTAAAAGATAGTCAACTGCAAAGGTGCTAAAACCACCTTGTAGAATAATAATAAAGAGCTGAAAGTGGCATATTTATTTGGGAAAAAAAGCAAAATGTTTTCACAGCTTCCAAACTAGTCTGCCAGAAAATTTCCTATTTGTGGCTTTGGGCTTCATATAGAAAATATTATTGTAACAGCATTCATTTAAACAGTATATTCCTTCAGAATTTTGAGGTAGCAAAATCTAGAGAGATGCTTAGAATCCAGACAAAACCATAAAATATTTTCAGAGTATTACTCAGGACAGATATACTGCCATACGTAACTTTCTACCTAGGAGTTTTAAGAGACTATCTTTCCTTGGCAGGATGCATAGAAATCAATGAAATAAATCTGAGGCACAATGTATTCATTTACTCAGAATAGTGGGACTGACTTTAGAGTGCACATTAAACACTGGCAGTGGAGTTACTTTTCAGATAAAAGCTCTAAATGTCGACTCTCCCACTAACGGCTATTTTACATCACTGGTCATTCTGTAGTTGTGATGAGGTTTCTCCTAGTTTACATCAACAGAGATGAAATGAAAATAAGGGTCAAATGGTTTCACAGATTGAGTAATTTATTTCCCTGTGGCAGCCTCATAGTCAGACCAGGCAGACAGAGACCAAAGGTTGCATCATCCAGCCGTTCGGTAACCTCCCTGAAACGAATTGGGTGATCTCAGTCCTGTTCCCAGGGGATAAATGTTTCCTGACAATAAGTAGGCAAACAAACAAATAAATAAATAAAGACGTGCCATCACAACTGGCATTCTAGCTGAGAAGTCTATAAAGGGGTCAAACGGTAAGGCCGAGGGCTGGAGGGACACAGAGAACAAGCTATTATATCTCCTAGGCAGTTTCTCGAGGACAGTTAATGAGGCAGCAGCGTGGCAGGGAAAGTGGTGGAGCTGCCCACAGTTCTGCCTCTATTACCAACAACTTTTTATGGATGTTGAAATTGTATGGAAATTCTTTTTCAAGCTCAAAACTCAAAGAATTTCTTTAAATGAGTGAAAAGAGATACTTGAAATGCTTAGAATGAGATGAACACATTTCTTACCTGATTGGCAAACTATGTACTGGCATGAAGGTTAAAAACCCAGAGAGGGCATTATTTGTGGGAGCAACAGTGGCTTTGGGAGTGTGAACAGGTGATGAGCAGTGGTGGAAAATGGTAGTGATCCGCAGAATTTGAAAGAGAATTTATTAAGACAGTATTTTGCAATTAAAAAAAAAAAATCCTGTAGAAATGCAACAGAAGAGGGTAAGAACAAACACTGTCCGGACGGCATCCAGTGAGAAGTGCAAAGAAAAGAAAGGGTTCAAGCAGGTACAATATGGGATGAAACATCTAGAATTGAAACAGAGAGTGGAAAAGGTAGGATCTAAGAGACATTAGAAAAAAATCACCTGGAAACACAAATGCTTGGTTGGGTTAAATAAAAGGAAGGCTATTGAGCCAAGCACGATTTTTAATAAAAGGATCTCTTAACTTTAATATTTTCCTTGATCCCTCCATTCCACAGTACTGCTTTATTTCCAACATTAACACAGCTAATGTATATAATGAAAAAGACACTTAACTGCTTGTCATACAATTAGTGGTGCAGGGGGAGGGATACTAACGGTTGAGCAATAAAGTTTGAAAAATATTGACACTCTAGAACAGAGATCCAGCCCCAAACATCTCCAGATTCATCCGTGTTAACTCTTCTTGCTGTGTGTTTTTTCAAGCTCTGAGCCTTTTGCAGGTGACAGCATTAAGATTCCAGAAGGCACAGGGGGGGCATTGAAATTCCCTGCAAGCTCTGAATCTCTCTCCATTGATCAGTGTGTCAATCCATGATGCAGTCATGCACAGATGTTACACAACAGCAGCAGCAGGTTACAAATCTCTAAAAATATTTGGATTTAATTGAAAAAAAAAAAAAAAGAAGTAAATATTTTAAGCCCTTTATTTAATGCCACAGCTTCCTCTTTGGTGTAAAGCAGTGGCAGTTGTAGCTAGAAGGTGGCTTATTATTTTTGGAGACTACAGTCGATTCACACAGAATTTGAAAGGGGCAAAAAAAGGAACAGAAAACATGGCATCTGAAAAATAGTGTAGACAGAAGAAGAAGGGGGAAAGCAGACACTTGAGAAATTTTTCAAGCATGATTCTTTGTCTTCTTGAACTCTGATTTAAAGGTTGCTTAGCAACAGTGGCAGTAACAGCTGGGACACCCTTGATCTTGTTGTGTAAACTATTAAAAATAGGTGATGGAAAGTGGCACCATGGAAACAATGACAATTCTGAAGCAGGTGTCTGCAGTGCTGCTTTTCAGCTTAATGTCAGAGGTGTAAATTACAGAATTACTTTCTCCCTTTAATCTGAATTTTTAGGAAGGAAGGAATCTTTATATCCCAAAATTAAATAAGACTGAAGATAGCATTATGCCATTCTGTGGCACTGACTTCTGATTACTGTTTTATATAAATTCTTGCCAGAACCTTTAGAGGATCTTCATTTCCAGAGACTGAGGTAATTTCCCTTCACTGAATTACCAAAGCAGTCCTTCAGCAAGGGGCATAACTGGTATGTACAGTATTAACCTCAGCTATGAAAGGATCATAACCTTGATTTCAGCTGGCCAGTTTAGCTAAAGCCTCACCCCAAATTACTATTATTAAAATCATAATCTGAAAATGCTTACCTTTTACGGGGCTAATAATCATAGCTAGGATTAATAAACATAGACAATGGAATCAGCAATGCTTATTCTGAAAACGTTTAGAGACCCAGGGTCAGGATTTTTTTAATATGACTAGTAAATCTAGGGCATGCAGAAGAGGACCAATTCTCAGAAACCATAATTGTCTGCCCTCTGAAATAGGCTCCTTTTAAGGCTCTTAAATTCCATTCCCATGTTAAAGCAGGCAAAACTTCTTTAAAGACATGGAACAATATCTTTTATTAGTCTAAGATTATTAATGTGAATAAAACACTCTATTTTATTAGTGACATTTTTATGCATTATTAACTTAAAATATTACAAAAGAGAAAAAATATCCCTGGCCCATGGCATAGTTTTATTTTACATAGAGATATTTTTTTTTAGTTGTAATGAGATGTAAACAGAATCAAATATTTAAAAAAGACTTGGATATCTAAGTTATCTTGACATCTCTGTCCTTATTCTGTGGTAGGGTACTTGCATTCTGATTTGACTAATAAACATCAATTGCACAAATCAAATAACTATGAAAAAAAGAGCATAAGGAATTGTCTTTCTCGCCAATAAAACTCTAGTTATGAATCTAAATACCAGCTACTTAGGATATTCTGACTGACTGAAGCAACTTCATCTCTTTACTGCAACAACTTTGGAGAATTCAGCTTCATTTTTAGTGCTGCTTATGAAGTTGAAAACTATTGTCTCCTCCGAGCACACTTCCTTCTGTTGAGATTGGTACATTGCTAAAGTAGTATCTTGTATCAGTCTTGTTTTTTCTTATCTTGAAAGAGAAATTAGGGAACGGAATGCATAATTTTAGTATTATGTTGTAGTACAATGTACTGTTATTAGAAGATATTCTGAATCCCATGCTGAGACATGCTAGAGCTGATATGTAATGGTATTGCTTCCCAAGGAATTAACTTCTAGCCCAAGCTGGCTGGAAAGTAAATTGTGGGTGTATACCTTACACTTTTTTGTTTACAGCAAATATGATAGAAGCCTTTACTGCATTCTGAGTTGGGTGGGCAAAACAATAGTATAGTCTAGCATGAAAGTTACAGACAGTTTCTTCTAATCTAATTTAGTCTTACATACTTTCATACATTGTTAGAACAATTACACACAGAGGCATGTTCAAATAGTCAAACTGACACTGGGCTGTATTTAACAGAGTGAAATAATATTAAACCTTTGGGCTCAGCACACATTTCTTCAGACTCTTCCTCAGTGTGCAAGAATGATGTACTAGCCAAGCAGATAGACCCGTCTTCCTGACCTCCATGAACTAAGCTGAGTGCCAGAACTGACTTCATGGAAGTCTGTTCTTCTGCAATAAATCTAGTAACCATTCTGCTATAATCTAGCAACATTGAATTATTTATTCTACTCAAATTATTTTGTGAAAGAATGTATTTGATTTCATTTGTCCTGCCCTGTATGAAAATCAGCCTGTCCTCCTCTGCAATTTAGATGAATGGGGAATTTTCAAAAAATGTACGATTTACTTTCAGTGTCCTTTCATTTGGTTCTTATTGGTAGCAGCTGATTCACAAATAAAGCCACTTTAAAAAGTTTTATGAAGGTATTTAGGTAATGAGGCTTATTTTAATTTGTGGCGTATCCAAAGACTGGGCTACTAGATGAGGGGGGTGGAATAGAGACTCATTTTCAACCTGAGTATTGCTCTACTTTAAAAAATCATCTGATGTCAATGGAATTACCTAAGAAATAAAATAGTATAATTGACTATAATATCTCTTACAGATTAAGAAAACATTTCAAAACCTACATCTGATACTGAGAAAGTGTCCTGGATATTATTAAAGATTTACTTTAAGGATTTCAGGGAAAATAAATCTTACCACAAGTATGACTAATCTATGTCTTCTTGTTTCTGTTACACCAAAGCATTCCTTGAGTTATGCCAAAAACAACTATGCCAGCTTAAAAGCTTTACAATATCAAGATGTTTCAAGTTGCCTTCACTACTTGCTAGTGTCTTACATTTTTTGAGATTCCTGAATTTCTGTATACACACATACATTTTACTCTAACAGCAACCACAGCCATTACGGTAGGATTTCACATGCAATGAACTCCATTTTATAGAAGGATTATCAGTCAACTGTAGAACTACACCACCAGCCTACAAAATCACTGGAAATCACTAAGTATGTAACAGTAACTAAGTTATGTTCTTTAGTAAGGGAAACCTTTCAGCTGATATTTTCTCATAAATATGTCCTCCTAATTGGAGGACTCTGAGGGATAAATTCAGGGGACAGATAATCCCAGTGTTTCTATTATTAGCTAAATGTTTCTTTAGATACTTTTGCACTGTTTGCTAATGTTGTGGGGATTTTTGTGGATTGCATCTTTAGAGAGGTATTTTTCCATAGCTTTTTATAGGTCTCTAAAAACTTGTTTTCTTCATTTTTTCTTATTTGCCACTTGCATAGAAAGCCCTGGTAATTAGGAGATAAAACATTTTCTGGGATCAGTCCATGATCAGTAATGAAACCTCACAGGAACTTAGGACCACCATGGAACTACTCGTAGGCTCTGCCAATGCTTTCTAAGCATGAACATATACCTGGTTTCTTCTGTAACACACGTAATACAAAGCCCTACCACAATAACAAACTTCACTTTATTTGAAAGAGCTGGAGAAAACAACTAAAGCTACTGAGGTCCATCATGTTGCTCAGTGTACAACTGCAGTAGTCTGAGATAGGTACTCTGAAAGTTGAAAGGCAGTGTAATCCTGGGCTACCTGGTGGGGCTGAAACATATTCTAATTGATCACCTTGTCTGGCAGAAGATCTGCCTGGAAACTTTTCAGGTGGGTTCTGAGACTACAGACTCTTAAGCTCAGCTGCTCTCTTCTGTGTTTGTGTAACATCAAGCATTAAGTCCCTGATTCAACAAGGGGAACCCCCTGGAGCTGTCCTCGGTAAATGAAATAAAACCAAAATAGTCACAGTAGATGTAGTATTACAAATCTTCCCATATGCCTCCTCCACTTTGGCAGTGCTCTTGTCACCAACCATTTTTTTCTCTCTTTTCTACTCATAAAACCGATGACTGAGAAGGAAGAGAAAGGGAATGAGGAGTCATAGGAAGGACACTGGTCATCTTGTTATTCAACAAATCCTGTACCTTCACCTGATCCCACCGAGTAGTTTGGGAAGGGGTTGAGCAGGGGATGCTCTGGATGCTGGGGTGTTAGACACGGCTGTATGGCTGACCTGCCTCAGGTATCTACAGGGTTTGGAGGTCAGCCTGAAGGTGTGGGACAGACTGGGGCCAAATCTGAGCCAGGGTTTGAGTGGCATCCCCGTGCCTCAGGGGGGCTTTCAAGTGGGGCTGCTCCGGTAATGCCTGTGGGTTCACTCAGGGCCCTGATGCCTTTCTCCTCTATCAGGAGAGAAATTTCACATTTCAGTCTTCTCTCCCCATCCTCCACTCCCTCTCTTCCAGCCTCTCTGTCTATATTTGCTCGATTCAGCATTTTCAGGACCTGTGTGTGAGGCTGTTTTCTGTACATGCTAGCAAAGCAACATATGGAGCAGCCCAACAAGCCCATGCTCTTGCTGATTTCCCTGCCTGCTGGGCAGTATAATGAACTACTATATAAACTGTTTGCCAGCAATATTTTGAGATTAATGCTTAAAAAATTTAAAAAAGCCCAAGAATGGTAATACAAGAGTTGAAAACTGGACTAACGAATTTCCATACTTCTCAGAAGAGATGTATTATTCTTGCTATGTCTTGACAGGTATCTTCCCACCAGGACTGTAGTTTGCAATGTAGAAATTAATCAGATGTTCAAGATAATTAAAAACACATTTCTAAGTGCTTTTGGGAAAGAGAGATGTGGAATGAAGGGACAAGTTCTTAAATGGACTTACAGACAATGATTTTACAGTTCAGTTCCCCCAGCATCCCTATTAAAATGAATCTTAAAGTTACTTTCAGTCTGTCTGCAGATTTACAGTATCAGCAAAGCAATTATGGACACTTTTTTCTCAGATAAAATGCGCATTAAGTAGTTATTTTGTATGGGGGGGATTGTGAGGGGATTTAATTTTTTTTTTCCCTTGGTAGCAACATTTAAGATAAGGGTCAGTGAAAAAATACTTTATTCACAAGGAAGAAAAGCACAGCAGAAAATAAGGGGGTTTCATGAGGATGTATCAAACATCTAGATGCAAACATGTGAAGTGGAGATTCCTTTTCTAAAGGGATACTGGGACTACTAACTGTCTCAGAAAACCTAACTCGGTAAGCCTCCAGCAATACATCGGTGACCTGGAGCCCATAAGCCAACAAAAAGTCCAAGAGATGTTTGACTACATATTTGCACAAGCTATGGAAATGATGAATAGACTATGGGGTTTGCCTGAGAACTGCACCCCATCCTCCTTCCTTTGCTTTCTCCTTCTCTTGTGTGTTTTCCCAGTGAAAGAAACTATTGGAAACATTAGAAGGATTTGTTTCTGAAAATCTTCTGCTAAAGATTTGTGTGACTATTTTAGGAAAAAATCCATTCCTTGATTGTTTTTCACTGAGAAGATAATGTTTTTCTAGTACCCTCATATCTGAAATCAAAATATATACTTTCCTGATTAGCTCAAGAAAGGAAAAAAAAGTGGGACCTTTCAAACTCAGTGGAGCAAATTATGCCTTCAGTAACATTATGCAATTTTGGCCACACGTTACATATTTATTGAAAAGATTGTTTATTCATCTGTTTGGGTATTATTTCTTTTTTTTTTAGAATATCTCGGTCTTTTCAAGGCTCACTGTCCCTTCTGGCAGTGGAACTACATAATACTGAATATGTGTGACACCACATTAATTTCCATAGCAGGGGATTAGGATATTGCAAACATGGGATTAGGTCCACTCGAAGGATCAAAGCAAAAAGAGAAGTGAGATGTGAAGAATAAACCCCTTTTTCTTTTCTTTTTTTTTCCCAAGCAAACAAATAGCCAGGATAATAGGGTAAAAAAGAAAGCAACTGGCCAAGTGAATGTTTGTAATTTAACCTGAACTCCTGATCCATGAGAATATTGGATTTTACCTGATACATTTTTTACCAGTAGAAAAATTCTAAATTGTTTGTTTTCTTTTGCTTTCCACTGCAGCAGCGTTATTCATACAGAAACCAATACAGAATCTGAAACAATATCCTGGGGCCATTTTCATACAATTTAGCATCTTGTATTCATGTGCATCAGGGAACAGCTACACTTCCCATTCACGTTGCTAAGTTATTGCAGTACATTTGTGGTTGATTTTTCCATTGATGCTAGAGCAGTGTATAATTAGCAGTGAATAACTTATTCCATGAATTCAACCTCATTTTCTTCTTTGTGAAATGTCCACAAATAGACAAAAACATATCCCTTGTTTTATTTCACTGTAGAATGGAGAGATTTCTGTTTTAAACTCTGAAATTTTGCGAGTATTGTGCTGCAATTATTCAGTATCTGAATTTGGATATTAAATGAATGTTAGATAATTATGATTTTTCACCTAATTCCCATAACTTTTTAACATTTAATTGCAAAATGTTACAAATTCAGGATGAGAGATTCATTTTATACAAACTGGAAAAAAAAATGGTGAAGTATGAACTGCTTTGTGAGACTGAAAAAAGAAAATTGAACAGAAAGGTATAAAAGAAGTAAAGCCCACTGGGTCCAAACAATCCTCCTTATTTCTCTGCAAGAAATGTTTACAAATATCCTCCAGTTTCCTTAAAAGAGGTTATGATTTCCTTAATGGAATAACTGGCTCTTTGACAAAGCCAAAGAACTCTAATTCATTCAGAAAAAGTGAGAAGAGATATGTGATTTTCAAATTTCTTTTTCACTTTGCTTTCCTTTGTTAAGCCACAGCTTAACTTAAGATTTGTTGTCCAAGCAATCAACAGTTTTGTTGATTTGAACATTTGAACATGATAAGTTGAACTACATGCAACAATGTCTCATTTCATAGGAAATTTCCATAGCAGGTCTGAAAACATGTGTGTTTAAATTTAAATGTATTCTTTCTGATCTACCTCTATATGCAAGTACTGCTTTTCCTTGAAGATAAAGATGCCTGTCTCTCACATACTCAGAGAAAGTAAACTTTTTGATTAATCCATTTTAACTACCTTTTAATTTTCTGTCCAGCTGTAGGCATTACCAAGAATACTCAGATTCTCTATGTTTAGCTGGCGGATATTAACATAAAGGAGACTTCTCCCAGGGAGAGTGGGGTGAACAACAGAAGTGTTTCTCCAGACTTTGGTAGGCTTACATCACTTCCTTATAAGTGACCATTCATGTGTGGAAAATTATTTTTGAAAACAGTAATGAAGCGATAAGCACCACAAAGTATCCATTTAAGAGTTTAGAGCACTTATTACAGTCAAGCAATCAGCCTAGATAAAAACAAAGTGAAGGAAGAGTAAATGGAATTCCCTATTTGTCAAGACTGAGCTCCGATCCCTAAAACAACCAAAACATCTCCCCCACTTCCCTGCAAACTTGCTAAATAAAACTTGCCTTTCAATGAAATTTCCAAATCAGACTGGCATACCGTGAGTGAATTAAAAGTAGGTATACAGTGCCAAAGCATGACTGACAGAATCACCAGCAAGTCTAATTGTGCAGGGCGCTTGAAGATCTCACTGGAGAGTTCTTCATTGAAAATAATTATGTGCACTGTAGGCTGTGCACTGTAGGCTGTAGAGTCTGGAGAGCTTAAAAGTTTTAAAAAAAAAAAAAAAAAGCAAGAAAGAGTGAGTGAAAGCATTTTCTTGCCAGACATATTTATCCAAGCTCACAGCTCAAGATTAATCCACAAGGGCATAGAGGCAGAAGATTAAGGAACTAAAGACAGTCTTCATTCCTTGCTGAATTTTATTTTTACTTTGAAGCTATTTGAGGGAATATGTCCATAATATTGCATTCTGTCAAGCACAAGACATTGTTCATGAAACAGATGTCGAATACATTTGTATCATCTGTGTAGTGGCACATACATAGAATTGCACAACGGAAGCTATACTCTCACAGAAGCTGCAGAGGAATTTTTCATATGTGAGTAAGACATAAAAAAAAATCCCATTTGCTTTGTTTCCAAGCAGTGCTAGAATTAAAGCTATATTTACACTGAGGAGGGTATGAGAATTTTGATGGAGCATAGCATTCACAAGGGGTTAGGAAGCAACAAGATAAATTCCTCATCTAAATTTGAAAGATTCAATAATCATAGAAAGCATGGGCACTCTAAGTATACACTACAGAGTAAGAACAGGAAATTTAAAATTTCATAAGTGTTTAAGTTTGACTTTAAAATATAAGAAGCAGTCAGTCAATCAGACAGGAGAAATATGCTCAAAAAATATTCATACAGCCCTACATTGCACACCAAAAATTTAGCTGAATAAAATAAGGTATTGACGTGTACATATAGACAGCTAAAGGGTTCAAAGTCAAACACAATGTGTCAAAGTAGTTGCTGCAAACCAGAAATTATTGTTTAGTTATAATATTGCAGTGGTGGATTTCCAGCAATCTACGTTCATATTTTTTTGCCATAATATTGTATGGCTAAGATACTTTTATTTGAAATAAAAATACAATTGTAGTATACAGAAAACCTCTCATGTACATTGCCAAAAAAGTTATGAAATGGGCTCTGTAGGGAACTAAAACTTAAGAAAAGCAATGGGTGAGAAAAATTGCCATAAATAATGCAATAACTTGGACATATCAGAGAAGGAATAATTTTCTACTAATTCATGAAATCAAAAATACCAAAAGGAAAGCATTGATTCTGGTAATGGAAAACGCACAAGAAAGATAAGACCCAGATGACGTAAAGGACTGTATAGATTAAAGTAACTTACAGCTGTTTGATCACAGAAAAGTTATAGAAAAAGATTTATGGAAAGTGAAAATACACAGAAACATCAAAATGTGTGTTGAGTCTATGCGGGCCCAGATTTCAATCCTGCACTGCTTTTCAAAATTCATCACAGCTATGCACAAGGTATTATTCTTGTCCTCACATAGGACATTCTGGGGCAGCTTATACTTAGTTCTATGATGTCCTAGAAAATCAAGAGATTTTGGAAGTGGCACAGCTTGGCACAGACCTTCTCGACATGACATATAAGTGATCCCTTCCTTGAGTACTTTCTCATTTAAACTATGTTAATACAGAAGCAAGGAGAATTTGTGGTTTTAATCTGGAAAGGAGATTCAGGGACATATATGTTTGTGTATGTTAATTTCTTCAACCAAAATGCAGGATTCATGCAACCAAGGGTGCAAGACACATAGGTGAAGTTATGATCAAATTTAAGGAGTGATAAAAGCTTCTGCTGACTCCATGGAAACAGAATTTCACCCCATATAGTACCAGTCCCTCTCTCACAGGACAGTGATAAGCACTTGCTCGAAAAGAACAAATATCCAGATATTAACTGTTGTGAAATTAAACCACATATGTACAACGCACAAATCAGAGATCAGAAGAACAGCAGCATTTTTGTTGTAAAATACTTATGGACACTCTTCTAAGAAGAGCAATACTGTATGCAAGGCACCTTGCAATTGCTTTTGAAGGAGGAAACATATAAGAAGGTTATGCTATTTTTCTGCCCCAGATGTTGTCGATCAAGAACCGAAGAAACCCCTTAGATAAAAAGCACTTATTGCTATTATCTGGAATCAAACCCAGCAAACCTCCAAAATGATTTCCATTCCAGGCACTGCAAACCTTTTGAATTCAGTGGAAAGAGTAGCCAAATGATGGAGATGTATTTGGAGTGATATGTTTTGATCAGAAGTTCTTCCCAATCCTTATAACTGCATTGTCAGAGAGCGCACTCTACTACTGTCCCAGAACCAGAAGCTGGCTGACAAACAATGTTTGTCTAGACCCTGATGAGAATTTTAGTATCTAAAGTAAAAGTAAGAGCATAAAATTATTTCATTGCCTCACATGAACAGGGTACATACTGCTGAATTACCAGTATTTTTGTGTTGCCAATATCTCTTCTTGAACCATATACACATATAAATGGCCTTTGCAATTCAGAAGATTGATATTTTGGACTTGGAATGTCTCTACAAGTACATCTGGCTTGCGCAGCACCCTCCCATTTCATCTTCTTTACAACTTCAGGATCTCATGCAATGTTTCTTAATAGCTGTAATAAAGTGGCTCCATGCAAGAAAGTGACAAAAGTGCATTCTGCCAGCAAACAGAAGGCAACTTTTGTCTGTGTTACCTTTGATGTACTCTGTACACTGAAGGACTGATATTTTCCTGGCCATGTGCTTTACAGTCTTATGAAAACTTTGGATTTTCATATCAGACCATGGCAAAAATTCCATTATTATGGCTCACAACCAGTGTAGGAAGTACTGTAATAAGAAAATATATGTGAGGAACAAAGGAAGTGAGCTGCAGTGCAAGTAAAAAAATGGCACAGTGAGTTGAGACTGATTCCACAGCAGTCAAAGTGGTCCTCACCTAAACATGTAAGACACAAGATCTGCCTTAAGCAGTAGATATTTTCTCTCTTATTTCGGGCTTTGCATAACCTTTACTATGACTGTGACACAATGTTATTTTGTTGGTTTTTTCTTCTTGCTTTTTTTTTTTTCTGAAAGTAAAAGAGAGCACTGGCATTTAGTTCTAAGGTTGTGCAAATTCTACCCAGTTAACTAGAAGTAAATAGTTTGTCTGGTATTTTTACAGAAGCCTGAACATATGCAAATCGCTTGGACATTGCAAAGACAAGAAAGGTTCTAACTCACTTATTAAAAAGTTCTATATATATGATGGGCACACTCACAGAGGTAACTGTGATGTCAAAACTCCTGTAGATAGCACTGCCTTTTTCTCAGTGAGGATCAGAGGGCTGGAGCTCCTCTCCTATGAAAAGAGGCTGAGAGAGTTGGGGTTGTTCAGCCTGGAGAAGAGAAGGTTCCAGGGAGACCTTAGAGACCCTTTCAGTTCCTTAATGGGCTACAGGAGAGGTGGAGAGGGACTCTTGATCAGGGAGTGGAGTGATAGGATGAGCCGTAACGGTTTTAAATTGAAAAAGGGGAGATTTAGATTAGATATTAGGAAGAAATTCTTTCCTGTGAGGGACAGTGCTCTCAAGTACAGCCTAAAGCTATCTGAGGAATTCTAGAGAAGCAATTCTTCGGGATATTGTGACTGCTTGAAATCCTAAACTTAACTGTAGGTGCCAGTTTAGCTCAAGTCCTTGATGCCTGTCATTTGTTGGCACTGGTGAGGTCCTACCTTGAATACTGTGTCCAGTTTTGGGACCCTTACTACAGGAAAGACACTGAGATTCTGGAATGAGTCCAGAGAAGGATAACAAAGCTATTGAGGGGCCTAGAGCACAAATCTTATGAGGGAACTGGCATTGTTTATCCTGGAGAAAAGAAGGCTGACCTCTCTACAACCCTAAAAGGAGGTTGTCGAGAGCTGGAGGTCAGTCTCATCTACCAAGGAACAGGCAATAGGACAAGAGGAAATGGCCTCAAGTTGCACCAGGGGAGG
>JAOXJM010000023.1:58794086-58810180 GCA_026413425.1 Tringa solitaria
CAAGATGATCTTGAAGGTCCCTTCCAACCTAGAAGATTCTGTGATTCTGTGATCCCCTACTTGTTGCCTGCCCTCCTCCTACATGACACTGCACTAAGACCACCACTGCTGCACTTCCAAACGTGAGCAGAAATTAAGAAATTCAGAGCCTGGGTATTTTGAGGTCCCAGTTTGGTCCTATTTGCTGAATATGAGGAAGATTAAATATAAGGATTCAAATATAATTGGTACTTCTGAAAAAATATTCTGTGCTTTGCCAAATAGGAACAAGACAAACCAAAGCTATTTTACAGCAGTTCTGCAAAGGCTGGTGGTATTTTTAGAGCAGAGTAGAGCGTTTTTTGAAGGAGAGTTCTATCTAAAGCCTTGATATTTGCTGAGTAAAAGCAACAGATAGCCCTCTTTTCACTTCCATGTTTGTTGAACAAGCTTTGAGCATTATCATGTGGTTTTACATTTCACTCACTTGTGTATTCATTTGTTTTCATGGAACAATCCCCACAGAGTAATGCAGGAAAAAGTGAAATGTGTGAGCAATACTATCAGTTCTCAAATGTCCATGCAGAAAGAAATAGGAATTGTAATTATTCACTGTGTTAAATAACATCCTTTTAATGTCTAACATTTATTTTGAATGTTAGAATCCAATTACCATGTAATAATATAAAGACCCTTGCAGTACAATATCTTTCAGCACAGGGGGCTTATGTAGCTAGCTTCCATCCATTATTTGTACATTTCCAATTTGTTTAGTATGAATATAATTAGGGAGAAATATAGAAGAATAGAAAACAGTTCCATTTTGTGAGAAACATGTATAAACGCAGCACGATACAAGAGAGAAAAGAAGACTGTATTAAAAAAGAAAGGGCAAAGCATTTAACCAAAGAAAACTTTATCTGCAAGAGAATGCAATTGAAACAGGAGTGAGATGGTTGAGTGACTCAGTTATATATGACGCTGTTAAAGGTGATCAGAATGAGCACCTGAAATAAATGTCAATATGATCCAAAATACCCCTAAGGGATACCAGAAGGAAGAGAAGTGACAAGCTAGCATGTCTGTCTTACAAAACTGGTGTTGCTGTAGCTACTGCTAGAGATAATATCACCCAGGACACAGAAGCTCTTCTCAAACAGCGAATAAACATAGGCTCACACAGGCAAAACACATATTGCTTTTTAAGCTTTAAAATGAGAAAATAATCGTACACATAGGTCACACACAAAAAACCAAACACTTTATACCTATAAGAAGGAGAGAAGGGCAAACAGATAAAGACATTTACAAGAGAGAGTGACTGAAACATTATACTACATTCTATATCTGAGGGTATAAGACAACAAGAATTGCATATGGTATGGATCCAAGTGGATAGAAACTTCTGAGAGCAGCAAGAGAATAGATTTCTAATTATCAGCAAAGAAACTTAATTACCTACAGACCAAGCAACAAAGAATTACAGACTGATCTCCATTTTAGCCTTTACATGCCAAATTATAAAGCACTTGGGCTATTAAAAGAAATATTGCTGGCTGATAGTTTTTTTTCAACAGTGTTCCCGAAATAATAGAATTTTGGGATTGGGTGTCATAGTAATATCTCAAAGTCAAATAACAAAAAGTGTATTCATCTTACTGTGCAAAAAAAAAATCATATTTTATTAGGATCTTAGTTTATTATGACCAACTATCAAATAAAGGATTTCAGCCTCTATATATTGCATGCCTACAGTTCAGAATGAGTGCTAAACCCTAGTATATATGATTCTAGAAAATATAAACCTCTGATTTCAAACTTAGGTATATTATTTAGGCAAAACCCTGTTGTACAAGTAAAAAGTCACCTGGGAAAAGGGCTTAAATCAAGGTTTGGTATCCCACACCCTTTTAGAGAAAATGATTAAAAAATGTTTTATTGTTAAAATAAATAATATATATATGATATAGTATGATACAGTAGATGTTAGAAAGCTCAAAAAAAGAAAAAACAATGCTTAGATGCCTGTTACCTACAGCTGAGATTATCTGATGTTCTAGCATTTGTGTCTAGCCCAAAAATCTTGGAAAATGAGGTCTTCTGCAGATGAAGTGGTATAAAATTAGTACAATCTTACAAATTCTTAGAAGCCTTATTAACACTGCAAGGAAAGGATATTTCTATATTGTCCTGGACCCCTTGTGTTTGAAGCAACTAAGCATGTTCTGAGGAAGTTAAGGAGATAATAGATTACTAAATACCAGGTTTATAATCACTGTCTTTTAAATATATTTTCTCATATTCTAGTTGACATTGATAGTCTTTTAGCACAGTGTTTCTACCAAAGAAAATCAGCAGTGTTAGTGAACTGGTAAATCTACTCTCACACACTTTTACCTTTCACCACTTTATTACCTTCTCTCTTTATTCCTGTTATCTATGTTCCCCTCCTGAACAAAATAAAAAATCAAAATAAATTAGAAAAGATAAAATCCATGGTGATCTTCGTCCCTGGAACTTTAAAATAGATCCTTACTGCAGTGTTTTCTCTGGGTAGTGAAATCAGTTTGAGGCTGGGAATATGTGATGCATATGTGATCCTGTTTATGTTAGAACTGAAAACACTTGGACTCACTTTCACCCACGACCATGTGTTCAGTGTTTGTTTTCTGTACTGCATGTGTTTAGTGTGTACCACTACAAAACTCAACATGTAAAATTTTTGTGCACTTCAGTTTCAAATATTATTAAAGTATTCAGGAGGGGGGTGCAAGAATATATAGACAGATGGCATACATATTCTTAATAAGTGGTTTTTGCTTATTCCCAGAAGATATTTTGCTGCTTTAGTTAGTATCAAGGTTGGGCAAAACAGTTTTGAAAAAAGGAAGAAATAAGTCAAACATTTTATCTTGGGGTTTATCTAAATAAAAACATTTAAGTTATTTTTACACTTAAAGTCTCAACCCTTTCTAGATGAGTTGAAGATTGAAATAAAGACTGTAAGAGTGTTTAAGAAGGAACATTATTTGCAGTATTCGTTTTTATCCTATATGACTTCAACGCCTTTCTTCCTTCCACCATTGGACTTAGAATTAAGCTTGCTTGTATTCCTAAAGAACAATTTGAGTTATGACATCCATTAACCTTCAGAAAATCCACTATCCTGATTCTCTTTGAATACTCCAAATTATTCTCTTTTAATGCACAACATACAAAGTGTACAAATGAAATAAGTGAAGTACAATTCTTCATAGCCTACAGAGCCTTCTCATGGTCTCTCCAAATGTTATAGACTCTGCTGTAGTTGCTGAAGTTTTTGAATATTCCACTCTGGTAATCTTAGTCTAAAGCACACTACCAAAATGTGGAGGGCAAAACATGTCTCTTGCACACCTTGCCCAAAACAGCAAATCTCCCAATCCAGCCAAATTGAAAAGCAATTTTAATCCAATAGCTCATTATTTTAGTGACAGGATTCTCCCCCCATGCAAAGATTCAGGCCTTTGCCATCAGCTAGATCAGTGCCCATATTGTGAAAGAATTAGTTATAGAAGTGATTTTAATAGTGACTTTATATCCCTGACCTTGATAGCAAACCCAAAAAGCTGTTTTTTCACAGGATTTCTAATAGTTTCTTTGTAGACAGAGACAAAGCTTGGGAATTTCAAGACAGCAGAAAAAACAGAAGTGGATTTTGAATGGGAACCTACGTTCAGAATAGAAACACTTGGAAGTAAAAGCTTAGAGCCACCTCTAGCATTCTAGCTATGATTTTTATTTTACTTGAATGCAAAAATGCACTCTTTGTGTTTACAGTGCACACACATACATTTCTACGCTACAAATGTTCGAGTCAAATAGCATGCAAGTTACAGGAATACGAGTCATTTACCACACAGTATCATTTTGGAGTTTAGAGTAAATTACTTGAGAAGACAAGATAAAGCCAGCACTGTAAAACCAGCAGTCAGTAGATTACTTTGAAGTATACACCATTATATTGATAGTTTGTCACAAATACTAAATAATGAGACGTGGAGATGTATTAAGTACTTTGGGAAATAGTAGATATCTCTAAAGTATGAGACCTATTCTACTTTATAGAGACTGAGATTTTGTTTAAAGAAAAACACCTTAAATGAAACACTGTTAGAGCTGTTGAACCTAAAAGCAAAATGGAAATAGAAATATTCTATTCTATTCCTTTCTAAATATGTGTTAGACAAAGAAGCTCAGAGGTTTCGTAAACCCTGCACACTAAAAGGCTTTATAAAGAGTTTGGATTTTCTTTTTTGCTCTGATAAAATTTGAAGGAGACACCAAAATTTTAACACCTCCTATTTCGAGGATAAAGTTTTTCTGACTATAGGTATTTCCTAGATTGCAAAGGATAGAAGTAACAGGTGTTTTGAGTCAAGAAAATCACTGTGGCTCAATTTACTATGGTATCTTGACAAAGAATAATGGGACTTCATTCAATTCACTAAGTATTATTTACTGTAGGAGGAACTACAGCTGAAAAGAGGGAATCAAAGACTTTAAGACAGTGATCATCTTAATCTTTCTTTAGCTAAAAGAGAATACTAATCTTATATGAATGTGTGGGGGAAATATGCATTGAGAAGTCACTTTGTAGAGAGGTTAAAGCAATTGCAAAATATCGGTTCCAGGAATTGCTCAGAATATTGTGCAAGAAATCCTCTATGCTGGTAAATCCACTGGTGGGAGGATGACAGCTCAGGGATTATTATTTTTTTTTTTTAAATGGAAAGCAGTTTTCTCTGCTAGGAAACTGCCCTAACCACAAAGAGAAAGATTCACTCTGAAAATATGAACTTGGTTCTGTTACATTCTTAGTTTCAGGATGGAGGGAGTATCTCTTAAAGCCCTGGCTGCTGAAAATAAGAGATTAGAGAAACATTTTAAAAATGAGCACAGATAGATTTCTCTTAGTTGCCAGGGAAGCCAGAACAATGTTCAAATTCAAAAATAAGAATGGAAGTTTAGCATTTACTATTTCAAACCTCATTAATTTAAAAATCAATCTCTTGGCTTCAAGAGGTCCAGGCTCAAGGTTAGGAATTGGTAACACTGTCCGCTTCTACCCATGATAACCTCACCAGCAGTCAGGAAGATGTTTCAGCATGTTAAAACATAGATCACATCGGGACAGTGAAATGGGGGCGATTTCATTGGGATAAAGAAATTTTCCTCTGTATCAAAAGTGAGGAAGCTGGTAACTTTTTCTCCTGCACACATGATCCAGCAAAGGCCTTCTGCACCCCATCTAATAGTTCTCTTTCAAAGGGGCAGGAGAGCATCAAATTTCAAACACCAGGCAAGGGAAGGAACAGACCATTAAATATCACGGCAGAACTCTAGAAACAGTTCAATGGAAACAGTTCAATTATGCCAAGAGATCCTAGAATAAGAAAATAACTTAGGATATGCCCATGTAAACGTGCAGACTCAAACTCATCACAGGACAGGTTATTAGCACAGGTAGAGTGGAGCACAAATGTGTTTTACACAGCTTTCAGCTCTGATCTTCTTTTACGACAGCAGTTTAAAATAGTATTTTCTTAAACAATCAAAGTTCCTTCTGTTTACCAAAGGGAACAGTTTATATGGAGACAAGAAATATTCTGTATCTTGGCCTTACTTTTGAATAGAGAATGCAAATGTGGTTGATGAACTATGCAGAGAGAAATTAAAATCATTAGCAAAATGGAAAGACTTGGTGAATGCAATTCAGCAGAGATCTAGCCTTGGTCTTGTCCTATGCAAAGTTCCATAAATAATCTGTATGATGGAACAGAGGATATACTGCTTTGTATTAAGTCAGTACAAAAATTGAAGGGATTAGATTAGATACATATATTCTTGGCAAATAAGATAAATGGCCCAGAAAAACAAACAAGTAAAACCAGCAACAAAACACAGAAAAATCAGAATACACAGAATAACACAGAAAAATACAGAACGAGCAACAAACTAAAGTCTGACCATAGGAGTCAATAAATGTGCCAATATGACAAAAAAGTAGACGTCAGGAATTAAGCCTGCAAGACACATGACATAGTTCTTTGTTTTAAGCAGCATTGGCAATACCCCAAGAAATGTATTGCACACAGATGTGAACATCACACCTCTGGAAAAAGTAGGATCACTTGAAGAGCCTCTGGAAGAGACCAGTGAGAATAATCTGAGATCTCTAATAAGGCTGTTCTAGAAGGAGAGAACAGAAGACTGTGAACAGGGAAACAGAGGAGAGGGAGACAATAGAAACAGTCTTTAAGAATGGAAAAGACTGATACAAAGAGTGAAAAAAGTCCCAAACTTGATTTACATGTCTCCTCCTAATAAGGATAGCTGATACTGCCATGACTTATATGGTCTAGATCCCTGAAGCCATGCTTTTTCAAAACAATTTTTTTTTTGATCTCCCAGGGTGTGTTCCTACTATCAAGTTGATCAGAGAGGAAAGTGATGAAAGTGGCAAGCACCCATTTAGGTGGAATTTTGAAAAAAAAAAAAAAAAGGAAAAAGGAAAATGTTTAACATGTTAAAGAAAAATTTGATGAGAAGGATCAATATCTTTGGTCTCTCAAAAACTCAGTTTTTCAACAAGTTTACAATTTGCCAAAGATATTCTATCTGAAAGGTGTCACATTTTTTTACTCTAAAAACAGTTTTGGTAATGTTTGATATGGTATGCTGCAATAATGACTGGTACACACAATCTAACAAACAATGAATAAAAACCCTACGTATAAGACCTTCATACAATTTAGCTTCATGTTTTCTGTATCCTAAAGTGAAATAGTGGCAAGAGGATTCATTTCTGTTCTTATATACCTCTTTATACCAGAGCGATTTGAAGTCAGACGTTTCAAAGTCCAAAATGTATATAATCAAGCATCTTTCATTGCTAACCATAAATAACTTATCACATTGATTCTGTGAGGTAGTTTTTAAATGTTTGAATATTTTAAAATGTGAATCATACATATTGCATAATGAAAATAATTCAATCTTATCCAGTAAACAATCGAAGAAAATTTGTTTCAGGTCTCTTTCCACTCTCTTCACTTAACAAGTATGATGAGTGGGCTTTGGCTCATGGTTTCTTTCTGTGTTGATTTTAATTAAGGCCATTTAATGATCAAAAGCTAGAAAGAGATTTGAACTTGGTAGTAACACATGCTATTTGTTATACCATAAGAAATGACACTAGGCTGAATCATTTCTTTCTACATGCTCAAAAATAATTCAAGGAATAATTTGGAACCTGTAGAGATACTGCAGAAGGGAAAACTGTATAGTGAAGAAGAAGCTGCTGAGAAAAAAAATCTGAATTTCAGATGTCTTTTCATTCGTATGAGTTAAGAGATACTTTCTTCTTGGATTAGAAATAAGTTTCCCCTTCAGTCCTCCAATTTTGTTTGAACCACATGGCTCTAGATGTTCATATGGATGAAGTGGTAATTGGAAGAGAGATGAAGAAGGACTTGTGTGCCATGGTTCAGATCTGCCAAACTTCTTTGAGAGGTAGACACAGCCAAATGTTACTGTAGGTTGTGTCTGGTGAGGGAAGATTATCATCTCCTTGTACGATGCTCACCTTCAGGTAATTATACATTGTATACAGGTTAAGGACTGCACTTGAAGATCAAGAAAGGGACCTTAGTGTAAGACATATTCAGGGATTGTGCATATAGCCTGGATTACTTTTTCTTACTTGCAATAGAGAAGAAATATGTTTCTAAAAGCTGAACTTCTTCCTCGAATGTGTGTGTGTGTGAATGTCCTTTGGCCCAAAGATGAGGCCAATCGATAGATTTCTTCCCGTGGGGGAAACTAAATATTTATGTGTCCAAAGTGGAAAAGCCTCAAGAAAAAAAACAAGAGAAAAAATCCTGAAATAACCTATGCCCAGAGGTCTGAGATCTTCCTTCACTTGCAAGAGGTGCACATTTATACCCTGTTCTTTGAATCAATCTCAGAAGAGATAATTAAGTTGCATTATTCAAACATTGACATAATACAAAAGATAAAAACATATCAAGAGGTGGTTTTTTCCCCTAAATGTTAAATGTACTTCATAAATGCTTTATTAAGCTTTATAAGTGAGCTAACCAGAGAATATGAAATTTATGAATCCCACTGGATTTTGAGCAAATATGTGTCAGACTGGCAGGTGACATCAAGAATTAGGCAACAATGGAACAGAAATGCTAGGACTTCCTTACCCATTTCTGACTCCTACTTACTCAGTTAAGTGAGGTTTTTGTGAATGCTCTGGCAGCCAACCACAGGGTCCTCCAAATCCTGCAGTGAAATCCTCTGAGTTTAATCAGCGAATCAAACCCAGGTGCCTTGATCACAATGTGCCAGAATCCCATGATTGAATGTGGAAAAGAAACTGGGCTTCCCCAGTTCAGTTTAAATATTTTGTTGCCCTTCTTCAGCTGAGGTTAGAAGCTGCAGTGCTAGGGGAGTTAAATGGCAGTCTACCCTTCTCTCATTCCTTATGTAGTTGCCTTCACAGCTCAAGGTGGTGGAGATGATTTGGCTGACACAGAAAGGTATTGTTTTGATGCCAGGGGTAAGGCTGCTTCTCAGTTAACAATAAATCTCTACCTTTGGAACTGAAAGCAAGTTGTCTCTTTTCAAGGGGAGTGATGAAGCAGATGGTGATTTTAGTATATTATCATTTTACTAATTTTGTTTATTTTATGGACACTATATGACACAAATATATGTGGTAGCACAAGTGAGAAGGCTAGGTTTTTTTAGTGGCTTATTTAATACATGTAGTCTTTATTTTTTCCTGTATTTAATCACCTACCCACAAACACAGTTGCTAACAATCAAATCACACAGCTACTACCTCATGTGTGCCTTCACAACTTGCCTAGATACACACTTGGATTCATTTTTCACCTGTACTTGTACGACCTGTAGTACACCTGTGCTCTGTTTAACAGCTACAATTGAAAAACTGTTTGTCCTATCATTTACAGGTTTTATTTTAATGCAGTTTATTTATTCAACAGCATATTTAAACCTCAAACTATTTATCTAGGAATGATTCTTAGCATTTTAATTATTGTATATTGGTGTAATTAAGGTAATTGATTCATTGAATGTTCAGATAAGCAAAGTGCCTTAACAAAAAAGGATCTCATTTAAAGGTAACAGAAAGTTTGAGACAGTGACTATAAGAGAATATAGCTGTATTACCAGGATGCTATGAAATGTGTTTATTTTTATGATTAAATTTTGGTTCTTGATAAAGAATTTTTCAACTCTATTTTCTCTTAATGAAATAGTCATTAAACACTGCTTGCATTTGCCTCTCTCTGTACATGAATACAGACAAAAGAATGGACAGAAATGTGAAAGCATATATGTAACAAAATAATATAAGGGAAAACAATTCTCTCTCACAGGAACCCAAACAGCCACTGTGGTGCTTCCTGACAGAGTAAAGCAGCAGGAGACAGCTAATGAGGCAAGTCATCCGTTATCATTGCAGTGCTTAGCCTGATTTAGTTATCTGAATCAAAATGACAGATTCAGGAGGAAGGCTCCTGGGAACTTGACTGAAAATGTTATGTTGATGTAACCATGCATTGATCAGTCTAGTGGAGTGCCTCTTTGTCTCCATGCCAACAACGAATAGAAACAAAAAAGCTGGGGTTAAGGGGCATGCTTTCGGAAAACTGATATTGGGGAAGATATTTTCTTTATAAACAGGTTTTGTTAAACACTGAAATAAGCTTCATGCCTAGGAAGACTCATGGCTCTTCAAAATATGGAAGGTTTCATAATGTAATTTTATCTTGTCAGGAACAATTTTCCTCTTTCCTTTTAGGATTACTTAGAAGTTTAGCTTCAGCAGCTCCAGTCCATGTTGCTGGTTGCTTATTAACTTTATTCTAACATGAAGTGGAAGAAATAGACTTTAACCATTTCAATACCAACGAAATCCCACTCAGTAATGAAAAAAAAGAGTTATATTTTTATAGAATATTCATCCTATTAGATGGGCAAAGTTAATCTTCAAAATGTTAAACAGTTTTTAGGAAAGATGTAATCTAGAAGAAAAAAGTAGGTATTGTCTGAAAAATATAGAAGCAAATGGTAACTAATTTTGACTAGGAGTTGAAGGTAGAGCTAAGTTTTTTGAATGACAAGTCTAGACTGGGCTTTCTTGAAAAATGAGTAAATGATCATTAAAAAAGAATATAAAGAATAAAACCCCCAGTCCTTGAAAAGAAATTTGAGTTAAAAAGTATAGTTGTTCATTGTTGAAGCTTTCAATATTCTTTGATACAGGTCTGGAAAACACATTAGGAAAAAAAGAGCCAATTTCAGCTCATTTAAATGTGAGTAATACTAACATTGAATCGCAAAGGTTGGATACCTCTTCGATGTAAGTAAACCTCTTCTCAAACTGGTGAAAATTTCTGTGTTCAATACCTAAAATTTCTCTTTCAGAGGAAATTTTACTGGCTTGTGCTCAGCTCAGCTGGGACTTACCAGCTGTTTTAGAAATAGATTTTAAGGTTTTTGCTGTTTCCTAGGAACTGTATCACTCACTCGTCTCTGTGGCCACAAGTGTTCCAGGCTAAAAGAAGTCCTTTGAGACAAAATGAAAAATCAGAGTGTTCTGAAATGGATATTTATCTATACCCATTCAACCTGGTTCCTGAATCTCTGGAAATTCATGGTTTTACTGAAAACTAGCTGAAACCTAGAATTCATATCCCTGGGGAAAATAATAATAATATTAAAAATTCTGAAATGGAATGGACAAAAATATGTCCTGGACTGTTGCTGAGTGGGAAACCCAAGCTTTTACTTTGGGAGGGTCCGAGGCACTGTCTTTGGCAGACTTAAAAGGGGTTACTCCAAGGATCCATCATCCCCATTCTTCAGCCATTCATCAGGTAGAGGTGGTGAAACTGGAGTATGAAATTTCCAGTACCCCAGGCAATGAGAAATCACAAACCAGGAAGACTATATGGTAATCATCCTCTTTGTATTTGAAATAAGAATTTATAATAATAGCAACAATAATGATTATGAATTAAACAACTGCAGCCAAGACAGTGTGACATAAGGCTGGGGCATTTAATAAATGCAGTATTGAGCACCTCTAAAGAGGGTTCCAGAGAGAAAGGAATTTATAGAAGATTCTTATCCCAAATTTAAAATTTTTTATGCAAACTTTCATGCAGCTTGCTTTCTCATTGGAAAGAATACTTCATGTTTAATATTTCTCTATGCAAAGTGAAATATCTTACAGTCCCACATCATAAAGCCTTTATTCCTCCTGTTGGCAGAGTATGCATGTTCTTCAGTAACATAGTCTGACCACAAGAGATGGTCGGCATGCTGAAATTAGTGTAAATAGGTTTCCAAGAGTAGATTTTTGAATGAAAATATTTGCTTTTGGATTTGAAACAGATCCTCATCTTGTTTTTCAGCCCCTGTATGTTGACTTAACATAGTATTCTTATTTTAGAAATATGGTAGTTAAGAGATTGTGGTAGAAGGCAGAAGATACGGGCTTCGCTGCTACTTGCTCTCTGGG
Organism: Tringa solitaria; assembly: GCA_026413425.1. Classification (NCBI taxonomy): domain Eukaryota; kingdom Metazoa; phylum Chordata; class Aves; order Charadriiformes; family Scolopacidae; genus Tringa; species Tringa solitaria. The sequence goes on from JAOXJM010000023.1 coordinate 58,805,674, forward strand.
TTTTTTCGTGTGACTTTGGACAAATTGTGTAATTTTTTTGTGCCTCTGTTCTCCATCTCCTTCATAGTACTCCCATTCCTCATCCTCTCTCTGTCTTTAAAATTTAGACTTTAAGCTGTCTCAGTTCATGGCAATCTAATCTGATCAGACTATTTAAAATACTTCATATAGCTCATAACATGGACATAGACTGTTTTGTATGGGAGCTCATAACTTTTCTCCTTATGTGACAGCAAATTAATATAGACTAATCTTGTACCTGGCTTTTAAAAAAAGAAAGACAAAAAAAGAGATTCATTGCTACATAACTCAAGGTCTCTTCAGAGCTCCAGCTTTATGTTCAAAGTCACTGAAGTAGATCTAACACTTTTTCCCAATATTCAAATGAATTGATCTTTCCAGAAATCTAGAATTCTCCCCTTTACCAGAAATCATAAAACTAGTAAGATTTTAAATATTCTTTCACTGAATAAAACAAAAAGACTAATTTTACAAATGGTGTTTATGACTGACTGTCCCATAGGCTGAACTTAAAAATAAATGCAGAAGGAGGTTATGCAGTTGTATGTCGTACTCGCATCAGCTTTTTGTTCCGCTCATAACTCAACTATGGATCCAGTGCAGAGCATGTAGCAAGCTAACCTTGATGCCTTTTCACACAGTTCTTACAATTTGTAAGGTTCTGCCCCTATTGTTGGAGGAGACTGTAAGAATAATATGAGACTTGAAAAACATAGAGTTTTTACAAGTATGTAGTTATTAAACAAGTATTAATTAATTTAGAATTTTATGTTATTTGTTAATTTTTATTAAACATCCTCATCTTTCCTGTGAGCACAATATCTGTTTCCATCAGTACTGCCATCCAAGTGCTCTGACACAAATATGGAAAAACTGTTTCATGAGTAAGCAAGAAAAACTGTTGCTTCCATTGCGGGAACCTTGGCCACATTGGCTGCTCTAGTGGGTGTCTCTAATAGACATCCATAAAAAATGCAGGAAAGAAGTAGCTGAAAGAACTCTTCAGGAGATCACTGCCTTGGATTAGATTGTAGTAGCTAAATAGTCACCCTTGTAAACTAAGACTCAAGAACAGTTAAGGATTAAAGATTAAATACCATCTCAATTAAGAGATTAAATTTTTTATGTGATTTCCCCAACTTCACAGATGGGTATTTGTTATTTCACCCTTAAATTAGTCTAATAATAAATCTGTGCCCAAGTAAACTTGTATCCTTTACAAACAGCACCCTTTTGGGCACAATCAAGACATTACAAAGGAGTTGCCCGAAAACTGTTGTATCATCTTCCACTCAGGCAGAATGTTTGTACCAAAAGTTTGCCAAGCAATTCACTATGAACAACATGCAAACAACAACAATTAATGTAAGTTTTAGTCTGTGTTAGACACTTTAAGTAACATAATAAACCTCTTTATCAAGGACATGGGTGACAGACAGAGCTGGATATCTGAGAATCACCATGCTCCTAATGAAGTGCCATTATGCATAATGCTCCAAGGGAACACCTCGTACAGGTAATGTCTGTATAAATGAAAAAAAAACCAAAAAACCAGCACAGAAACTGGAGGAGTTTGACCATGTAAAAAAGGCTCAAAATGGTGATCAAGGCTTATGGATTGAAAGAGCTTTTTTTTTCCATGAAAGAAAGAGCTTATCTTAATTTGCTTACATCTTCTTGTAGTCAAGAGAACAGTATTTCAACAAGATATTGCACTTTTATGCAAAAATGACAATAAGAAAATACCTGGCTCCACCATTAACTGTTCCACCTAATGAAATCCATCTACATGATTAAATTTTGGCTAGCTGGTTGGATCAAATGGCATGATTAACGTATATCCTATTCTGTGATGTGAAAGCAGGTTTCCAGATATACAATAACTTGCCTAAGGATGGCAGAGCAAGAAATAAATTTGAATGTCTGAATGCTGATCCTGTACTATTCCCACTGGATCATGCTTTTGTACATAGTAAGACACTATTCTTAAGTGACAGAAAATTCTCTGTAACAGGATGCTCAAGAAAAACAACACATTTTTCAAGAATTTTTTTGCCCATTTACCAGTTAAAATAAACACATTTGTGTTTATAAAAAAAAGAGGAGTGCTATTTTTGAAGAGTAAAAAAAATATTTAACTACTTTTTTTAGCACTAGTTCAGTTATTGCTGGAATTAGTAATGCAGTCTACAGACACAGATAACTCAGCTGATTAAAACTATTCTTTTAATAGTCTAAGCCATTGTAAACATCATGGGTGGGATGAAGACCTGTCAAACAGACAGTATTAGCAGAATGAATATGAGTGAAAATACATTGCATGATCATATAGGGATGTAGAACTTGTTATACTTTAAGTTTTTGAATTAAACAGCAAATGAGATACAGAGAGCAAATTATTTTTGTCCATCACCATTAGTTACAGGTGCACTGAGCAGAGTGAAGGTGATAACACAGCATTATTTCCTGCCTTGATAAGACATTTCGGTATATTTAATGCTGATGATAATGACAGTCTACCAAATCCCTTATATACTCCTATACTCCTATACTGTTCCTATGGAACAGTACCTATACTTATGACTAAAAGATTATAGAAATACCATTAAGGATATTCAGTGATGATGCAAGTTTTACATTAAGTGGGCTAAGTGCATGAAAAACAGAGTGAAAAACATGGTGCACAAAGGAAGCAAAGCTGATGTAACAGGAATTCTGAAGAAACGCAAGATTCAAGATTGCACATGTCAAAACTACTTGTGGCCTGGATTTTACACTCTTTAGTTTCTTTTCTTCATTAGTTTTCTTGCTATACTATTTTTTGTTCTGAGATCTCACATAAGTTACACAAATTGAGTGACCTAAAGTCCCTTAAGAAACAAGTCTTTTGTCATTTACAGTAAGGAAAATGGTCTCTTCAATGGTGAACTTGAAATCAGAATGTGGTCCTTAAAACCAGTTGCTTTTTTTGTTCCCATGTAAAAAGTTGAAGGACAGCCTTTATAACTTGCATTTAAATTAGGAATCATATAGACAAGCTAAGCTTCCTGTTGCGTTCAAAAATGAGAGACAGAGCAGTTTGAGTATTATCAAAGGAGTTAACTTCTGCTGTAAAGCGACCCCAGAGAAAAGCTGAATCTAAAATGAATTGTATCAGAGCCAACACTTTATTTTATAAATCCTGAAAGTACATAACTACTTACTTCTTATCTCCTCATTGGGGAAAAAACAGTTAACTATATCCCTTCCTCGTTTAAAGATATTTCCAGATTGTCTGCTAAATTGATTGCTATTGCATTCCACTTATCTCTGTTGCTGAGTCAGCAGTTTATTGACTATTCCAGCCACCTGCAATGCAAAGAGAGTTTGGTTCATATTGCTTAGTATATAGTAGTCAAATTCGGCTTAGGAATTCTTCTTTTCATATTAGGCAGTACCGTATATTAAAAATGGCCTGAAATCAATCAGTTTCTTTCCTTCTAGGAATTTCCATGCAATATGGATTAAATATAAATATTTATACAGAAAAGCACACCAGATTAATGACAGCTGAAAAGTGAAACACATTTCTGTTTCAAGCCTCTTAGTGCAGGAAATTGCAGACAGTGTCTGAGTGCATTACATACTCTCCTTGAAACTCGGGAGGAGCTTCGAGACTCCAGAAACACTCTGTAATGGACTTACAGAGCAAATCACAAGGAATTCAGTCCTCTGTTCTTCTCTGTGATTTGATGTAGTTCAGATGTGTCTATGGCAGTAGAATAGAGGGCAGACTTTCAAATTGCACTTATTGTCAGCTAGGACAAAACAGGACAGAGGACCAGATTCCAAAAGTAAAAAGCTTTTCAGTGCCTTGTGCAAAACAGCGTGTATAACAAAACCATCAGCCACTGCCCTTCTGCTTCTTTGTGGTAAAAAAGGAGGGGAAAAAAAAAAGTTTAGGACACTTTAAGCTTTGGTAACGTTTTCATTCTTATCTCCAAATAGTTCAGTCAACCTCCTCTAATTTGATTCCTGAGGATTGCAGGATTTGTTTTTCTTTCTGTTTCTCTTCATATTCTTACATGCAATTTACAGAATTCTCTCATTCCCCGATAACTAATGAAATATAAATGCAGTTCTAGAAACAGAACACTAAATCAGGCCAATGGTCATGCAGTGGCAGATTAGAAAATCTGCTGGTTCATGATACAGACCTCAAAAGGGAAGTGTCCCACCTATAAGAATAGCAAATTTACTTCAAGATGCATCAAGTTAAAGTTGGCTGTTTCCAAATGTGTAGAGTATCATTTATGTATGGTCAACTCTGCATCATTTTCTTTGAGTTCATCCTTTTGATGTTGCTTCAATCTGTGTCCAGGACTCCAGTTCAAAGTAGGGATGAGTGATCTAGTGAGTAGGTACTGGAGAAAACTTGGAGATTCTTTTGACAATTTCCTTTCTCCTCTCCTCTCCTCTCCTCTCCTCTCCTCTCCTCTCCTCTCCT
>JAOXJM010000023.1:58836928-58858480 GCA_026413425.1 Tringa solitaria
AACCAGATGATCTTTAAGGTCCCTTCCAACTCTAACCATTCTATGATTCTATGAAACGTAACTGGAAGCTTAAAACAAATGAAAGTGGTTTGGTTTTTTTTAAATGTGAAAATTAAATGGCACTTAATGATCAGCCCTGGTATAAATGTTTATTAAGATGTTTAGATAAGCAATGACAAATTGAGCACAGGAAAAGCAAAACATCAGTAATCCATAACCCTAACCTAATTCTTATTGCAAAGACTTTGACTTATGAGCACTGCACATTTTTATCCTACGGTGACTTGTTCTTTCCTTTTGCATAACCTGCTAGAAATAACACAAACTTTTTCCCACGTTTGAACCAGGCTTTCATATGCCATATTGGCCTCATCAGTAATCTCTCTAGCTAGAAGGTCACAGATTTTCAGAACTGACTACTGTGCAGGGAACAGAGTTTTACAAGGTACACCAAGTTACTGATATGCAAAGCCATTCACTGCTATTGCAAAATAATTCCCAGGAAGAAATCAGATGGAAGGAAATTGGAAGGAAGGACATCAGACACAGAGCTCCCACTTCCTTTCTGAAGCACAGATTTGATAAAATTAAGCGAAATGAAGGGAGAGCCATCTCTGCCTCCTTTGAGGGGCAGCAGTGCAGTCGTGTCCCTGTGATCCCCAGGGCAGGACCCAGTTGAATTGCCCAAGGTGTCCAAAGAGTGCAAAAGTTCTTCATGCCTGTGGAGGCACTCCTTCTTACATGTGGTGAGCTTTTTCCCGCCACCAGCTTTGACTATCTCAAAGTTAGATGTTTAAATGTAGGTCATTGGGTCCCCTCTCAGCTCAGTGTACAGCAGGGCTACAGTCAGCTGCTGGAGGACAGTTCTTGACACCCACCTTGGGACAGGATGAGTAACCTCGGTTTGCCAGTCTCTCTGAGTCTCCCATAGGAGCCCAGAAGGCTAGCTTTCTATTAGACCTCCTAAACCAGATGTCTGACTTTGACAGCTGCAGTGAGGTGAGACAAGCCCTGCTTCGATTGCTTGCTTTCCCTGTACATAAAAGCAGAGGCAGGAATCCTTGAAGGCCACAAGGAAGATTGTGTTGGTGTTGGTGCATGCATATAAGATAGGCAGACAGGATCTCCTGGGTGCTTCTTTTCAAAGGCACCTGCTGACCACCCAGGGAATTTAAGTACTTGCTTTAGGAGGATGGCCTCACTAGGTGCCTCACATTTAAATGCAAAGAAGAGTCATTCCCTCAGGTGAGGCAGCTGGATTGCACCTCACTCACAAGCCAGGGGCAGGGTGTCGTGTGTTTAACCATGGCATATGGCAAGATCTTAGGTATGTCATGGTTCAGCTTGGACCAATGCCCTTTTCTGTGGTCATCATGTGCTGTGAGAGAACCCAAATGGGTCCTGCTACTGGACCCAGTTCTGGTGTCCTTAGTAGGGTGTGGGACTCCTTTCTAACTTCCTTTTGGCTTGAAAATGCAGTGCTTCAGCTTCCCTGAGCCCCTGCTTGCCTACGTGTGCTCCTTCAGAGCTCCAGCTAGCAGAAGAATGTCCTGACTGCTTAACTTTCCTGCAAGCATTTGGGAGCCACCGCTTAACACTCCTGCAAGCTTTTGGGAGCCACAGACCTTTGTAAAATACCTGCAGAACAGAGTACACTCATACCAGAGCTCCTGATATCCTTTTGAGACAGTTGTCCTGCCTCTTTGATGAATCTGAGGTATGCTGCTATTTTGCATCTGGCTCAGTCCCACTTGCCTTCCTTCTTCCCGTTTATCCCAAATTGCCCTTATATTGGTGCAGAACCTCAAACAGAGGTCATGGAGTTGCTGTAGCTTTCTCTCCAGTTCTCAACTCATCTTGCTTTACTGCTTGAGTGATAGGAAATGTTTCTAAGCACAGCGGTAAGCTGAGCAGTCTGAACAGCAGTACGGTACCCTGCTTTGGACAAGGGTGCAAATCAAAACGCCACCCCTATCTCTTTCTGGGTATACCTTACCCTGCCATGGTGCTCACTCTCACCAAAGACAGGAGGTTACCAAAAGGATTTATCAAAGATTGGAGGAATAATCTGAAAATATTTTGTGAAATATGGCTTTGCAAGGTACAAGGCACTGATGGCCACCATCCGGTCCTTGGATGGAATGTGGTAGATTTTTCTGTTCAATTTTCCCAAGTCAGAGTGAGTGTAATAGTCTGTCGAGATTGATAATCTTGATATGTACAAATAAATATGTATGCATAGGCATATGTGTAAAAATGCAATTTGCAATGCAAGAAAATATTCAGTAGTTCAAAGAGATATAATGCTCTACTTCTCTCTAAAACACCCTTGCAGATCTCTGTTAGTCTATGCAATCATGTTGCCCTCTGTTGACTCCAGTATGTGCCTGCAGCTTTCCACCTCTAGCTCGAAGTCAGAGCTGACTCGTTCTCAGGGCAGCTAACCAAAAGACTTCATGATGCAATTTATTTTCCTGACACAGCATCACAGAATGGTTGAGTTTGGAAGGGACCCCTGGAAGTCCCCTGGTCCAACCCCTTGCTCAAGTCAGGTCACCTAGAGCTGGTTGCTCAGGACTGTGTCTGGATGTCTTTTGAGTATGTCTGAGGATGGAAACTCCACAACCTCCCTAAGCAACCTGTGCCAGTGCTCAGTCACCCTCACAGTGAAAAAGTGTTTCCTGGTGTTCAGAGGGAACCTCCTGTGTTTCAGTTTGTGCCCATTGCCTCTGGTCCTGTCACTGGGCACCACTGAAAAGAGCCTGTCTCTGACTTCTTTGTACCCTCCCTTCAGGTACTTATATATATTATATACTTATAAATTGATGACATCCCCCTGAGCCTTCTCTTCTCCCTGCTGAACAGTCCCAGTTCTCTCAGCCTTTCTTCACAGGAGAGGTGCTCCAGTCCCTTCATCATTTTTGTGGATTCTCTCCAATATGTCCACATTTCTCTTGTATTGCAGAGCCAGAACTGGACCTAGCACTCCAGCTGTGTCTCATCAGTGCTGAGCACAGGGGAAGGATGACCTCCCTCAACCTACTGGCACCACTCCTCCTCATGCAGCCTGGGATCCTGGGAACCTGCTTTGCTGCAAGGGTACATTTCATGCGTGCTAAATGAATGCAATAAAAAGGAGGAGTGTATCCAGGTGTTGTGACCTCAGTGTTCACAAAAGGAGTGCCACAACCAAAGAAAGGTGAGGTAGAGTCATGCCAGGAGCACAAGAACAAAAAGTACTCAGATGATGACGGTTTACAACCACCACAGTCCTAAAGGCGATCCACCAAGGATCTGATCTTTATGGTCTTCATTACTCAGAGATGTGAAACCTCAAGAAAATATTTTAACGACCTCCAAATTCCAGTAAAGTCCTCAGGAAGGTTCAGAAAGGAATTCCCACCCACTGTGACCCCAAGAGACACGCTGTTAATGGGCAAGGCTGTTCAGAGGTGACTGCCTGGCCTGTGGCAACTGGGATGAAGGGGTCTGGCCCTGCCTTCACCCTGTGCCCCTTCACTTTCCCACTGTCCCCATCCACCAAGACATGTTTTGATGCTTTCTGCAGTCCCCCAAGCCCCCTAGACCCTTTCACTACTCCTGGGTCCTGAAGCAATTACAACACAAGCCGCCTTCTCTTCGGCAGCCACAGTATTCATCAGCATCTTCTCTAATTTGAGAAAACTTCAGTGCAGCACGAAGCCACGGCTGAGCCCTCTGTCTGGGACACAGAGAGTGCAAAAAGATCATAGAATCATAGAATGGTTAGAGTTGGAAGGGACCTTAAAGATCATCTAGTTCCAACCCCCCTGCCATGGGCAGGGACACCTCCCACTAGATCACGTTGCTCAAAGCCCCATCCAGCCTGGCCTTGGCATGGCTTGGAAGATACAGGATGTATCCAGGAAGATACATCCTTGAGTCTTCCAGATAATCCCAGGATTTCCCTGGTTTTGTAGATATGCAGACGAAGAGAGAGAGGAGACAAATTATACGAATCTATACATTTTGCCTGACCACGAAAATATGCTATTTTTATGTCCAAAACAGTGAGATAATTTTTGCCATGAACAATGTGTTTACATTTACATTTACAAACTCAAAGGGTTATGCAGGTGCTGGACATAACAATCATAGAGCTGAAGCTTTTGTATATGACACAATCTAGTACTCATTGGAATAACTTTACAACACAAATTCAATATGCAGTAGGTTAAACATCATAGAAGAAATCTTCAATACTCTTAGGCATTACATGAGCACCTAGGTATTATGGTGATTGGCATTACGTGTGCCCAGAACAGATTAAATACTCTGTTCAATGTGTCAAGTCATTTTGCAATGCAAAGCAGTTGTATATTTGCTTTGGCTTCTGCAACCAATATTTAAAATAGAAACTAGGAAGCTGATGCAGAGAAATAGCATTTTAACATTTGGTTTCATTTTACTGCTTTGTCCCTATTTAAGCCTTCATTTCAGCTGTAATGAATGCACACAGTTGGGTTTTTTTTAGTATCTCCTTTCTTTAGCATAGAATTAAAATGTGTTCCTGTTGAAGCAGAACAAATATAAATTAAAAAATTAGAAACAAAGAGTTCTTTTGCATCTCACATCTCTAAATCCATAACACGTTATTAGAAGGCTCATTTACTTTAATAAAAGGCATTCTGCAGAATTTAGATCTTCCAATGTTAGAAATCACGTGGATCTTGAAAAAAAGTCGGTATTATAATACTCTACTTAAAGGCTAAATTGCAGGCAATATTCATGAAACAAATTAAGACAGACAAATGTTATACAGATCCATTCTCAAATCACTTCCAATTGAGAACTGTTGTTCCTCAGTGTTTCAAATCCAACTTTAACATATACAAAATTTGTCGAGTCACACGAGTAGGCAAGTTTAAAAAATAACCTATCTCAGCAAAACCTCTAGTCCTCAAAATGGCACATTTTTACTCTTATGTGTTCTCTGATCATATCCCAATCCTGCTTCTATTAAATTCCATGGTAAAACTCCCTCCTATTGACCTCAGTGATTTTCAGTGTTCTAACATGTAATATTGATAAATGCGGGCCAGGAATTTTCTGTCAAACACCTGCAAATACAGTAATTGTAGTTTCTCCCTGTCATATTACAGTAGGAATCAAGAAGTTATTTCCTTGAGTTTTCCCTGTTTGTAATGAAGCCAGTAAATTAGTTGCAAATTCATTTCCAGATAATAGTAACTCTATGTTGTTTTTTATATAAATAGCAAAATATTATATTTTATTTCAAAGAACATCAGCTTGTGTTTTGAATATTGCTTTTTCTATGTTAAACTAGTTACAGCATTAAAGTCAGTTCTTCCTAGCCTCTAGGTAGGGCACTTTAGAATCTCTGTGTCAAAACTGATAGCTTTAAGGAACAAAAAAAAAAAAAAAAAGAAAAGGAAAGACATTTTCCAATTCTATTTTTGACTATTCAGGCCGAGATCTGGAAGTTATGTTTTTTCTGTGTGATTTATTAATGGCCACAAAGGATAATGATTATTTCATGTCAAATTTTATGCTCTGGTGTTGTGTTGATTGTGAGATGCAAACCTAAGCAGGTTATTCTTATGTGGTCTTAGGAATAACAATGGTAACTTCAATATCCACACCACCAATATGTCTTGATCAGCATTTTATGTGTCTTATAGCTAGAATGGTCATTTACAATTGTCTGTGTAGCAGAATTTCTCCAAATAATTTTGAAGTCTGAAGAAGCAAAGTCCTCTTCAGGTGGAATTTTAATCTTAAAATATTAAATCAATTTTTACATTTTTTTTCTTTTATTTTCCTGGACTGTTAAAGGTAGTTTAAAAGCTACCCCAATTTTACCTTCTACCACTGTATTTTATTATTCAATACAGACTTATAAGATCCCTTGTAATGTTGTTCCAGTATCTCTTGGCTTCTTTAGAAAAAATCCTGTACAGAGATGAACTCAGGCAACTATCAATAACCTTTAAAAACCCTACAGTGTAATGGGACCTTCAGGCTTCTAGGTGTAGTCCAAAACTTCAGAAGTTAAATTCAATTTAAAGGAGCATTAATTTAAAGGCAATCAGTGGAAGGCAACAGGTTAGAACTGCTGTGGTACAATGCAAGCAATATTGGCATCATATGGTAACAAACGAACAAGGAATAACAGACTGCAACGGGTGGAAGTCCTTGATAGGTTTCTGCGTTATGCTTCACCGCTAATGTAGCCAAAGCGATGCTGTATTAAAAAAGAAGGTGCTATGCCAAACTGTGAATTCATATCATGGTGTAAGTGGGAGGAAACAACATTCACTGAAGAGTACTTACGACTGAAAATTAGGAGTTTTCCAGAGAAGCTCTGGGAGTACAATGCACATTTTTCACTAAATGTTAATGGGATTTGGGTACCTAACTGCATTAGCGACCTTTGAAAATCCCTATCAAAGTGACTGAATTGCAAACAAAAAATACAGAAGTTCTCATTAATCTCCACTATTGTGCTAGCAGACTGGAGGGTGGCCAATAATGTACCCATCTTTCAATGACGTGTTAAGGGTGAACCTGAAAATTATAGACCAGTGAACATGACTTTAGTATTAGGTAAATTAGCTGAAAACACATTTAAAGAGACTTATAAAACACACAAATGAGCGTAATACAATAGAAATCAGTAGAGCTTCTTTAAAAGGAAATTGTTCTGCTTAAGCCTCATTTTGTTCAAAAGAATTGAAACAATAAAGGATAAAAAATTGTTAAGCATAATTTAGTTGGACTTTTGAAAGGCCCTGTGGAAAAAGCCTGGCCTGAAGATGCTAGCAGGAGAAGCAAGTAGTCTTGGGAAAAGTGTAATGTTTAATAAGTGTGCTGACACGAAAGCACAAACTTGAAAGACTACTGGTGGCTATTCAAAGTAAATGTTTTCAGATATATAAAAAAAAGACAGAAATCAATGTTGGAAATATTATTATGCTATTATCTTGGCATTTACGGTTGGTTTTGGGCAACCAGCTTGAAGATTGCATAGAAAAGGTCTGCAAATGCAGAAACATGCAAGCAAAATAACATGCCTTGTGATTGTCACTATTTTTGTCATGCTGTAAGATAAATTTTAAAAGGCAATGACTCTAAAACTGCCAAAAAATAAATAACAATCCATAGCCACAGAGTAATTACACTGTATTTTTAGCTGTGTTTGCCAATTTCTGTACTAGTAAATTGCTTGAGACTATTTGCTGTTATTGAGGCCAGTATCTGCCAAGCACCTAAGTCTTTTCTGTTAAACTTTTACAAACTCCAAAAGAGAATAGCATCTAACTTTTCTATCTAATATTCTCTGCTAAATCTCAAACCATGCCTGATAACTATTTCAGAGTTTTAATTGTTGTGTGCCAAAAGAAAAAAAAAAGTCAAGGATTTTTCTAGCAATTTGATAGTGTAAATATCCAAGTTCCAGTGCCCAGGAATGTTCCTTAACACTTAGTTGACTAGTGTAGAAGTAGCCATTATGTATGACTGAGGTCCAGATTCATTATTAGAAAAATAGATATAGATAAAAAATAAAACAAAAATAAAACCAAAAATCCACCAGAATAAACTATTTGATTTGCTACTTCCCTGTGTCGTTTGTGATGATTCAAACAGACATCAAGTGGTTACAAAGTTGCTACAAAGTCAAAACAAAATGCCGAGCTTGTACACTCCTAGAACTGGCATAAATGAATTTAAAATACCTACATCCAAGACAAGGCAAGATTTACACTTAGAGTAAAAATTTAATCTACTACTATGACAGTCAGAATACAATTATAAGGCTACCAATTGCCTCTCATCAAACAACAATTATATGTACTTAGAAACAGGTTTGTCCATTACAAACAATAATAAGCCCCAAATTGTGTATAGAAGGATTGCAGCTCCTTCTAGCCACGCTGACTCAAAAGTGGCACAGTCACTTGAAGAGTTAATTTATCTAGCCCTAATTCTGAGGCCAGACTGGTTCCTGTGAAGTACAATGTAGATATGTGTTTGGAAATCCAAGTTTAGGTGAAATTCATGAAATTTGTGAGTATTGTAATGAGGCACAGTTCTGAACCAGAAATGCCAGTCAAGACGGAGCGTAACTTTCCCTGCATAGAGAGTGCATAATCTACATGCATTCTGAGTACCACCCACATCTGGATCTGAGGGTCTACAGACAGTTTAAGCTCTAGGTGGTCTCATTACACAGGACTGAATCTCAGTTCCTGGAAGAGCCTTAGAGACACAGGGCTTAATTCAGTTGCCTAAAGATTGCTTTCCAGATGCTTTAGTGTGACTAAGACATTTAGCAAAGGAAGAGGATATGACACCGAAGTGAGCAGAGACCTGCACTTTGCTGAGGAGAATAGGGTACTCCATTAAATTTCATCTGGTACTAGGTGGAATAAACAACAAAGCCATGTCTACACATTTGAACTGAGCCCCAAAAATCAGTACATAAGCAGCAGTCAGACTGTGACCACAATCTTTTCCAGCACACTTTATCCTCAGACTAAGTACACTTGCACAAATGATATAGAAGGCTTTTGTGAATTGGACCCTCCATTTTCAAAGCTAAGCACTTCTTGCCATTTACAAATCCCATTCATTTATTGCCAAGAGAAAAAGACACACATGCTCTTACATAATTTAGTATCTTCATTTGTTTGAGTGAATTATTTAAAAAACAAATTTAATTTCAGGTTTTATTTTGCCCTGAAATAAATTTTTGAGCACACTATATCATACAAAGCTAAGTTCCTTTTGTCAGTGAAAAAACACATCATCATATTAAATGACAAAATCTTTCAAAGCACATCGTTCTTCCAACAGAAGAACTTTTAATTAACTCAGACATAATGATACATCACCTTACAAATGTAAAATATCCCATCTGTCAGGCTTTTTTTTTTTTTTATTCCCCTAATGTTGAAACCTATGAGGCCAAGAACCCCCACACTGTCGGCTGACAAATTGCTTAAGTTTCAGCAGAGCAGTTTCCGTGGAGGTGCTATTCTATCCTTGTACTTCAAATCCCACATCTGTATTTCCTATCCAGCAACCTTTTTACTGTTCTTCTCTACAAATTTCTGACTCTCAGTGCAGCTGAAGAGTACATATTGTAATTAGGCCAGAAAAAAGGCACTTTATTTTTAAATAGTGTGTCAACACACTCTGCAATCCTACAGACTTTCTGTTCTTCGCTTACACAAAATATTCTCACTTGCTTTCATGAGAAAATCTTCAGCTCCCTACTCCTTTTCTGCTGAGAGACTTGTAATTTCTATTTGCCACATGCCAACAGGAACATGAGGAGATACTAGCTTATGAAATGAAATAGTATTAACATCCCTATTAATTTATCACTTATCATTAAGTACAGACATTCAGACATTTGCATGCCTTTCCAACAAATCCCCTTATTGAACACAGCAGACTTCCGTGACACATGTACTCACAATGTTCATTTGCACGCTTTTATTAGAAAATTCTTCTCTGACTACTATAGACCATTTCCTTCAGTTGGATATTGAAAATGTATGTGTTAAGTTGGGTGTAAAAGGAATTTGTTGTTTCAGTAAGGAATTCAGGTTTGCATTTCAGCAGTATAGCATTAAGGTAAACTGGACTGTGAGAGGAAGTTTCTCCATTCTAACTACAGGTCAGGAATCTATGTAGTGTTTGTAAGGAAGACAGAGACACTTGTTCAGTCCTTAACTTAATTTCACATATCCAGAAAGGACGTTACAAAAAAGAAACTAGATTTTGATGGCTGTTGATTCTATAAGAGCTTCTCTCTGTTAAATGCTTGACAGTCCACTGTTACTCATTCTTGCTCAGATACATATCCGTTAGAGATACATTAGGGGTCCATTTCCAAATAAGTCTAGAATCTAGCACTTAGAATTTTGTCTAGCAGATGATTTAAACAACATGATTTATGGTCAATTTCATTGCTCATTGTCCTTCACAGCTTCTTAGTTGGGAAGTTTTCCCCAAACATTAACTTTTTCCATCTTCTTTGTTGTTTTCCACAGCTTTCCCAATTTTTTATTTTTTTTTTTGGTTGTCAGAGGATGGACAAAGCTAATGCAGGTTACAGAACTAGTGAAAACAGGTAAGATTGAGCTAACCTAAGACATCTTTTCACTCATTTAATTCCCTTTGTATTCAGTGAAGAGATATAGACACTGTCGATGTATATGATTGGTTGAGTGATCTGGTTTAGATAAACACATTGATGAGGTCCATTACTGTAGTGATCCCTTAAATACATTGGTTATATCTCCATGGAAGACAAGGATAGTTAGTTCAAATGAAAATCTGCCTTTAGTCAGATGACTCCTATGGAAAGTGTACCCAGTGTGCTACATCAGCATAGTTTTCACAGTTTAAAGCAGTATCAATACATGAACTGAGATAATACAGGGAATTTATATAGGTGGAGTATCAGCAGATATCAGGTGTACACTTACAACATTTCAAATACTGTTTTGTATGCGGCATATTCTACTGAGTTTATAATCCTTTATGAAATATTTTTTTGTGTTTGTTAAAAGTACTGTGGGCCTTTTCACAGGAGAGGGTACGTTATTTCTAATGTCCTCTCTATATTAAGGAATAGAACCTTACATTTTTCCTCTTGAAGCACTGAAAATCATATGAAAGAAGATACTTCCTTTCCATTACCAGAAAACTGTAGGGAAAAGAAAGTGAAAAATAAATACACTTTCCACTAAATTTCTAAACTTTTACTTAATCTGTCCATCCAAAAGATATGTCATCCATGGAGATAATCTAGCATAAATTCAATGCTATTGTTCTGATGTATTGTTTCTCTTCTAGGCAATTAACATCATTTGAAAGTTGTTCTGGAATTTGCTTCTCAGAATGGAAAAGAAAGTACATATTCTGGAGAAAACATCAAAAAGCTAACTCACTACATGCTTAACTTCTAGCAGAGGCCATAACCGTCTTCTCCGAATGAAAAAGTAAATTATTTTAGTCCATAACATCAAATAATTGGAAGCAAAATATGCTCAGAACCTTCTGTTTGCATTTTGTCTGACATTTTGGGAATTAAAGGCATCCCTAAAGCATCGTGAAAATGGATATATACAAGCTTAATGATTGCTAAAAGGAAGATACTCAGGCACTGTAAAAATATAAAAGATTTATCTGTGCTAAGAATTTTTGGCAGACCTTGTAAGAACAGCCTCATATGAAAAAGGTTACTTTGTGGCTAGAAGATAAACTGAATGATTTTTAAACAGCGTGGGAAGAGTCAACAGAGTGTGCACATAGTTGTTTTGCAAAGGTTACAACATAAGAAATACTAGTATAACATCAACATTTTCTACATTAATAAAAATATAAAAGAACAAGGAAAAGGATATTTTTACTCTTCCATAGGTATAATTTTATCAGCAGTCATTAGTGTGCTATTGCTCAAGAGAACCCTCTCAAAGGAGATACTTAAAAAGGAAATACATTGTTTGAGGAGGGCTGAGGTGATATGCTTTATCTCATGTATGAATAGAACTTTAGAGAGCAGTGAAAAAAGACTCTTCAGCAGCAGCATAAAAAGGTGTCTGTTTAGTTTGCCAATACATCCAAGTGGAGGACAAAACCTACATTATGTGGAAAATACATGTGGCATTTCCTAGAAAGCAATCTAACAACTTGGAGGATGCATTTGCATGAAATAGAAACTTACTTTACTTCAGTCTGGAGCTGAAAATTCTTGAACATAATCTGTTTGAGTTTATGGCTGCCATATGGCTTTCCTGTGATAAATTGCTAAAGTGCGCAAATAAATAAGAATACACAAAACAAATCATACAAATTAAATCATGCAATTACTAACAGAATATTTAAGAACTAGGCTACTGTCAGCAGATCAATGGTCAAGCATATTTAATTTTCAAACTAGTGGGGGATGTTTATATGGATCATTCTGATAGTTAATCAATTTACAATATGTTTAGTGTGCAGCCTTCCTAGCATTAGAATGAGGTGCTCTGCGAGCAATCCTTTTCCCCTTCTATTTAGTACTTCTGTTTTGTAAAACTTGGCTGATTTAAAAACTACTAGAGATGGAATATCATTTATTTCCACCAAGAGGCTAAGGGATTAAGGGATCCAAACCTTACTGAATTTTTTAAGGAGAGAAAGTGAAAAAATGTGCTCTCTACCTCTTGTCAAGTCTTTTGGAAACCCTTTCTTTGGTGACCCATAGCAAAGATTTAAAATTATTTGTCTCTCCCAGCTTTCTCTTATTCCTTTGCTGTGAAAGATATTTGAAGAAAAGTGAGATTGAGACCAGGGCTGTCATGGAGAGGGAATGAGGAAACCCAGGAAGATCCTAAACGCATCACTCAACTCTACAAGCACAGGCGTGACCAGGAGTTAATCACAGCAATCTCTAGGTGTTTAGATAAATGACAAATTATCAGACAGATCCTGTGGTAGAGTCATTTAATATAATATTTTGGAGAATAATGCCTAGAAACATTATCATCCACTGTGTGTGGAGGGGTAACACAATGGAGGGAATGACATATTTTTTTTCCCCAGAAATATATTTGAATGATATAGAAATGTGTAGCTCTGGTGCCAATATAAGGGAATAAATAGAAAGGAGAAAAGAAGCAAATAATCACGTTCATTTTGCACAATTATGCAGCTTTGCTGGTGACTCTGTTAGAAATAGTTGGATCCCTGCTTCTGGTAAACTATTTAAATACTTTCTCTTAAGATGTCTCAGATGATTCTGAAAATTAGATTAGGGTAAGAATCATGTTGTCAGTATACAAGCAATTATATTTTTAAGTAAAACCTTGTGCCTATACTTTGGAGAGTGAACATAAAATTTGGAGATGATGTCAGATGAGAATCAGGGAAATTCCTCTGTTTCTGTGAATGCTGGTTTGAATTTCCACTTAATTAGTGGATTTATGACATTCCTTTTCAAGCTATTTATTGTACTCCAAAACTCATGTAAAATGAGATAGTCCAATGTAACAAGATCACTATGACTGTGATATCAAAGTGCTAGAGGATTTCAGGAAGTGTGCAAATTTACTGACCTCCATAAGCTTAATTTAACTCTGTGTATTCAAATTACAAAATAATCTTTAACAGTATGTCAATATACTAATTTGTTCCCATGAAAGTCTTGCCACATAGCAGTGTAATCTTAAAGACTTATGGGAAGTGTTGTTATTTTCCTGTCCTTTTTTCATTTGATATTTTATTTACAGCTCAACTGAAAACAAAACTCTCCATCCAAATGAAGATTAAGGTATACATTTCAAGATGTCTATTTATTCTGAATTATAATTAAAATCCAAAGACTTAATATTGACATTCTGAAACAAAAACAATCATCTAAGAAACTACAGAATGCATTATTTAATAATGGTCAGTCTAGCATACATCGATACAAGATAAGTCATTACTCAATACTGAACACAAATAATGATTTATACTAGACTAAACAAAGTTGATATAATTTGAAAGAAAAGTCAAAGTCAAAAGGAAATGTTTCAATATGATCAAAACCAAGGAGAGAAGCAAAGGTAAGAACTACTTTAATAGGAAAAAATCCCTTCTCTATTGCAATCATTTACTGCTGCCATGGTACAACATCCAAATGTACATCAAATACAGAATTATTAACGTTCTCACTGACTTTTCAATAGTATCTCAAATTAAATTACCATTGTATGCTTGTGCTTATCTATGTGCTTTTTGTTTTCCGTTATTTCAAATTCCTCTTCATTACAGGGGGCACTTTAGAAGTATTGCAATATCTTCCACTGCCTCTTTTGTGTTTGTATTTTACTTTCATTGCAGCATAGTAATCAGTTATGTAAAGCTGAAGGCTTTTAAAACAACATTATTAAACTTTTATCAATGAAATGCACATTATAAAAATTGGTATAACTATAATAAAAAAGGGAAGTATAAAATCTAGAATAAAATAGAAATATGGGTCATTGTTTCTGACATCACAGTTAGAAAGTGCTTGAAAATGGAGTAATATTAACTCAGAGACACAACCTAGAATAGATCCCGTTTGAAGAATAAAAGTAGTTAAAAAACTTTGCT
This sequence comes from Tringa solitaria, assembly GCA_026413425.1. Lineage (NCBI taxonomy): Eukaryota > Metazoa > Chordata > Aves > Charadriiformes > Scolopacidae > Tringa > Tringa solitaria. Next base: position 58,851,065 of record JAOXJM010000023.1, read on the forward strand.
TCCCTGCCTAAACTTTTACACAGCCCATCCTACCACTAGGTCTGAGATAATCAAAAGAATATTTAAAAATTATTAATTTTTATTAACCTATAGTATCCATGTACTACAAAGACAACAGAAACACTGCCTGCTAGTGAGCAGCTTCATCATTTGGATCAGTAAAACTCAGAAACAAGGCATACTGCTTTAGCAGTGGCAGCAATTAACTTAAGGAGCAGATAAGCAATAGAAGAGTTCAATGTTCCCATTTTCTTCTTCAAGAGAAGACCTGGATGCATGAGGGTGTCCTACTATGTTGTATTTTCTATAGAAAATAGAAGAAACCTTTCTCCATCTCCACTCTTGTATTCCTCTTATCTTTCATCTGTCAACAGCTTTTCACCATCCCCGTGCTGCAGCTTGATGCCACCTCCAATATAAACAGCTGCTGGACCATGTTATTCACTGAAATTATTCAGGTTAGAAACGAGAGAGAAAATAATATCGATGTCCCCATTTCCTGCCTGGTCCCTGCCAGAAGTTTTGTGGGCCCTACAGAGAGAGAAATGATCTCCAGCTTGGAAACAGGAGGGATGGTACAAGGTCAACAAGGCCTGCCGACTGTGGCTTCACCCAAAAACAAAATTAACCAGTTCTCAACAGGTATATTGTAGTCAAACACAAGTTATTGACAACTGTCAACTCTGAGGTCAGACCAAAAGATGTAGTACACCACCTGACTTTAAAGCCTATCAATCCATGAAAGCCTATGGGAACAGGGTGCTTCACTGGCGATGCAGGGAGAGGAGTTTGTTACCTGCTTGTCAAAGCTCACATAATTAAATATTATTAACTGTATTTCAGCATGTCCCATTAGAATTAAAACTAATATTTTATCTTTGAGAAAGAAAATCTATAGCCCCTGTATTGAATACTCAGGTCACTGATGCTATATATGTCTCTTTCCAGTAAAATATCCATCACCAGTAACGTTTAGTCTTGGTAGAGAAATCTGAGTTCATTTTCTCATGAATATTATACTCCCGGAGCAGATATGAAATATACAGACTTTCAGAGGTAAACAGGTAAAACTAAAGCATTTTCTTTTTTATTTTAAAAACTGGCAGTTATCAGAGGGAGGTAAATTCAAATAAACATAGAGATATTGAATCTTACTGCCTTCCATACTGCACAAGCCCTCCTCTCCTCACTGAGGGCTGAACACAAACTGGATGTTGTCTATTAATAGCATTTACCAGCCTAAGTGCATCAGTGCTTCCTGTGAGTTCTCACTGCAAGAGTTACGCATCTGCGTAGGTGCAGTTTGACACCAGTATAGCTGATGTCATTGCAATGAACTTGAATCAGCTGTATCAGCCTGAGCATTTTTATAGCAATACCTCTCTGATTACATTAAGGAGGGCAGGGAGTGTGTCAGTTTTACCAGCAGCACTGCCAACTGTAAAGACAGCCCTAATTTCTCAGTGAGAGCAGTTTGATCAGAACGCAGGTACCTGCTGACTTCACGTGCTGTAAAAATCAAAATTCTGGTAAAGAAACTATTCAGAGATGGAGAAAAAGGAAAAGGCACAGAAAGAAAATTAAAAAAAAAAATTAAAAGAATATGGTATTGTAAAAGGCCAAGCAAAATCCTGACAGATTATCAGGAAAGGAAATAACAATTATTTAAAATAGCACATGGAATCATAAAAGAGTCTAGGTTGGATGGGACCTTTAAGATCATCAAGTCCAACCATTAAACCTAACACTGGCAAAAATCATCATTAAACCATGTCCCTTAGCACCACATCTACCCATCTTTTAAGTACCTCTAGGGATGGTGACTCAACCACTTCCCTGGGCAGCCTGTTCCAATGCCTAGTAACCATTTTGGTGAAGAATTTTTTCCTAATTTCCAATCTAAGACTCCCCTGGCACTACTTGAGACCGACCCCCACCTCGCAAACCACCTCCTTTCGTTGTAAAGACTGATGGGTCTCCCCTCAGCTTCCTTTCTTCTGACTAAACCACCCCAGTTCCCTCAGGCGCTCCTCATAAGATTTGTTCTCCAGATCCCTCACCAGCTGTGTTGTCTTTCTCTGGACCCGCTCCAGCACCTCAATGTCTTTCTTGTAGCCCAAAACTGAACCCAGCACTTGAGGTGAGGCCTCATCGGTGGCGAGTACAGGGGGATGATCACTGCCCTAGTCCTGCTCGCCACACCTTGATGCTTGACAGGACAGTGCTCCTCAGAGAGACAGCCATCTGCTGTTTTGGGGCCAGGACATACAAATTCTGCTGCCTGATCTGTTGGGAGGCATCATCCAGTGGAGGATAGGGACAACCAGCCACCTAAATCTGTGGTTATCATTTCATTTTAAAATACTGGGTTTTACAGGTGAAGGAATATATTTAACTTCTACAACTATCAAACAAGTAACGAGCGTTTGACAGGACTCCCACCTACAGGAAGGCCCCACAAGGAGAAGGTCAAGCACAAGTCACAGCTGCAGTGGACGGGAGGTGAGGAAGGCACTCAGGCTTTTGTGCCTGTAAGTCTAGCATCACCTTACCTTTATCCATCCTCCCACCAGTATGTAATGGTCCATAATCAGCATTCTCATTCAGGAAGAGAGACATCCAAGTTCAACAGGGAGAGCGCTTCGGTTTCCAATTCAGACCGTGCCGTTGCCTCAGAGATGTAGTGCTTTCCTATAATATGGGGGGAGATCGGTTTGTGCTCTCCGTAGCAGAGCAGGCCTTACAAATAAGGTCTCCCGCATCCTGGGAGATCGTTGCAACATCTGAAAGGTTATATGACAGCAACATCGCCCCTAAGCCCTGAACGAGGTACCAAGGTTGCAGCTTCGGGTGGGATTTCAGCTAGAGGCCCTGTGTTGCTGAGCTTTAGGCTAGGCCTGAAATCAGCATGGCAGCTCCTTGCAGTTCACCCTGAGGCACTTGACTCTTCCGATACAGCTGAAAAATCTTACAGACTGTTCTGCAGTCCTCACCCAAGGGTAGGTGTCTGCAGATTTTAAGAGTATAGCCTCACCCAGACCTACCTAGCCCTAGACAGCAGAATTATCTGAAAATGTGGCAGCTGTAAAATACTCTGTAATGCGAAATGCTCCATTTATGATTTGGTTCACATCTTCCAAATATATGCCTTTGAGCAGGACTTCTTCAGCATTCAGAAAGGATAACAAGGTAATGATAAATTACTGGTTTTGATGTCTGTTTGGCTAGCAGCCACTAGCAGCGGTTAGGATCAAGAGAACGACAGATGTCCTTTATAATATATCAGTTACTGGGGGGAAGATCCCAGATCTGAAGCACCATAAGTCCCTTCAAGAGAGGGACATAAGGGCAGAAAATATCACAGAGTTAGAATTAGATTAAACAATATATATATTTCAGATTAGTACCTTAGGCAGCTCTGATTTCTTGGGTCAGTCTGTTAAGTTTAGTTATAAAATATGAAATCTAGTAGTTAGACTGCTGGAATAGATTGTAATAGAATAAGTAGTCTGTTCAGGACAATGAGTAAAGGAGGTTTATCAGTTTTATAGTGTATGTCTAGATTTACAGATGATTTGCTAGAAACAGTGTTGCTATGCTTCCCAGAGATAACCTTTATTCTGCTTTTTCTGGGTGATACAGACGCTTTCAGCTGGCAGATATTAAACTAGAAGCAGCTGTATCCTCTCCACAAAATACTTTGTTACTGACAACCCACATGTCTGTTGCCTGTCCTTCTTTCTTAAATAGACAACTGCATGCCACACAGCATGCGGCGGCTTGGGGCATATCACTGAGACCAAAAATAAAGAAAAACTGGCGGTCAAGACTGGTGTGGATTATGTCTTTGTTTTGCCCTGTACCATAATTAGTTGTTTACACAGACAGGCTCAGAAACAGAAGACATTTAGGATTTAACTTTGTTAAGGAAGGACATTTCCCACTTAGTGTTTTCTTGTGCCTGGGCCACTCTGCTCCGGCCTCCAGAAGGGACTGCGCCTTGTCCTTCCTGTCCATTGTCAGAGACCAGGGTTTACCTCTCAGATATTTTCCATAAGCCTTTGCTTTCTCACCCTGAAGAATATAAGTTTACAACAAATTTCATGTTGCGTTTTCCAGAGGTCAATTTAAGCTGTTCACTTCTGGCCGCCAGAGTATGTGCAAATCTCAAAATTTCTCAAAAAGATGAAAAATGGAGATTTTTTTTTTTTCACAAGAAAACTAGTTATAAAGAATATTTGAATGGCAAAATTGGGAAAGCAGAAAAAAAAAGTAACTTGTAATCTGCCATAACTGACACATTCAAAATTTTCCTTTGGGTTTAGATCGCAGTGACATTCAACAAGTTGATGAAAACTTTTCATTTCAAACACTTCAACCTTACTACAGAGAGTGCCAAAGCCCACTTAACACTGTGTAAGAGATATCTGTGGGTACTGATATGCCTCTCCGCATGGAACAACAGCCTGCAGCATTGTGCAAAATTTCTAACTTGGCTCCTGAACATCATACAGATATGTTTGCTTATTTTCAATGCTGTGCTATTCTTTGAGCAAGACTAACGCTCTGTACATAAACCACAAGTTTTATCTAAAGCACAATGGCCAAGTTATGCTAACGGTAATTTAACCCAGTGCAACATAACACATTAATCTTGGAATATTGTCCAAAATTCCAAAGGCAATACAATTTATATATATTTATAAATCTACAGTATGTATATGTATATGGTCTAGTGGGAGGTGTCCCTGTACCTGGCCGGTGGGTTGAAACAATGATCTTTAAGGTCCCTTCCAACCCAAACCATTCTATGATTCTATGATTCTATATGTATATGTAAACACACACACACATCTGACCAATTATCGGGTTCAAGTCCTCAGTAGAAAAGCAGAACACGCCTCCATTGTGTTTGAGATGGTACTTCTCTGACACACCATCAGATATGTTTTCCTGTTTTATGTAGCATATGACAAGATACGGACAATACCTCTCATGCAGATTTCTCTTGGTGTAAACAGCAGTTATTGCAAGCTACATTTAATTGAAGTCCATTTAAACAGTTCAGAGAACTTGATGTCTCACTCATTCATGTTTCCTTTTCATCAGTTCTGTGAAGACTAAATTTAACATTCTTTAGCATTGTGATCAATTTACTGGAAGGACAGATTTTGCCATTCTTTCCCACAGTGCCCTGTAGGGAGACTGAAAATTGAACACATTTTGGCGCCTAAGTTCCAAACAATTCCCACTCTAACCAATTATAGATGCAGTTCATCACGCCTAATTTTCAGTTGTCCAAAAGTTAGATGTCTTAGTATTAGCCATCTGACACAGCCTTTATATTCTGTGTGCAGAAATCTGTGAACTTCAGGAGAATGATTAATCTCATCCTAAAATAGGTATAAAAAATTGAACAAATGATTCAGCTGAAAAGGTTCCTGTTCCTTTCCATTAACTCTGATGATTAGCTGAGATTTAAACATTTAAGAACTTTTGAACGTTTGAGTTCACCTGGATGAATTCCAGCTATGGTATTTGTTGTGGTTTGGGTTGTTTTTTCCCCATACCCAGTCCCCAAACATAAGCTTTAGCTTTTCAGCATAAATGATGACATCAGAATCTGGATATCACTTTGAACACTGAGAAATACTGAAAAATAAGAGGTATATTATGAGGGATTTCACAAAAAAAAAAAAAGAACACTGAAAATTGTCAATAAAGATTTGTGAACTGGAATTTAAAAATTATTTTCTCCTTTGCTATTAAAGAGAGGTGCAGGCTTGTCCTATTTTTCATCTAAACCTCTGCCTCTATAGAGAATGTATAAAAGTCTGTATTTGTTATCGTCATTATTCAAAAATAAAAAATTCTGGTCTTACTGAGAAAAAGACGTTAGCCATATGGCCATATTGTTTAACTATAATTGCAATTGTACAAAAGATTGTACAATTTTACTCACAACTGAAAAAGGTATAAACGGAGAAATTAGAAGGCCATATGTCAAATATGCTGAGTGACAGAAATATTCACAAGAAGAAATCTATGGACTTTGATAGCCCTCTGAATATTTAGAAGTGCACTAATAAGCGTATAGTAAATGTAAATGCATTGGAAACACTTAACAAAGAATAAACTGTTTCACAATGTTTCCTCCATTATATTGTAGCATTTAATAAAAACACAGTTGCCAAAAATATCAAGATGCTAAAATACATGCAACATCCTGATGCGTGATTGTTCAGTTTGCCAACTTTTCTAACCTCTTTGCAAAAATAATGATCTCCACATTTTTCCTGTCCTTCTCACTGATCTCGCTGCACAGTCCTGGATGCACTGACAGAGCCCAGAGACAAAGCACTCATTGAGGATCTCACTTCAGCCTCCTATTACATACTGCAGAGAAAGGTGATCCCCTACTTGAATAAAAATTATAAAAGGATCTTTATGCAATTATAATGGGAGCAGTAATGTTAAACAGACAATATCCATACAAGAGGAAATGGGAATTTGATGAATTCCCACACTGTGGTGATGAGGTTGATGCAATAAAATTATTTCTTTCCTCTTGCCTTTCTATTTTGCCCCACTGGGTCACAGAAGGGAAAGTGAAATCACCAGTGGCAAATAAAAACGTCTGCTCTGCAAACAAAAATGAAGAAGAAATTATTGCTTAATGGAAATAGTAGGGAGTTTGATTTGTTTTTAAACTTTTTTATAATATCTGTATACTGACAAAATACAAGGTATCAAATTTAGAATTACAGATTTAGAAATTTGCTTGCAATTCTCATGAACTAAGTATTCCTGCCCTAGGTAGGTTGAGGCACTATTAGCATCAGTAAATTTCATTTATACAAGTTCCATTAACTTCTTTTCAAATTATAGCAAGATCCATTGTTCCAAGACAGTAACTTAAATGACTGAAAAGTGGAAAGCAAGAACTCTGAGAGCTCTTTCTCTTTGAAATGTGCAAAAGACATTTTTCTTTCTCCTTTTTTTCTTTTCTTTTTTTTTCTACTTTTTTTTCCCTTTTATGGATGGGAACTGGAGCTGTATGGCCTTGATGGATACCAACTGGAGACAATACTTCTTGGCACAGGTTTCCATTGTGGTTTTATAGTCTACCTGACTTACCTTAATAGAAACCAAAAGAATTTACATAAAAAATGAAAAGAGGCCACAGTCACAGGCAGAAACAAAGGCATAATAATGTATGACAAGTTTCTGTGCTGTGTCCACATCACAAGAATTTATTTTTATATCATTCTTTTTTGCAGGCTGTGGTTAATTCTCTTGCTGTCACTGTTGACATGACATACCTGCTCCAGCACCTCAATGTCTTTTTTATGGTAGGGGGTCCAAAACTGGACACAGTACTCAAGGTGAGGCCTCACCAGTGCCGAGTACAGGGGG
>JAOXJM010000023.1:58861956-58890646 GCA_026413425.1 Tringa solitaria
CCCACACAACAAACAAAATACAACACCATCACTAAACCATACCTCCCAGCACTACGTCTACCTTTTATACAGCTCACATTTTTCAAGTGTTAAAATATAAGCTTACCAAGTTGTGAAATACAAAACTCTTGGACACTTCCAGAAGTCACTTGAAAGAGAAATGAAGAAAACATACCTGTGGGCAGTTATCACTTTATACCATCATATGGTATGTAAAAAGGCAAGCAAAGAGAGTGTTTTACCAAATTGAAATTCATTCAGTAGAGTTTGCTACTCCATCTAGAAGAGAGCAACACCTGCAGTAGCCAACACCAACCACTGGAGAAAGAAGAGAGAGCAGCTCCAAACAGGGCATCCAGCCAATGTCATGGGGTGCAGCTCTCCCACCCTGCAGTGATTGTCTTGCACTGTGACTCATCCAGCTCTGAAGTAATCTAATAAAGATATGATTCAGGGCAGGGTGATAGGAATCATGATTGATTTTGCATGCACAGGTTTCTGACATGTACAAATGGAGAGGACTATTTTGTAGATAATGATTTGATGCCTACAGAAAGCCAAAGACATAATTCATAACACAAGCCACTTTTCTTTGTAGGGGAGATTATTTTACATTTTTGTTAAAGCTGTGTGGAAAACAGTATTTAACTTGTAATAAACTTTAATTAAATAAAATGTTAACTCTGAACTAGAGAAATAACGAACGTATAAATGTGTTCTGCAAGTTGTTCTCTCTGCTATTGGAATGAATTATTTTCAGCTATATCTTTTATGACTGTTCACTTGCTTGGATTTAATTAGTATTTACTAAGAAAAACACAAATTTTCAGCTTACGACTTGAAATATTCCAATACTGAATTATCGAATAGGCTTTCTGAGTTCCAGCAATCTAGCTATTTGAAAAAGGTCCATCAAATTGCAGTAAAGAAACCGTATCGCTTTACCTCATAGCCTGCTTGAAAGCTAAGTAATGCAATTCAATTGCCACATTGCAAACTGAAAAAAAATAAATATCTGAATTTTTAATTTTTTTTTTCTTCACTTGTCTTTTAACAACTGCCTGTTTAGAAATTGCTGATATGCTTAAGGAAGTCATGAACTTTTGATAGATAATTCACAACCATAAAAATCAATGGATGTATTTGACAGACATTACAAAATGCATGTTCAACACTATCACAGAACAAAGAGAATGCAACTTTGTCTTCTTTCACGCTCAAAAATGAGCAGTCTCATTAGCAGTCAATAATAGAAATCGGGAAGCTTTTTCATATAGAATCTCTACACATCTTTCCAGCCTCTTCTCTGTCCTCCATAGACAGTCATAACAAAACACTAGGAAACTTCAGATGGACAAGTTTCAAAAATTTTAAGGAATTTATGTGAACTTCATTAAACTATTTCAAGTATAATTGAAAGAATTGAACATTTGCAATTTTTTGTCAGACACTTTATTATATGATACATTATTTTGAAACTCAATTTAATTTTTATTACGTTTTGGATCAAATGAAGGCTTTATCCAACCTCTAATGAAATTTCATTGCTTCTTATTAATTTATAAGTACCGTATATTATATACAATATAGTGTAAATATGTGTATATATAAGTCTGTGTGTATATGTATAAATGATAAGACATAAATACTTTACTGCTTTTTTTCCATTTTTTTCAGAACACTAGGAAAAGCAAAAGAACCCAAAACAGAGTGTGTCCTCTCCCCTCAACACTATACCTCACTGTGGCAATCTCCACCCCATTCCTGTGGCCCTCTGGCCGTGTGTACGCTTCTAAATAGAAAGATCAGTACTGGAAACTGTTCCAAATCCTTCCTGAAGAATTTCTAGTTCTCTCTTCTTTTACCCAACAGCTTCATTTTTGTCTGAATAGCTAATGTCAGTCAATCAGCATAAAGAAAATAGCTAGATTAAATTCAGTGAAGAAAAAAAAAAGATAAAGATATAGTAAGGAGAGATTTTACAGATATCAGAAGTCACACAAGCACTGGCATAAAATCTACCAAACGTGAAATCACAGCTTAGTTACTGCACACAGCCACCTTTCTAGCTTTTATTCCAAACTGTCAGTATCCATTACAGCTTCAATTCATTTATTACCACACCTTTCTTACTTTCTGCCTGTAATCATTTATAAAGAAAAGCAAACTTCTGTTGCATTTACCGCTGCTGCTGAGAACTTGAACAAAACTGTTTTTCACAGATATTAGCCAAGCTTATTCCCTCACCACATAGTTATACTGTGAACCACATCTACATTTAGACCACTGGCCAACATGTACGCTCATATATCTTGCTCTAAATTAATTAATTTGTTGTAAAACTACATAGACTAGCTGTGTTCTCATACACTTTTACCCAATTCTATACTTATTCCTCTCTGAAACTGTAATGTCAGATTAAGTTAAATCACCTTACATTCTAAGTAAATGTTTTGTAACCTAGAAGGTAGTTTAAGAAATTGTGTTCCACACTATTCATTTCCATTTATCTGTTCAACTACTCTACTTAAGTGATTTTATTTCCATGATTTCTCTTTAAATCTAATTTCATTAGGATTTAATGATTTCCAAAGGTTTTTTCTCTCTCTCTTTTTACTCAGATATTCCAGTTGGTTTTTGTTAGTTTGCCACTGGCTAAATTATAGGCTCTGTCCACATCTGGTTTTATCACCAGCATCCATGTCTATAATATTGGCAGTTCTACGTGTACAGAATTTTGCAATGCCCAACAGGAGGAAATTGTCCACTCTGATATCTTGAGGCTTCTTGATGAGAGTGTGGAGACATTCAGGAATGCGTTGCTGCCTGTGCCAGCAATGGCTCATGTCAATGGACTCTGAGCAATACCAAGGAAAGAATTACCATCAGCAAGACTTGATGAAGTGAAACTCACAGACCATACCATTTCTGCATCTAAAACTGGCTTCAGCGAAAGAAGTCTAAGGACTGCTAGATACCATATCCGTCATTTTATTCATCACCTTTCTCAGAACTTTTGGGAAAGCTGAAGAGATGATGTTATCTCTCTGGACTGCCAGATTTTAGTCAAGGCAATGACATAGTTACTACCTTCCATGAAGCCAACACGAATTGTGAAGAGAGGAGCAGTTATACAACAGTAAAAATTTACCAGATTCTTTTGTGTCCCTAACCACCGAAATCTTCACTTCCTGACTAGTAATGTTTTTTTCTTATCCTCTCCCCTGAACATCCACATATTTTAAAGGAGCTCTGGGGACGGAGACTGCCAGCCCCTGAGCTCATCCAAGGGAATTTGCACAAGCCAGGATGCTCCTCAGTTTTGAATTTCTTGATGCACATTGTGCTAGAGAGGATTTTAATTAAACTCAGTGGCAGATAGTCTGAAGCAGCTGAGTCCCATAGCTATTATGTACAAAGAAAAAGCATTGAAGGAGTAGATGGATAATTATATTGAAATCAAGACGCATTTCAGGCTTCTATGTAATTATCTAGGTCATCAAAACAGTCCCTCAAAAACAGGAAATCCTTGTAATTGAGATACATTTATATATTTTTTAAGTTATAATATCAAGCTAGGACAATATTATATGTGCATAGTACCATTTTAAACCACATTTTTATCCCACAAACCATTTCTTAAAATACAAAGTCCTGAAAAAACAACCTCCTCTTTCTCTGCATCCAGCAGTATCAAAAAACCTACCCCACCTCACGTCTGAACAACAAGTGCTGTTTTTTTTAAGCTCGTCTTCCTGTTTCTGGAAAATGAAGCAGAAAATAAAGGTGGGAAGCCAAGACTTGCACAGATAACTCCACAGTGCTGTCAAAGAAGGAAATAATATTAGGAGGACCTTTGTCATCATTGCATCATGAGCTCATAAAAAAACCAAGAAAAAAGAACCAGCTATGACACTGGATAGGCGTCATGGAAATCTAAAAATGTGTATTAAAGAAGCTGATATATTCTTCAGTAGATGTAAATAATGATTGTTTTGGGAGTATTCTGCTTAGGCTAAGTGCAGTGCAGTATCTTCAGAACTTCAATTAGGACTGAAGCCTAAAAAGAAAACCTTTCTGCCAAGTTCAGATTGGAATTTCTGTCAAGTATGATAATTACTATCTCATCACCTGCAACTCCTTTCTTTTAAAAAAAAATAATAAATCAATGAAAGCCTTCAAAACAATTTGACTTTTTCCCTTCCTTGCACAAAAGTGCCTTTGAACTTAGGAAAATACCTACTTGCTCATTGATTCTAGATCACTTTACAGTGTGGCTGAGGTAATAACACCAATTTTACATCAGACCACCACAGTCAGCATCATTTGGGTGGTGACCATGGTGGTAATCACCACAATGGACAACACCTATCTGTAGCACCAGAACTATGTCACTGGTTACATCCCTTCTTGTCACCCTGCAAAATGTCCACATACCATTTTCACCCCTGTGAACGTTATCACGATATGGTGCATCCTGACTGTACTCATGGAGCTGGAGCCAAAGACTGGAGGCTGTAGCTTTTTCTGGTTCACTGTCATCAGCTTCTGTCTAGGAAGTTGGATCCTCCTGCCCCGAATATACTATGCCCTACCACAAAACAGCTTTCTGGGAAGAGTAGGGAAGAGGCAGTGCGCCACACATCCTACTGCACTGTTCTACTCTTTCTCCCTTCTTTTCCATTTCTTTTCTCTTTCTCCAACTCAGTGATTTCAAACAAAATTAATGGAAAAAAACCCCCAACCCTAAACAAACCACAACTTCCTTTTTCTTGTACTTATTCTCCCTCCACCTCCCCAGTCTTTCTCCTTCTCCCCTGCACCTTCTTTTTTTGTCTCCTTTACACCTGTTGTTCACCTCCTGGAGAGACAGAACTTTTTTTCCCAACCCTGGTTCTTAAATATGCCTTGAAAGGTTACACTGTTTCTCCCTTCTTATGAACTCTCTCCTCATCCAAGGGCTCTGCAAGTGTGTGTGTGAGAGGTGTGACCTGCTCATCAGCCTGCTGACCTGGTTAGCTTAGCTGTTCCCTTATCCTTTCCTCAAGAGGGCTTGAAGATTTTGTTGGACTGTTGTCTTATGTTGAATCCAATAAAGGTGGTGGCTATTTAAGGAAAGCATGCAAGCCTGGCCACTTCCTGCTGTACTTTCTGTACCTACTCCCCCATCATCCATAATTGTTGCAGTAAGGATGCTGGAGGATACGTCCCTTCCTCTTCTTTTCAGTATATTTTCATGGACCTGTTATCCAATAATGTCTCTACTTCCTCTTCATGGGTTTCTACATCATCTGCAAACAAAATTTCCTATGGCAAAAGATTCCAGAAGTTCACTACCAGCAAGCAGAAGTATGCTCTTTTATCTGTTTTACATTGAAATCCTACAATTTTCGTGATGTGCCACCTAGTTTTATTACTGCAGGCTCTTGTACTAAGATTCTTCTTTCCTCTTTCGTGCCACCTTAATGATTTTGTAAAATTTGCTCACACCTCGCTCCTAGCTGGAGAGTCCCTGGCATTTTATTCTTTTCTCATAAGCCAGCTCTTTCCATCATTTTAATTGCCTCTTTGCCTTCTCCACTGTATCGTTCTTGAGATGTAGAGACCAGAACGACCCACCATGCTCAAGATGTAAGCTCATCAAAGTCTTGCGGGACAAACTGTCTCTCTCTGTCCTGCTCCGAGTAGCCTTCCTGATGATGCTAAGATCTGCTGAGTTTTATTTTTAGTTTATTTTTGGCTACCACTGCATGCCAAGAAAGTTATTTCAGACAATTGTCAGTCCAGTATCTGTTTCTTGAGTTAAGCGCTATTTCCAAGGTCAGTACTGGAGAAAAGTAACATACAATGGAAAGTTAAATGGCTTTCTCTCTGTCACAGTAGTTGAACCAAACTTGTATTTCAAAGCTTCTCTTGTTTTCTGTTGCAATCGTCAGGCAACTCTAGATTCTTGTGTGTTAAAGATCATCTCCTCCTTTTCTCTCCAACTCCCCTGTAATCTGTTTACTGACTTATCTCCCTTAATATATTATAAGGAATAAGTGAGCAGTTCTAGAAAACTATGGCTTCATTGTTATCCTTAGAAACTTGATTTATCAACGCATAACTTGCTGCCTCCACAGCTGAGACCCTGGCTTAGAACCAGCTATTTTCATGGTTTGTAGCTGCAAAGGGCAAAGCATCAAAATCTAAAACAAATAGATAACATAGTCTCACAGTGACACAAAAGTGTATTTAAAGAAAACAAGTAACATTTAAAATATACTTTGAAATCCCACTCCAAATACAGAATGCTTCAGAACACTGTTTACACACATGCTTTCAGAAAACCCTGCTAAACACGCTGTAAGTGAAAGGGTTTTTAAGCTCTCATCCACATCTATAGCTGAGAAAAAAATGTAAATGCCTGAGCTTTCTCTTTGTCTCCTGAGAACTGTCCCCTCTGACTAATAGCTCTTCTGGTATCATAATGAAACCTTTTCTCATTGGGCCTATTTTAAACTATTTTTATTGTTTTCTGCTATGCACATTATGTTGGCTAGGTAACTCCCTAGCCAGTTTGTGTTCTCATTTGAAGCGACAGCCTACCAGTAAATAAAAATGTTCAATTACCAAATGAGATCTGAAACTGCAGCCCTATCACTTCAGACACCATTTAAAAAAAAAAACACAAACCAACACCAAAAAACTCATAGTGGGAAAACAGGAAATAACACTGATTTGGGATTCATTTTTGAGTAGCATTCACTAATTAACTATTCCAAACACATTAAGAGCCTGAGGGAATCTTCCATGTCTCAGTGGCGGAGAGGCAGTTAGTCAAAACTTTTTATTTATAACAGTCACAAGAGTATTCAAACCAGGAGCTCTGTGCCTGCTAGCAAGGGAATTAAGTAGCACCTGAAGTCCCACTTCTATATTATGTCTTATAATACTAGTCTAAATGATATACACATTAAACTGAATTCTTTAAAAAGGAAAAAAAGAAACCAAAACCCCAAACCAAACAACCAAACAGTTTTGTGAATTTTATAATGGACCACGCTCCCTGTAAGTTTTTCATACATACATACATAAACAAAGCTCACAATTCTTAGCCTCTTATTTTCTCTCAGCTGCTCAAATTAAGATGATCTGTATTAAATGTAACATAATAATCTCAAAGTTAAGTGAGGGAGGCTTGGTTGACTAACACATATACTCTCATACTTTTAATGCTTCCCTCGCATTCTTCCTTCAGCTTTTTCCTTCTGCTGCAATCAAAGTTCAAAAGTGCTTCTGTCTTTACTGCATTACCTTCACCCATTCTCAGCCCAATAGTCTGCATTTAAATAACAATGGTCCAAGTTCTTCCTGTCTCTTCAATCAACATTTGTTCCTTCTAGTCCTCACATAATTGCACCCCCAGACCTTAACTTTTGCACTACTTTTATCGGAATATCTTAATATTTTTTTTTATTTAAGACTCTCAACGTTACTCTGTATTTTCCTCAATGTTGTCTAGAATTTCTGTTCTGAAATCTGGAAGTTAGTAGACCATGAATGGCTAGGAAAATTAATTCAAACAACTGAAACTTCAAGTTCAGGCTCTTCTTTGGTTTCAGATGCATTTTAAATGATAAGAAAAGGAAACAGTGAGAAAATATGCTGTGATTTTCCCTCTACAGTAGCGGGAACTGAAGTCACTTTGATATGCAAGTTGTGTTTGGAGACTGCCATCAGATATCCAATTTTAATTTACCCTTTCTAAAACTGTCAGTCACACAGTTAAGATCATTCCTGCTTGATACACTCAACAGTTTTAATACTGGAGCAATTTTATCCCCTAATTTTGGAGCAAATTTTTTATTCAAAAGGAGATGAGGAACCTTGGGCTGTACACTGCCACAGAAACTTGGCACCTGGCTCAGTTAGGTGATAACACACCTGAAAGCCAAAACAGCATCAGTACTGACAGGCAGCAACAATCTGAAAAGTAAATAAAACAGTCTACACAAAGTGTACTGCTCACTTTCTTCAGCTGCCATCTATTAAAAAAATGAAGTTCTAAAAATTATTTTTTAGCTAGAAAGGTGTCAGCTCACACATCGCTTCTCTGCTGCATGACTTTATATATGTCTTCATGGCAGCTGACCAAAATTTACCACCTTTATGTCCAAAAGTAGATTATTAACATTCTGCCAGCAAAGCAGAGGAGAAAAAAAAAATTGTATCTTCCAGCTGACTCATTCATTCAAGACATTTGTAGGCTTAATTATTTTTTTTTTAGGTTTTTGAAGTATTCCAACTTCCAACTCTTTCCCTCGCAAAAAAATGGTATGAATTTTAAGTAGAAAATATGTAGCAACAGCTTTATAGCATTGTGGCTGTTAAATGTTGTTTTGATAAGGAAACAATTCAGAACCAAGCTTGGTGAAATGTCTGCCTTCGTGGTGCTCAGATGTCCTTGCTGTGGACTGAGGCAAACATTCTTTTTATTTTTGTTCCGACCTCTGTTGACTTTCCTCTGCATTCCTTTCCCCTATATTTCCCAGTTCTGAGAATAATTAGCAACACCCACTGGTGATAGCAGGGCTGCAGCAACCTAACAGCGATATCTTGCCAACACCAGCTGTGCTTCAGTATTTATTTATTAAGATCACGCTATTTACACAGGACAAACTTGCTGAGATGGCAAAGGGATGAATACAGTTGCAGCAGCTGAATTTCAGCTTGACTTTTGAAAGGAAATAAAACCCATACTGGGTAACATTTATCTCTGAGAAGAGGAAATCCAAGCCTTTAATTCCAATTTCAAATTATGTTTTGCTGGCTCTTGAGTTTAGTCTATAGGTGATGGAGGGGATCTTGTACTGCAGGGTGTAGTGGGAGGAAACTTGTGCACCGCATTTAAACAGCTGAGTGCAGAGACATTGAATATGCAGGAAAAGGATGCATTCCCTTCACATTGCAGAGTCCAAGTTGAGACTGGGCAAGCTATTTGGAAGATTCCTGGCTGCTTTAGCACTTTTTGTTTAGAAAATTGTGTGTGTTTTCTGTTCCTCTGCCCTAATTTCATCATTATTGCATATGATCCAGCAGTTATTTCCAGCCTCCTTAGATCTAGGAATAAAGGAACTACTGCTGAAATACAACCTGAAATGAATGTCTAAATACACAGGAAAAGTTTTGCTAAGCACTTGATGATATACATAGGAACAAGTCCCTTAGTTATTTCAAAAGTAATGCCTTCCAAGGAAAAAGGTGAACCCAGGAAATATTTTTCTAGAAGGTGTATAAGCAGAACTAGAGGTGTCCTTGGAGACCTCTTAAAATTTTAAGTTGAAAAATGAACATATTTCTTTTTATTCAAATTTTTAGCAATCATTTTGTAGCCTTTAATTGACTAAACCAGGAAAATCTTCCGTATTATTTGGGGGATATTTTTAAAGACAATATTTTCCACAGGAAGAATCCAGAGTGAGAAGCTAAGAAGGAAAACTCTTCACCTGTGAAGGCGGGAGTTACCAATGTGACCTTACTTCTGCTGGTCTTTGTGAAACTGGCACTTGCTTCTGTTGAAATACAAGAATTTTCCCCTTTAGTCTTAGATAGCCAGGTCTCAGTGAGCAGCGAGGCCTGGCTGCTCACCAAGGGAAGGGGAGTTGAGGGTGACCCCAGTACAAACTGTGTCCTAAGCAGTGGGGAACCATCTCACGAGATCTGAGCATGGCAGGCAGAGCCAGGTGCTGGTAACAGGGTCTACTGACAGTAAACCATGAACCAGGGGCAGCAAACCCTGTAAGAAGCAGAAGGAGATACAGCTGGAATCAAGACCACAGCATGCATTCCGGGGGTCCGTCCACGAGCTGGAGAAAAAGCTGGAGACCCTTTCAGCATAGCTCAGGCAAGGACTTCCAGTCCCTGGTGAACTGAAATGGGGCTCCTGGGTCCGTGTAGGGGGGATCTCAGGTAGGGTTGGTCAGGGTCATCCAATCCTATTAGTGCCCTCAGGGCCCTGGCATGGGGACATCCTGAATTAAGCTGTATGGTGTCAGTTGAAAAGCAGTCCTGGGTATCAGTATGGAAAAAGTTGAGAGTGAAGAGCATCTACGGAATCCCACACCAGGATTGGGGACTTCTCATCACCTCACTGAAAGAAGATATAAAGCGACCTCTTTATGTATGAAGGCAAAACTGCACATAAAAAAGTAATGTATGATCAGGTAATAAATGCCTAAATAGAAGCATAATTTGAATCTTTTGCTTTGGCCATTTCTAAATTTTGATTGCTGTCACACAAACTGAAAGATTTACAAATAACATTCATGCGAGATTTGTATAAAACAATCATGCCAAGGAGTCAAAACTGTGCAGACAATGGTTTTGTCTCACCTCCAGTTAACAATAGTTCATCTTTGTGCAACTGTTTTGCATGCATATTTAAAGCTTTTCAGGATATATTATTTTTCCAAAGTGGGCAGCTTCTCCAATTTTAATCAGTGTTGAGTGATTAGCATTCTTGAAGACAGACGTGAGAAACATTCTTAAGTACAGTTCACCTGACCTCTCCAGCTACTTTAAAGATGATGTTATTTTTTATGAGCCGTGAATACAGAATCATTGACTGCTAGGAGGTAGCTATAAAATCTGGAGTACATCATCAAAAGTAGTTATCCTTAGTAACTGTTTTCTGGTCTGCATAAAATAAATTGACCTTATATCCCGTTTTCATTAGCAAGCATCAATACCACAATAAACATTGCTAGGGAACATCAGGCCCTCTTCAGTCTAACACCAGCCTCAATATACTGAGGTCAAATGATGGCATGAGATGCTGACCTGTCTTCTGTCCCACAAGTGGCAAAGATTCTGACTCGAGAGTCAGATAAAATGCAAGTGCTTTCTGTGGTGGGAGTATTCACACACCTGTTTTTGGACTAAGTTTTTTTATGAACAGTTATAAAAGTGATAATTTTGTAAGAAAACCTGGAGCTTCCCTTGACTCATTTCAACTTATCCTCACACAGCCTGGATACCTGTACAAGATGACACTCCCTACTTTTCTCAATTAAAATCAAAAATCTTGTTTCCAAGCTGGTTTACTGAGGTTGTTACCTAGCATGGAATTCAAAAACCGGTGAGCAATTTATATAGATATGTAGCTATATTAAAATATAAAATAATATATATTATTGGTGTTTTCCACATAATATTTTGTTGTTGTATGGACATCTAATCCAATCCCCTGACCAAGGCTGGATTATTAAAAGCATTTTATCACATGGCAGTTCCTTGAGGTTTACATAAAAGAGTTTAGGACATTTATTTAATATTTTTTCCTGACTAGATCTTGGTATTATAAATTTCTTTTGGCAGATGCCAGATTTAAAGGACTTGCTCAAACCACCAGGCAGGTCAGTTACCAGTCTGGGAGAAGAACAGGGCCTCCTTGCTCCTGCCTAGGGTCTAGCACCATTTGAAACACTCCTGGAGTGTCTACACAGAAGGAATAACACAGGGCTTGAGGAGGATCCACACCTTCTGAAGCAGCAGGTGGAGGCTTCATGGTCTAACCTCGGGCTTCTAAAATGACACTATGCTTAGGCAAGCAAAGTCAGACTTGCATTGAGATCAGGAGATCTCAATGTAGCTATCTGCACACAAGCAAGGCTTCCTGGGTGTTCATTTAACTCAGGACTGATGGGATCACCGTCTGCGCTCTGAACTGATGAGCTCTTCCATGACTACAAGAAGAGTTAAGACACCCATGCACAGACAGACACCTACCTGCAGATGCAGACATGAGAAGACAGGTAGTCGCTTACCTTTTGGGTGAATACCTTTGACTGGATCTGAATTCCAAATTAGATATCACCATATCTGTGGTTCCTCCTTTACACGAGCACATGGGCAAACCATCTCGATGCAACACCTGTCTAAAAAATAGGGAAGAAAGGAGATTTTAAATTGGAAATAATTTATCAAATGCTTAAATTACAGTAAATTACAAAACTTTAAAGCACCTAATACACCATATTTGGTGTGTTTCCATATCTCTATTATTTAGTGCTGAATGAAAGAAGCATGACCTTCAAAGAGAAGCAAGTGGCTGTGGGAACATTGTACCAAATTGTGCCTGTCCTTTTATTAAATATGGACAGTTATCCATTACTCAAGAGAAAAAAAAAAGGAAAAAAAAAATCTGTCTGGAGTACTTTTAAGTAGCTTTTAAAGTATTTATGAGAAATAAATATATACATTCAAACAATTTTACTAGCATTTGCAGTTTCTGAATACATATGTTTTTCTTCTCTCGTATGCATACAGCTTGTTGTTATTTATCCATATATAAATAATTTTATTTAAATGATACAAGATTGTTTTTTCTGGCATAGGCAAAATAGCACACTATTTTATGAAATTATTTTTAGAAAATTTTGTATGAGAAATAACACATAAACATGTAACAAAGATTACCAGAATGAAACATTTTAAACTTTAAATGTAAAAGAACATATGTACACAAAACCTAGACATTTATTTCCAAAAAAAAAAAAAAAAGAATTTTCTGATTATTATGAGCTAACAAAACATAGAGTGAAAGTCATTGTGTAGCCCTAAGTTTAGTGTATTTTTGTACCTTCTGATATTGTATGCATTAATCGAGTAAAAGAAAATGGATGAGATTTTTTTTAATTTAATAAAAAATCGAATATAAACCTAAATATGAAATAGTTCTTACTGTTAGCAAGATTCCAACGACATTAAATGAATAGCTGTAATATCATAAAGGCTCTAGGATTTTAATTAACCCTCAGGCAAAATTTTCCTTTTTGACATTGAGGAGGTCATGAAATCGCTCAAATATTTTCTTAATTAAAAGTCATATGCAAAACATCTGTCTTGGTACATGTTTACTTCTGCAATATTGTGCTCCTGTTAGATGATGTTCTTGAAGACCTTGTAGAGTTTCATAAGGGCAAAACAGAGGAACAGAGCTGTTAGAGAAACTAAAAGACTTATTTAGAAATGTCACTAGGAGTCGACAGAATTTAAAGACAGAAGACATTTAATGAAAATCTTATAGAAAATCTAAAAAAAATAATTGCCAGAACATTCAGAATTTTTTTAAATTAGTGAAATACCTTTAAGTCCAGTTATTCAACTGCTATTCATTAATATTTACACTGTTTTTATGAGTACATAGGACTGTTACATTGAAGACATAAGATGCAGCTTTTTTTTTAAAGAGTAGAAACATCGCATAAATAAAGGGGCTAAAAACTACAAACAGTGACATCATTTCTAAGAGATGATCCTTTTCCTTCTGCCATGTGGTAATGAAGCAATATGTTGTTTTTATTAGAATAGGTTTACGCTTACCATATTTCAAAGTCACAAATCAATTTTCTGAGTTTTAGGCTATGGGATTTCAAATGAATGGCAATTAATAGTGAAAGATAAGAGTGCTGAGTGCAAGGAGGTTTTCTGTTTCATTGAAACTCATGTGTAGGAAATTCACTTGAAAACCAGAAGTGAAGGTTTAAGGACTAAATTAAATGGATTGTGATGGGATTTTTTTTCTTTTTTTTCTTTCCTCCTTAAGAATGACAAATAGTTATTGTTCCACCTATGCCTGTAAACACATGTAAAAGCAAAAATAAAAGACAACCACTTGCATTTCTATCAACTAAATGGGAAGCATTAGTCTTACAACAATGATCAATAGAGATGATCTCCTGTCAGTGTTGGAAATTGTATTAAATGAAGAAAAAAACACAAAAATAAAGAAGTGAACATAAGGACAAATAAAAGCAAGGTTTACTCTAGGTAACAGATCCATTATTTTCAGTCATATCATAAACTAAGTTTCAAACTTAGCGAACATAGCAGGTTTTTCCTTGAGTCAGTAAGCATGAAACCACTTTGAAACCACAGTGCTTTCATTGTACTTTGACTACATTAAATTAATGTATTCTGGTTATGCTTTTCACATATATAAGTTGTGATTGCAGAATAGATAAACATAATTTCGCTTAGCCACAGAGTAAAATTTCTTATTTCAAAAGTATATACAATCTAGATAACATGGAAAATAAATTGGATAACTTTAAAACTAATTATGCATTTCACTGATGCAGTTAATTTAAACTTAATAAAACAATAACAGTATGATATGTATTAATTAACAGATCACTTTATGTGTTTATGTAAGTGAATACAAAATTAGAAAAGTTGACACAATAGGCATTAAAATAATACAAATAATTAATACACCTTCATAAGACTGAAATAAACAATCCAACAAGCACTCAGCGCACACTAGGTGAAATACTGACCTTTGGAAATTAATTCAGTATTTGTCATGGCCTCAGGTGGGGACAGGGCAAATTACCATTTAGCAAATTGTTTTAATTGTTAAAAATATGTCTAACAATAATTTAAAATGCCATTATTTCCATCAGCAACTCTCAATAATCTTTTAAATAATGACCAATATAATAAGCTTAAAATCTTGAGGATTTATGTAAGATAATAACTTATTTTAGAGATGTGGAATCAAATGAGAAAACCTAACTTTGCTATCATAATTCCCACAGTGTGCCAATTACAAGCTTTCTCACACTTCTACAGTACTGTGGGATTTAGAATCAACAATATTAGGAAACAATCACTCTACACACTATGTCGCAATATGAAATGTCTTTATTTATTCATTTTGTCTTGTATACATTGTATTTTAAAATTAAATTCACCTATAAAGAGTTATTTTTCATTATTGCCATAGCGCTAGATGCCGCCAATTCATTAAACAGCAAATAAGAATAAATTTTGCTTTTTAACTACAGGGTCTCCATCACCTTATAGGTAAAAATCCATTTTGGTTATCCAGGTCTTCAATCTATGGCATGTACGTCTGACATATACCCACATTTGAGAGTTGCTTTACTGGTCAAATATAAAAATCAAAGTATACCAATGAAGTCTGAGGCTGAATAACCAGCTTCTGAGGCCTAAGTGACCTTAATGAGGTGGTAGGCTCATTTAAGTGCTGCATCAGCATTTAAATGCTGCCTCAGCTGCTAATGTATTGTTCTGGTTTCAGCTGGGAAATGCTGCATGTGCTCCCAGTTGTGGTGTTTTTTGTACCTGGGAAACGGCTCAAGATTATTGTTTTGCTGTGCCTTCTAGTGTGGGCTTGTGGTATCATGAAATCGGGTATGTTGTGGATGTACTTAATGAATAAGAGTGATGAACAAGGTGAAACAATAGCAGTGGTTTCATCTTTGCACTTTGGGAACCTCGTGGAAAGTTTTAGTAATTACACTTTTTCCCTTTTCTCCTCAGAGAACCAGTCTGTGGGGAGACACCTTCCTTTAGCTTCCACTTCTCCACTAATTACAGCAATGGTCGAGATTTTTGTATACTCTTGGGATGTTTGAATCAGTATGTTCCTACTGCTAGGTTTTCCAAATGTGTTCCAGGGCTTAGGCCTGCTTAGGGTTAGACATTGGTGCCAATGTGGGCAGTGATTCCAGCCCCCACGATGAGCACTGCATCTACTCCAATCCCCACAATGAGCTCTGTGGCTACACCAACCCCTGTGACGAGCACTGTAGCTACTCCAACACCCGGGATGAGTGGTATAGCAATTCCAACCCCTACAAGAAGCGCTGCAGCTACTCCAACCCACACACCGTCGCTGAAGCTACTGTACCAAAGAACCAACCTATGGCAGTGTCACCCCTATACAGAAGAAAAGATACACAAAACCCATCGGTTCACTTAGGAAAGGACGAAGATGAACCAGGGTCATCACAAGAAGAGGAGGAAGAACCAGAGGTAATCACCTGATCCTCAGAATTAAGCATTCACCTGCTCAAGAGAGAGGATACAGAGGGTACACACCACAAGGCACCCTGTGGTTTTGCCTCTGTGACCACAGTGAGGACATGAGGAAGTGGGGTGTTGATCCTACCTCAAACCTATCGGCAATTCAAACATGAATTGCAAGGAAAGACAACATTGACTGGGAACCAGAATTGGCTTTCAATTTATCAAAATAGTTACAGACACATAGAATTTTGCCAAGTGTTGACCAGAAGCAATTTCCTTATACAGAAAAAACATGAGCAGTTTCATCCCAGTAGACATAATTCATAAACTATGTTCTGAAAAGATTCCAACTTTGACAATACAAATATACATATGCTAGTATTTGTTAATCAATTACATGAGTTACAACACATCCACTTTAGAATTTAGACTAAGGAACAGAAAATTTTTCTATCTGAAATACATTAATTCGCTATAAAAACCTGTTTGCATCTATCTAATGCACTTCAAATACTCATTGTACCTTTTCATCCATTAAGTTCTGACACCTTCTACCACCTTAACAATGTTATTAGCCTCTTTACTTGAATACTCTTCAGAGCATACTAAATTATTCTTTAAGTATCTGATAATGGGTAGAGATGGGCAAGATACCAACTAAAACATAAGGTTCAATAGTACTGTTCAATGAAATCTTTACTAACAGCCTGGTATTAAAGATTAAAATACTCAGTATTTCTGTTTTTACAATATTTTCCATAAAATTTTACATTTTAGTTACATGAACACTCAGTTGGCTAAAAAGAGATGTATGTGCACAGAATTAAAGCACAGTTCGCTATTAACCATGGCTCGTCATCTTAGCCTACCATCCGTAGCATAAACATTTAATTTACAGAAATCTTAAAACTCAACAGTTAGGGCAAGACTGCAAAATAAAAGATAAATGCAGCAATCAGTTCTTTTTAAGCTGTAAGCGTAGAAACATTGCAAGTATTATTTAGTAGTTTCCCCAAGTTAATAGAAAAAAATATAATATCTCATGGAACACACAAAGAGAAAATTGGTTTTGAGTTATATGGAGCTGAAAGGTAAGATTCAGTTAACAAAACCCAAATTTATTGTACTTAAAACACACTGTTAAGATTAAAGGGGATTTAATCCGATCTTTGCTATCTATTAACTCCCTCTTAGGCAGTGGTTGCTCAGCCCCAAGACACCTCTTCATGGCTAATACCTGCTACAGAGGAGTTGTGTGGAGGAAGTTAAAATCTTGTTGCTAATTTCACTGTAAATCCAAGTATTGAACCTAACAGTGAAAGCACATTTCGTGGGTCAACAGTGTGGTGTCTGATCTGTCTGTGGATTTCCCATGCGAGAGGGCAAACCCTTGTTAAAGCAGAGAAAAAGCAAATATGTTATATGAAATCAAACCAAAACAGCAATAGTGCCACAAATTTTTATTTTGTAGAGAAACAGAAAGGAACTGAAGACAGAGGAAGGATAGTTTTGTGAATGATGAGAAAGGTCTGGAAAGCTAAAATCTTTATCTCCTTTAGATCTCCCCTGTGATGACAAGTAAACTACTGCCACTGCTTTTTTTCCCAGGTGCACTCTAGTTGTGCACTTCTTACTTTTCCTAGTCCCAGTTTGAAAAGCAGCACAGATACTGTCTACCAATAGATGGTCCACCCACTGATAGACAGTGTAGATATTTCTAGCTGAGCTGGTTATCTACACTCCCTTTGGAGTCAATTAAAAGAAAATGTCTCCCAGGTTTGTTTGAACCTAAGGTATATCTCTAAAATGAAATGGATGAATTGGCTGAACCAGCTCCCTTTTTATGAAATAAGAACAATGCTAGCAGAGTTCTCAAGAGTAAAGACATCAGCTAAGACACAAAGTATATAGTATCACCGAACTCTTGTATAAAATATTTAATCAGTTGATTTCAAAGATTTAAGAAACAAAGCCTGCATTTTTACTCTCTGTTTTCTCTGGGAAAAGTGACCCTTGGACAAAAGAAAGCATGTGCCCAAGACAGCTGCAAAGGCCAGGGTCCCAGCCATGGCCACAAGCAGCTTGGACCAGTCAACACTGACAGCTCATTACCAGCCAACACTGACAGTCTTGGAGAAGATGCTAGATGAGAATTTGTAGAGAAACTAATTCTGGGCAAGTGTCTCCCTAGTTTTACTTTGAACAGTACATTTTGGGAAAAATTTTCCTCTTCTAAACTTCTAAACTCCATAAGACACTGCCATTACTTTTTTTTTTTTTTTAATAATAATTGATCTCCTCTCTGATTATTCAGACTTCTCCGAGATAAGATGTACTACAAAGTAATTTGCAAGAAAATTAAATGCATTATTATTTCCATAATAATCACTTCTACAAACCACAGTATAAATAAGTGCGGCTTGAATGGCAGCTTAATTTATATACAATGCTAGATTTTGAATTTTGATTCTCTCCTGAAGTCTTCTCTGCCTCAGCTTTTGATCTTCCTGTAATCTCAATGCTCTCAGCCAGAGAAGGATGAACTTTAGGTGTTTCTAAAAATAAGTATATAAAAAAACCGTTTCAGCTGACAATACTCAAGATTCCTTGTATTCCTAGAACAAAGAGTATGAGTGCACTGGGGACCACTTAAAGGTCGTTTTTTCAGTATCAGATAATGTTAGAACTAAGAAAATAAACAGAATGTTCTTGGCTGAAATGAATCAGACCTTTTTCAACTATACAGTACAAACCACTAAGATTTGGTTCTGGCACACGATTACTCAAAAGAATAATGACTTTCACCAAAAGGAGATGATATAACTGCCTAACCTGCATTATCCTACGAAATAATACTGCAAGCCTTCCTAGTGCACTCTTCACTTAAAGTATGTTATCCGTTGTGTCAAATTCTGCTCTTATTTTCAGCTGCACCACTACGGTTTAAGCAACAGGGCTTCACTAACATTGCTAAGAATGCAATCTAACCTAATTTTGTGCCCTGATATAACAGGCTTAGAGGCTGATCCTGGAAAGACTAATGCCTGTCTCAACTTTCTGTTCTGCAACTAGCTCCATTGACATCGATGAAACTCCTCAGAGTGCACAAAGCATGTACACATCCATTAATCTTCACAGAACTAGAGGCCTAAACCTTGCATGAATGAAACAGGATAGGAGTGTGTGCTATAGAGCAGTATTTTACAATAGAGAACATTGTGAGATACGACAGTTGTATGAGTCTTTTGAATATTTTTCTGAATTTTTTGAAGTTGAGTTTTAGTTATTTTGTACTGCAGAAAGTTTCTGTGAAGGCTGTATTTTTTGTATGTGATGCTGAAAAGAAATCTGTAATTTTGTATATTTTTGCTCTAAAAATGAATCCCTGCTTTCTTAAGAATGGAATGGAAGATGGCAGCAAATTCAAATATTCCTCTAGCATTCTTTTCAGTTGTTTTGTATTGAAGTATGATGAACACTTTATACATAAATAAACATATTCTAGTTTAAAGCAAAATTTCTATAGGTAGAAGCAGTTTTTATTGGACAGTTTTTCATTGCCTGGTATTTCCAACTCAGGCTATAGGAAAATCAAGATAAAATGGTGATCCTGAAAAATGATTTTACATATCTTAAATTCAGAAATCAACAGATATGTATGTACCCTAGCTTGACTTTAAATTCTAAGGTCACAGGTTTCTGGTGTATCAGCTACTCCTCCCAGTTTTTTGTCATAACCAAATTTGTTGAGGATATACTCTGACCCTTCATCCAGGTCACTGATGGATATGTTGAGCAAGCCTGAAACCAGTGCTGACCCCTGGGCAACACAGCTAGTTAGAGGCCTCCAGCTGGACTCTGCACTGCTGACCACAACCCTCTGAGCTCTGCCATTCAACGTGTTCTCAGTCCACCTCATTGTGCACTCGTCTAACCCACGCTTCCTAAGATTACTTAGGAGGATGTTATAGGAGACTGTCAAAAGCCTTGCTAATGACTTAAGGTTGTTTCATTATCTGAGATGTTGTCTTTTTTTGTTCTTGACACAATAGAACATATATGTATTATAGTAGAAAACAAATATAATTATATCAGGTGAGTACAAACCAAAGGCTATTTCATAGACAGCCTGCTATTGAGCAGATGACTAGTGGTTTTTCTTGGTCTTTGGTTAACATATATCAAAGTAGTGAAGATTTCATATTACCAGAACTTCATTTATAGAAGAATAGGAGAAGAAAATTGGTGAATTTAAGATAACTGATTAACATTCAATACTAAACCCACATATACTTGTGCTTGACTTTTCACTCTTGGCTTCCATGAGGCTGATACAGTTTGCAGGGCTAAGTACAATCCGTATACATTTTATGGACTTGGCTGAAAAAATCCATAGAAGAAGGAAAGTTACATATCAATATCTGAAACTAGTAAGAGGAGTGTGGGGTACTTGAGCTGTACTTGGGGAGCTAAAAGAAAGAAGCTACACAAGAAGAAAAAGGCTTTGTTTGTTGGTTTCCTAACGAAGTACTCTTATAGTGTTGGGTTCAACAGAAGTCTGAGAAAGAAAATTGTTATGAGCAGCCCTGCCCTGAAAGGAGAGGTGAGTGTCTGGATTATGCTGTAAACAAGAGGGTTTTTCAGAAGTATCTTCTGTCCTTGCTCTTCCCAAGGAAAGGACGCACCAACACAGCAAGCTTCAGTTGCTGAAGGGAATTCTTTATGAAGATTCTCCATAGGGTCCTTCTTTACTTTGAATCAACTGCTCTGTAAGCAAAGAGTAATTGTCAGTTTTATTACGTGATTTGGAGTGCTGAGGCATATTTTCAGCTTGTTTCAGTACAGTCTTGCCTCCATCAGGCAGAGTTCTGATAGAAAAGTCCAGAACACCACAGACTTGCAAGGGAAATGCGAAAAACAATGTGGCTGCACTTAAATATTTATTTTAAAAGGTTTTATTTCTCCTCACCTTTCATGCCATAAAATATTAGGTCTGAGCTGAAAAATTCTTTTAATAACAGCTGAGGGGACCAGCTGAATGTGTTGTACTCAGATTAAGCTAAATGTTAGATACCTAACATCAGATACTTGATCTTGATATCAACCAATGCAAGATACAGACAAAAGATTCAAGAATGATGTATTCTCAACTTTGCTTTCTTTCCTCAGTTCTCATTTACCCATTGGTTATGTTAAGAAATAAGTAATTTTTTTGCTTTTTTCCTCAGAATATCACAAAACCTAATGTTAATGAAGATATTAAAAAGTGTCTTACATGAAAAGGTTGTGACGTGAAGCACTACTGATTTAGAGAATATTTCTTATTAATGGATAAATGATAACTCACACCATTCATTAGCTGTCTAACAAAACACATTTAAAAAATTTTGAAATCCCAGGAAAGGAACTCAGGATGGTCTTGGTATTCAAACCTTTCAGACTATTGTTCAAAATGCCAGCATTTCTTTTACTGCTCTCTTTTAAAAAAAATCTTATAACACAAATGCACTCAAAAATGCCACTTTTAATGACTCTGCTAAAATTTTAAGTTAGCACTCCATCATATCCAATGAAAATGGTTCCTGTAATACACAAGTTTCCTGATAACCATGACATATAAATTGCCTGCAGAAGGAAATCAGAAGAGTATATCTTGAATTCAGCTCATCTGTCAAAAGCTTGAAGATAATTTCTGACCAGTGTTATAGGAACAGTTTTGAAAATCCTGCTTTAGACTGTTAGTAAACGACAGCTATTGGAGAGATAAAAGCACCAGCTTGGCAAATGAGAACTCCTTTAAATTTCACTTAATGGAGCCTATTTCTGAGTAGCTACACACCATGAAGTTTTGATTTTTCTATTTAAAAACCTTAAGATTAAAAAAAAGACAGCCAGAAGAGAAGGGATACGATTGAGACAGCAAGATTATTTTTTGAGATAATACAGAAACATGGCAGCAACAGTAACCCCATGGATTATTTGCAGATTGTGCATGAAATGATCAACTCAGTGGGTAACCTCAATAAAATATTCTGAAGGCAGACTAAAGAGCACAGAAGAATGTAAGTAATTTATAAATATTTAAGGAATTGTGAACAGAACTTGCCATTTTATTAAAATGAAAGAGGAGAAAATATATAGATGACTAAACCAGAAGCATATGCATCTATTTAAGAATTCCTAAAGATTGATTGGTTGATGTTAGGATGATACTGATTTCCCCAAATAGACAATGCACTTGCACACAGGCCCACTGGATAACCATGAGTAAGACTTGACATTATTGTATAGAACAGTATAGAATGAAGTGTCCAGATGATACAATAAGAGCTTAGGACAATTAAACACTCTACTGCATGGACTACTGATAGCTTGGGGCTTCCACGTGTGATTGTGGGGCTGGACACAGTCATTGGTACATGGAGTTTTATATCTGATTAAAGTATAAATATCTAATCAGAGCCTAATTGAACAAGTCTCTATCAATCTACTCTAGTATCCAGCTCCTTTGGCCCTGTCCACCTCATATCACAGTTTCCCTGTCAGTACTTTTCAGAGAAAAGTTTCTGTTCAGCTGTTGAATATTCTAGAGTGTCTTCTCTTCCAGACCCACCTGGAAGTTCCTTCCAGGAACTTCCTTTAGAAGCTGAGAATTAAAATACTGCTCTTCAAACACCCATATGTAAGAAACTGCTGGAGAGCACCAACTCCAAAACCTGCACTCGTGACCATAGACATACACATATACACATACTCATACACATACTAACTCATTGATAATACTGCAAATGAAAAAGGAGAAAGCATAAAGCAATGAACTTGAAGGCAATCAAGATTCATTGATTTAAAAGCTGAAAATGGACTGCTGAGGCTTCCCTTTACGACTTTCTACTTTGATCCTCATAAAGAAATTTCTTGAATTAACTTCTCTTTTAAATTGAACTGTAGCCCATCTTTAAAATAATAATAAAAGCAATACACCTCTCAGCCTTCATATAAACATTTTCAGTTATGGGGATAATCTTTCTCAAGCCATGACAAATTGTTCTAGTGGTTAATTTTTTTTGCTGCAGAAAATATTTTCCTTGCTTCTTGTTAC
This sequence comes from Tringa solitaria, assembly GCA_026413425.1. NCBI lineage: Eukaryota > Metazoa > Chordata > Aves > Charadriiformes > Scolopacidae > Tringa > Tringa solitaria. Next base: position 58,884,875 of record JAOXJM010000023.1, read on the forward strand.
TGAACATACCTAGCTTCTGTTTCCAGTTCACTAGATCTTGTTACATTGCTGTTTTAACTTATAAATATATGTAAACTAGGATTACTCTGTTATTTTACCAAAATTATTTGGCATTTTTCAGTTGATAAAGTAAATAATTAAAAAAAACCCCAGATCTTCCGACTTTCTACTTAGATATATTTCACAGGGCTTTTCTGAATTCTATCCAATATTTAAATGCATTTCCCATATTGATATAAGGCAGGAACACAGAATTCCAAAAGTATTTGTGTGATTATCAAGATCAGAAGGAATACAGTCTGTCTTCTCCTATTATAATCCTTCTATATGTCAGGATTATATTAGTCCTCTTGGTCCTGTTATGGTACACATCATTTTTTCAGTTACTATTTCCAGGAATAAAGTTGTTCTTCTTGAAGAAGCATGGACTTCATCTTTTGTTGCTACATATAGGATGTTATATGTTAATAAAATGCATGTTTTTTACCAGGATAACAAACTGATCTAGATCACAACTATTGACAACTTCTCCCATGCTCGTCTTGGTTGCACCTGTATTGAATTGACAGTAATTCAATACCCTTTTCCTGCTTTCTCCATATAAAAAGTTAGACCACAGGGTCACAAATCATTCCCTGTGGGAGCTATTAAAATGCAATCATTTAATTACAACTCTCTGTTTATAATTACACTTTAAAAGGACTTAGTTTTTATCCAATTTGTTCATTGAAATTCCCATTTTAATTTTCATTTTTATGTTCTAAAATTTATTTTTAATAAATGTTCATGTTGTATTGAAAAAAATTTAAAACACAAAGAAAATAAACTTAAAATATATCTAGAAAGAAACTAGGATGTGTTAGTTTCTCAAAGTGCTTTGTGATTTTTATCCCAAACTCACTATGTGTACGTGGCAGGGGAAAGGAAGAGTGCCAAGGCTAACTTTCAGCTTAACAATGATGGCATCTTTGCAGTATTTCTCCAGTAAATAGAAATGAGTTGCATATTTTCAGTTTTTAAATGAAGAAAGCAAGATTGATGCAAAAGTGGAAGTAAAACACAATTCACAGCTTAAGGTTCTATGACTTCCTTTTTTCCTTTTTAAGAGTTCTAAAAAAGATTTTAAATATAGTTCAGAAGTTAGTTCCAGATATTCTGAATAAACGCTTTGAAAATTGGAAAAAGGAGTTATTTCCCATTAGGACTATCCTTTTCTTTTTTACAGGCAGAAGCAATATAGAGAAATGATTAAGAAATTTTTTGTTTAAATTGTCCTCATTTACAGTATTATGAGTAATCGGTATGTTATTTTGGGAGTGTTCAGTCACAGCTATCATTTAGCACTGATTTATCATCATATTGCTTTTAATATTAGTCTCCAACTTTTACAAAGGTCTAAAAGCTCAGGCCAGAAATCCAAAAATCCTTGAGAAATGTCAATTACCCTTCTGCAGAGCAACTATAGACTCACAAATAATGCAGCTGCCAAATATAATTCAATGGATTTGATGAGTCATGGACATGCAATTTTGGGTCATTAAATGCTGGCAGGTGTAAACACTACAAATATGTATTTGAAGACTTCATTTGTTAGATAAGTTTGAATACAGATAATGGAGATTTTAATAAAATGTGTAGTTTGGTGTTGAATACCAGAGTCAGTAGATGACTTCTGATTATGGTTCAGAATACACTTCCTCATGGAAGAATCATGGAGCAAACCATCTTTCCCACATAGTCACAGAGAACTTGTGCTACTGCTTTTTTATGAAATGCTGGAGAACTATCATCCCCCAATTTACAATTACTACAATAGAATGCATGGTTTCCATAGAAACCAAAGAATTCCAAATAAGGGGGAAAAGTAGGTTGCAGCATACTTCTGCCCCTTCATACAAGCAGAAAAAATAGTAAGTAGATATGCACCATGAACAAAATACTTGGCCTCCTCTCCTCTCCTTGAGTGCATGAATGGCAGTGGTTAAGAATATCCCACACGAAGAGGAAATAAAAACTGATGGTGCCACACTCAGTCATGTGCTTCTTATGCATGGATTGGCAGTATGTTAGCAACCAGCAAAAAAAAGCAATTAAAATAAACAAATCAATAACTTAGTTTATAAACTACTGAGAAGGCTCCCTTGCAGTGCCCGTTGCAGTTTGCAGTGTCTTGCAGTGTTGCAGTTTGCACTGCATTTGATACGACAAATCCTTGGCAAATTTCCTGAAGTCTGAAGCCTTTCAACATGCGTTGACTGCCAGTGTACGTGTTTTCAGAGGTGTAACATTTGTATGACCAAACTCCCAAAAGACCTTGAAATTATCAGCTTCAAATTAGTATTATACCGCTGTGTGGGATTCAAAAATGAAGAACAAGGATCTAACCTCTTCTTTGAGTACCAGTACCTTATTCACTGGGCAAACTCCCATTTTGTTGCTATCCTATTCTTTTTTAAAAATGTGGAATTTTTTTTTTCAAGTTGCCAGGGGATATTTTAAATAAAGCAACATCTATAATTTCATATTCGAATGTGTATCACAGTTTGAGTATATACCACAGAATTCACAGACCAACACCAGCATAAAAACCCTAAAAAATTAAAAGGAATAAGTTAATTTGCAGAAATAACATTTTTATCACTGTAAAAAACCTGAGGTAGTAAGTAACTAAACATTTACATTCTGTTAACATTTTAAAAAGCTCTGTTTCTAACCGTCTCCTGCTAATTAGGATAGTAAAACCAGTACCAGTGTGAAGTTGCTATTTCTGAAGTTCCAGAGCTGTCTAAATTTTTTAGTAACCTATGGAGCATTGCAAGTTCTTGTAAATATTAGGACCTATATGGTAAGAGGCCTGAGTAATTTGTTTATGTGTCTTTAAATTGGCCCAATTAGAATTTCAATGTTTTATACCAATAAATACATAATTTCAATTGGACAACTGAATATGTACATCCAACTGTTTGGACCTTCAAAGCATATAGATCAGAAGTTAGAAAAAGATATCCACTGCTTTTTATCATTTCTATGGAATCCCTAATTCTTGTCAGTATCATTCTCCATAAAGAATTAATATTTATCTGCACTAAGTACAGAAGATTAATGTTTAAACAGCTCCACAAACCAACCTTGCTGTAAAACCTTAGCAGCATCTCAAGCCACCTATAGACTGGTCTATCAGACCAATGAACTGTTGAATTACTGTGATTACTGGTATTATTTGCTATAGTATCTGTGTCTTCTGTCAACAGAAAGGAAGATAAAATAATAAAACACTTAATATAACAGAAATGCACATACAAATTTTCTGTAGTTCATCTGACTTGAGATTAAAAACCCCAGAGTGTTGTGTCTGGTGTGGTGTAGGGAAAGCACTGATGATTTTCCCTTTTGATCATGTTTTGAAGACTTACGTTTCAGTAGAGAGTTTCTTAATGTCCCTAATTGTCCAATCAAGAAAAGATTTTGTCTGTGTTAAATTCCTAGGGACAGGCACCTTGTAGCTTGATCTCCTAAGGATATGAAGCTTACATCCACACAATATGCATGTGTTTATGCATGTGAAGGTCTCCAACCGCCTCACTCAAAAAAAATCTCTAAAAATGAGCCACGTATGGTCCTCACAGCTATTCTGTTCCCATGCTAGCAAAGAAGAGAAAGGCATGATTAATGCACCGACAGAGAGGGGAAAGCAGCAATTATAAGCACAGCCTCTCAGAGATTCCACAAAGGAAAGAGATGCTATGCAAGTGCCAACTGCACAGAAGCTTCTGATGGAGATTATATCTGTTACAACAGGATGCAACCACAAGATGTTAGAGCATCTTCTGTTTTTCTTACAGTGCTCATGCTTTACCTGTTCAGACAAGGTCAGTGAACGCCCTGCAGCAAATTTGGGTTAAATTTTTGTTCTGGATATTGCTGTCCCACTGAAAGAACCTTTTAGCTGGGCGTCAACAAATATCTTGTCTCCAAACACACAATGTATCCCAAAAGAAGTTGCTGACCTCTTCTAAGAGAGCATTCATAGGAATAGGGGAGTATTTTTGCTGCAGAAACTGAACTCTGGGCTTGGAAGGAAATGCTGATCAAGGGGACAAGACATCTCTTAAATACATTATATGGTTTCCAGATATCCTGAAATGGAGACATAAATAGTTTTCCAACATAACTTACAAATAAAAAAACAGTAACAGCAAAACCAACAACCAAACAAGCAAAACTTCATCTATAAAACCATATTCATCTTGGGGAAGATTATTTTGATTTATAGTGCAAGTTTACCCATAAAATAGAGTAAATACCACAGGAAGTGGTTAAAGTGTACTGAAGATTGTGGGAGGAAGATACTGTGTTAAAGACAGAAAGACCTACTAGGTTTTGAGTGTGTCTACAAGCTGAGTTGAGGAGGTAACTGGGTTATTTGCGAGTGTTGGCTAAAGATTGTCAGGCTTTACTTTGAATAAGTGGTTACAGCTGAAAATATGGCTTTTTCTCTGTTGCACATCTTTGAGCATGTTTGAATTCCCATTTAAGCACCAGGAGGACATGTGAAAATGGAGGACAGCTAGATATAAAATACTTGTACACTTGTACACTTGATACACTTGTATCAGCAGAGTCATGGTCAGAATTTTTCTGCTGGTTTCTGGACTTGAAGCCATCAAAGGAGCAAGCACCCTGACTGTCTTGAGGGTGTGATAAGCCTTATTTATCTGCAGTGGTGAGACAGCTGATTCCTTTGCTTTCCAAGATGCAGCCATTCACATTCACTTTCAGAGCCAGTGAGGGTAGTTTTCCTGTACTCTTTACATTTTACTTTTGGTTGTTGCCTGTCTTAATTGATAGTTGTTCCGATCATCATTTACTGAGAAATGCAGGCAGAATTCCTCTGGAAGCTTGAGATAGGAAGCAAGGAAGGGATACAACTGCAGCCTGGAGACATCAGTGGTTTTGAGCATGTCAGGACCATGCAAGAGACCACTGTGCTGAAGTTGTACTGCAAGGTCTGTTCCCTTCTGCGGCTTCTGCCTGGCAGAAGCACATACGGGGTGGGACAGAGCCATGACAAGATACTTAACCTGGTCCACAAGGCAGGAGAGTTCTGCCCTTTTGGCACTGAGTGTAATAAGTAAACATGTCACCACATGAACATGCTTCTACTGCTTCCAGGTTCGGTGATAGTGAAGATCAACCAACTCTGCACTTTTCTTGAGGTGAAGATGTATGGTGTTAACCAGGTCCTCACTCCTGGATTTCTAGGCTAATATGACTTCATATTCTGTGAGAAAATATCTGCACTCCCTGAGGCGTATACAGAATCTGAGATTGTGCTACCACAGTAAAAAACTTATTTATATACTGTTATTAAGCAATAAACAAGGAATATTGTTTCAACTAACAATTTGGTTAACGAAAACTGAAACCAACAAATTCTATATGAAAAAATTGTACACTGTACACTTGCAACAGACACTGACTTCCTATATCAGAACTTAATCATCCACATATCTCTATTAAGAAAATTTGTGTAATTCATCCTAATATCTGCCCTAAAAGAACTGCAGCTGGAAAATCTGCTTGCTTGAATGCAGGTTGGTGCTTCCAGCTGCTCAGTTTACATCAGAGATATTCAACTGATGCCAGGCCCTTCATTCCCTACCCCGAGGCCCAGAGAGGTCTTATTCCCTACAAAAATAAGAGAAGACCCCTGTAACTGGTGAGGCCTCACCTTGAGTACTGTGTCCAGTTTTGGGCCCCCTACCATAAAAA
>JAOXJM010000023.1:58895583-58917998 GCA_026413425.1 Tringa solitaria
GAAGGCATTAAGTATCTCAGCCTTCTCCTCATCCTTGGTTGCAATGTTTCCCCCCGCATCCAATAAGGGATGGACATTCTCTCTGACTCTTTTTGTTGATGTATTTATAGAAATTATTAGCTAGAGGTCATGCTATAGAACTTAGTGTTTTGAAGATTGGCTATTTGCATGACGTTACACAAAGATACATATCTAGTGTTCCTTAAAATGCATCCTTCCTGTGTATTTTAAAACATGTTTTCTGAAATCCTCAGTGAATGAGAGAAGGAACTCTCCTGACCTTTCAAGACTATTTAGGTCTTATAAATTAATTATTCTTGCAGTCATAAAACATCTCTTAGTCCTTTATTTCCAAACTGTAGAATATATATTTACCATATAATTCCACGCCAAAGAAAAATAAGCTTAATAACTCAATAAGCTGATATATATATATATACCTGCATTAGATTTAAATTAACATTGTGGTTAGATTGAATTAGAAATGTGTGTAGCATCTATATTTCATAGCTCTAAGCTTCATTAGTGGCTTATTTGGCACACTGCCTAGGTTCCTTCCCTGCTAAGACCCAGGTACCTTGGTGTCCTGAGTCAGAGCCAAAATTTAAACATGGGTTTCTACTGAGATGGATCCCTTTAAGGAACACTGTCGTACAGGTAATCTCCTCAAGGAGGAAGAACAGATTTTGTACAGCAGTAGAAGCAGAGAGATTCAAAAGCAGATAGATTCAAAAGTTTTCTGCAGCTAAAGTTTATCACATTTTACTTGAACTAGATCATGAAATATAGGTCAGGATTCAGTTCCCTAAATAAGTGTTTAGTGCCATTTGAAATATCCTTGCACACCCTGTGTGGTGTCTGGCTGCTGTTCCAACAAAAGGGGAGCACGATAGTGCCCTTTAGGTTATGTGTAGTAGTATGATCCTGACAGTCCCACGTAGATTTCTCTTATAAACCAGAATGTCTCAAATGGCACTAATTATCTATATGGAGGCAGCTGAATTTAAGCTGATAGAGAACAGAGAAAAACAAGAAATGCACTCAATATTGCAGTTTCTTCCAAGTCTTCAAGAATTATAACTGTAGGGAGTAGGTCAGACTCCACCAGTGTTTCATGATTCTACGCAGGGGTTTATTTTGAAAAGTGGGGTCTATCTACAGTGTCTCCAAGTAGCTTGTTTCTTCCTTATGTGATCATGCAATTGAAGACATACAAAAAACAAACAAAACAAAACAAAACAAACAAAAACAAACAAACAAACCAAAACAAAACCAACCAAAAAACCCAAACAAAAGAAATCAAGAAAAAACAACCAACCAATCAAATAGACAAAAGATACTTCCAACAAAAAAAAACCAAAACCAACCCAAACACCATGCTCACAAAACCTCTCCTCACCTCCCCTTTCCTGCCAGACTTTATTTTAAGATTTCTGATGCTAGATTCTTCCTTCTAGACTCATCAGCCCTCAGAGAATTCCCTGTCAGAAGGTTCCCAAATGAGCATCATTAGGAGATCAAAGTTTTCCAACAGTTGATCTGTTGCTTGGTTACCAACTCCCTGGAGTTATGACTTGACAAACTGCTTTGTCCTGAACAGAAGTCGACATTTTGTCCAAAGGGGCTTCCACCTGAAAAGGGGATCATCAAGATTTAACAACTATCTGATGTTGCCTTGCATCTCCCTCCTTTGAAACTGCAGCATTGAAAACACTCCAAAAAAGGAGGTAAAAAGATGATAGAGAGAGACACAGGTCTCACATTTAAAATGCATTTTACAATCTTAACACACAAACTCATGGAGCTTCTCCAGCATCAAACAGAAATCAAAAGTTCTGCACAGACAAATTTATTGTGCCATATCATATTTGGATATGGAAATTAAAATTTAGGCTCCTGAAGCTCCAAATCTGAAGGTCATCCAGAAGTTAAAAGTTCTGGTGCTGGCTTATCTTAAATTTAATAGGGAGCCATTTAATTTAAGATGTGAATATTAAAAAATATCTGGATGGCACCAAAGATAATATAAAGTTATGATTTTCTAAATATTTATCACTTTGTATGTTCTCTAAAAACATCTTTCCCATGCAAATAATTAGGCATTTCATTTTTTAAAAAATGTCTCTTAGCAAAAACCTAATTCTCTCTTCCAGATTCTGAATGCAAATATGGGAGGAAAAAAGCACCTACTGCAAAAGGGTTGTGTAATTTTTTCTACAGAGAGGTCAGAATGAACAAGTATTTTCATGTCAATATCACCCTTTATGTCCTGCTCAATCTTCACCTTGCAAGAAAGCGATGCATTTTATTACTTTGCAAAATGAAAGCCTATCATTTCTGCAAGAGATTCTTGATCAATAGAAAATTCGTCACATAGTTTTGTTTGAGGACAGTTGACATTGGGAATTTTTCATCCTTTTAAAACTGAAATAAATGAAATTCAGAATAAAATTAAATGTCTCCTTCCAGTTTTGGGTTTGTTTTTTTATAAAACGTTTAATTCATCAGGAAAGTCACTAAGCAGAAAACTACCCTTTTTTATGCATATTAACATGGATCATAACAGAATGCATTATACATTCATGTTATGCATCCCTATTTGGACTATAAAAGAAAAACCGTACTAAATATTTTATACTGACACAGATGTATATATACATACATATACGCATACAAATATATACATATATATAATATATTCTAGCTTTACAGATTAGTTTATGTTCTAAAAGAATAATTCTCAAAGAACCCCAAATATCAGTTTCATCCTTTCCTCTTCTTATTCTCACCGCCTCACCATGGCTGAATAATTGCTCCTTGTTGTCTTTCTAATCCTTCACACAATACCAGATTATTTTAAAAATACGCTCATTCTGCGTAATTCTCCAGAATTTCCCAAAGTGTTAAAAAAACAAGCAAACAAACAAAAATATACCCCACCAAAAACATTTATTTGACTTCAAAATTCATAAAGGCCTTTTTTTGCAGTTCCCGTAGGATGCATAGGGCTCATAGGTTTTCCTACATAAGAACCACGGTTCCTTTGGAGAAACAGTTTCTTACTCATAGGGCTGCACCAATCTTGAGCTTGGAGTAAGGGCTGCTTGAATACTAAACAGCTCTCTAGGACCACTCTACCTTCTAGAGCCCATGGTATTCCTCCAAGTAGGTCTTTGAAGAGACCAAAGTCAGCTGTCCTGAAGTCCAGGGTTGTAATTCTACTTATTGCCCTGCTTCTTCCACCATTCTGAACTCCACCATCTCATCTTCACTGCTGCCCCCAACCTTCACATCCCCAACTAGTCCTTCTTTGTTTGTTAGTACAAGGTCCAGCAGCTCATCTCTCCTCGTTGACTCCTCCAACACCTCTGTCAAAAAGTTATCTGTCAAAAAGTACAGGGCCACTTAGAGACAACTGGCCTTGCCAAGAGTGATACTCAGCCTCAAGCAGTTGCCACGGGTAGGCAGATGCACATCTTGAGGATCGTGGACCTTCAGAGAGCCCAGTGGTGCAGGATGTCATTTGTAGAGAGAGCTTGGCTGGTGGAACGAAATTCATGGCCTGCTGTGGAGCCGCACCTCAGCGGGAGGGAGGGATTTTCCAGCCCAGAACAATGCCCCAGTTGAGGAGCGGAGAGGATGCCATGGCAGTGTAGCCCTGATGGGCTGGGGAAAGCCGCCAAGGCCACATTCTTATGCAGATTTGGGCCTGTCAGTGTGCAGTGAACCTGAAATTGGTACAAGGAGAGCAAATGGGGGCCCCTTTCAGAACAACTAGCCTCGCACATTCAACTGTTTGGAGAAATTAACTCTCAACTTTGATCATATTTCTTAGAGAAGAAAAACTGATTAATAGTCCCCCCTGCTGGGGTAAAATACCAAAAATGTCCACTACAGCCTCAGAGAGCAGCACGATCCATGCTGTACAGTTTTGCTTGTGTTATCTGTATAAAGGCTTTCCGTGAAAACGCAGCTGCCCATTTCAAAACCATTTTACCTGCCTTTAACAGGTGCCTACTATAGAAAGAGGGTACTGCAAGGAGATAGTTCCATATCATTGCAACAAAAAAATATTCAGCACAAGGCAATCTAGAGACGAGCCAGTGGCTCCCACATTCCCACTGTGGTTTTGATAAATTGGAGGTGCCATTCCCTGGGGAGGGGTTGGAAGGAGAAACAGAGTGTTTCAGGCAATGATCTCCACAAGAGCAGCAGTGAGTGTGTCGTAGTGTAGTCCTACAATCCGATCTGGCAATCTTTACACAGCAAGGTTTGGGCTGGTGAGGGTTGCAGGAAAAAAAAAAAAAAAAAGGAATATTACCAGGAGAAAAATCCCATCTTGAACATATCTTTGCGACAGACTCTTCTGCACAGTATTTTCAAAACCCTCACAATTGGATATGGTTCATGGAACTGGACATGGTTCATTAGACAAGTGTTCATAATGGCCTCCTGTTACATCTGCTGAAAGTAAAATGCTTTGATCTTGCATCCAGGAGCAGATTTTGAGACTGCCTACAATATCATGCGTGCTGGTGGTAATTTACCCTTAATTTTCCCATTCAGTTTGCATTGCAAAGCAGCAGGGAGGTTGGCTTAACTCTAAATGCCTTACTGTCAAAAGAATCAGCAGGAGCCACTGCCAGCATTCATGCGAATTTCTTCTTTTCAGATCTGAAACAGAAAGATCCTATGTTTGTTTATTAATATGCCATAGATAAGCAGATAGTGAAAGACTCTACCAGCTTCCTGAACTTTTATGAGACTCCTGGACATTTATTAAAATCAGTTAATTGTTTTACTGATCCTCAGAACTCATCTATATCTGCTCACTTAAATTCGATTATAATTAAATTAAATGATTTAATATTATATGAATTCATTATCATTCCCATCAGTATATTGCTAAAATTTATTGACAAGCCATTTCATTTTTTATTCTTAATGAAGCTTCTGATATATGGCCAATATTCCCTTGTTTAGGGGTGGTTTGATTTTTTTTTTCTCCTATTTTAACAGTATTAATTCAGTTTCTTGGGAAAAAAAAACCACATTTTTTTTTTCTTTTATTTGTTTCCAAATTCCCACACTAGTCTGGAATCAGAAAACCCAGGAGGGTTTTTGTTGGTGCTGTTATTAAGCAGATTGTCACCTGCACCTGTTGTATTTCATGTTTAAATGGTAAACAAACTAAAGATTGGTCTAAAAGTCCTCAAGACACGTTGAATACGATTCAATGAGTTCCTTCAGTAAATAAATGCAGTCAAAAAAACGTTAATTGAGCCAGAAGACTTTTCTGCTTGGGAACAGACATTCACAAGGAGTAATTTTAACCCCAAATAAATGGCACATCAGAATGAGGATTTCACACTTTTACCATGGCATCCAAACTCTCCCCATCATACAGATCCTCAGACTTCGTCTCAGCCACAGGCTGCTGCTTCTGCTCCCCAGCAACACCTTCTCTCAGCAGCCCCCTCTCAGTAGTTTGCAAAGGGAATTCAGCTGCACTTTTCCTCCTCTCTTCTCACCAGGATGAACTGAAAATGACTTCGGTATACAGAAATGTGACAGCCACTTAAAAATACATACAAAAAAAATCCACCTCAACAGTAAATTTTTAGCTAGAACCTGCTCCATGGTGAAGGGTAGGTGGCAGAGTTAGTTTTAATAAATGAGTTAAAGCTCTATTCTGTAAAATATATCTTTGAAGTGCAAGTACAGAAACACAGAATATAAATCTAAAGTATTCTTTTGAATTTTTCATGGTGGTTTGATGAAAAATAAATTGAAATAAAAAGAATAACAAAATCATTTTAAAAAATGCCTTCTGGTATTTTTTCACTGGATTGTCTTAATTTCCTATGCAACCCTTTGGTAAAAATCTGAACAGTCTAAGACCAGCATTTTGAATTCAGCACTGTTCTTCATAAACTCATTATTAGATTATAAATTTTATCGCACAATTTTATATTTATGTATATCATACCTTCTTATTCGCATGCAAAAAAAAGGTCACTGACATTAATGCATGAAATTTTAATGCAGTAAAAAAACCTACCTAATGACACTCCTGGGATGTACTACACAAATGCAAAAGGTGAAAGTTTAACAATATTTAAAAATAAAATCCAGGATTTGGGAAAGATCATGACCAATGTGATTCATTTCTTGACTGATAAAAGTTATTCACAAACTACAATGACGAATAGTAGCTATGAACTGGTGGAAATAAGATGTCAGGAGCCCAAATCTTCTAAATGCTTTTAAATCCCCCCTGAGGTTATGAGCTCTTAGGATACAAACAGCTATTGTTGGATGCATCTCACTTCATACAGACATCTAAAAGATGGTAGACTGCATCTAAGCTACTCATCCAAGAATCGATCTCTTTGGCAAGTTCTTCCTTTCTTAGAGAGAAACTTGCATTTCCAGCAGCAATTGGTTTGGTCTTATGCAAAGATAGATGTCTAAGATGGGTGAGATGCCTTGTCATCTCTAAATGTCTCTCCACAGTCTGCAGAGGGTGAATATCTTGAAATTTGAGTATTTATTTTTCAACAAAGTGAGATGAATTCCCCTGACACTGAACATGCACTGCTACTTAAAAAGTCCTTAGGCACGAGCTTAGGCAATATCGCTGCAAATGTATAATTACAGTGGAATGGAATACATTGACCTTAAGGGGATTCTTGCCAAAATATTATTCTTTTCTAACCCCAAATGTTTTGCAGAACTTTATCATGTTTCTTCTTCTGACTAATTATGTGGTTGCTATTATGAGCTATATAAGCGTATCGTTAGTTGCTCACCAGTAGCTCATTTTCAAAGACCCCTTTCCTTTAGCTTTATCAACAAGGTCTGATCCTTCCCAGCGTGACTTAATAAAATAATACCTCTGGAGATTTGAATCACTGTCCAGAAATGTCATTTCTTTTCATTGGTCGCTGAAGAAGGTGGCAGAGGGAGAAAGTTGGGTGCTATCTAGGTTCCTAATTAGGTTTAGTGAAATGTTGGTACTTGGATGGAGTGGGTCCAGGCTGAGCATCTACCTCAGAAATCAGACAGGAAAAACAAACCCAACTACCAAAGTATATAAGATAGTAAAGTGTTTAAACAAGACTTCCATAGACCAGGCCTTAGAAAAATGATGTTGTCACTAAACTACAGTGCAAGTCATGAAAATTGAACTAAGTTTCTGCCACTGTCTTGGATTTTGTTTAGAAAGCCCACTGCTGTTTCCACTTGCCCGAGTTTGTGTATGTGTAATGGAACAGTGTGTCTGCACCACAGAAAAAATAGTATAGTTCTGCAGTTTTGCTACTCAAATGCTCTGTCTTGTGATATGAAGCTCACAGACATAGCCTGCACAGTGAATATTTATTAATCTAGTTTTACTGGATAAAACACAGCACTCAGTATATGTGATAATAATTAACCTACTTTTAAATTAAATATTTCCTTTTTAAAAAACAAGTTCCTACCTATGTCCCAGTTTTACCCTGCCCCTTTGTTTTGGTTGGATCACCAGGTCATGTTTGAGATTTTTGAAAGGTTATAGTCCTGAAGAAATTATAGCTGATAATTTTAACAAGCTAAATTAAATAGAAGCAGCTTGTTGCTTCATTCCTATATACCTGCATAATTTCTTCCTGTAGAAACCTAATGACATTAATAAAGGTGTTTCTTTATCAAACTTAAGAGTATAAATTTCTTTAAACAAGGGCGAACCATATTTCAAAAGACCTGAAGATGTTTGGTTCCTCATTCTTAACACCGCTATTTACTGGTCACAATAACAGCAACAGAAATATGTGCTCAGTTTTTAAAGGCGAGCTAGAAGAACAGAGCTATATTTATGAGCAGTGTCACATTTGCAAGGGATAGTCATTTGGATGATTAGACAAGACAAAAGACACTCACCACGTAATTTACACTCCTGGGTATATGTTTGGACAGTGAACTCTTAGACTGGATTATCTTGATTTCTCATTCAGCATTCTTCATGCTAATTTCTGAGAGGAGGAGGCAAACATGTCTTTCTTGAAACTAATAATTGGAAAGGTTAGCAGTTTCTAGTGTCTGGATTTTTTTACAAAGATTTTCAAGAATAACTAATTGTTTTGTATGCCCAGCAAAATCTTTAATTAATAGCAATGACACTCTGGCAGATTAGCTTCAGTTCTTTGACCTGTCAGGATTTTAACCCAAATTCAAATTACACTGGCATTAACTCAGGGAAACTGTATTATTTTCAATTCTATAATGAGAGCAAATTCAAATCTACCGCTCCAAACTGCTGTGTATGTAACTTTAATGTCCTGTCATTTGTTTTCTAACAAGGAGAAAGTCCATACTCCATGCATATTTCCACACATGTGAAATAAGCTTTATGCATTAAAATGCAGGGTTTGTGTGTTCAGTTTCATTTTTTCTAGCCAGCTCTTATCTCAAATGTACATCTTTTACAGTATTTTAAAAACAAGAACACAAGTAAATAGACAACTGGAAGCATGCCTCTTTAAAATTTTTTTATTTTTATTTTTTTCTTTGTCATTGGAAGGACACTGTCTTGCTTTGCCAAGTTTCTGAAATGAACCTTGTCCTGCTGGTTCACTGCATGTTCCCAAATGAATGGTGTTACAGGATAAAAATGGAATTCCTGAGTATGCCACAATGCAAAAGAATACATCTCCTTTTTAAGTTCTTGTAATGAAATTTCTAAAAATAAAAGACAATGAACACAATTTTCTGAACAGTGAGAGATTTGTATCGGATCTACAATTTGAGCTATTGTAGGTTTTTGTCACATTTTCCTGAGGTTTGTTACTTTTTAAACTGATTTGCATGTAGCATGAAAGTTACCCAGCTGTTCCGATGAATACATTACTTTTGGCTTTCAAAAACACAAAAAAGAAGCAAGACTATGCTCTGTTTATGTGTGTAAGGAAGCAAAGGGGGAATAGACTAGATTATATATTATAGTTTATATATAAAGGAAATATATTAATATAGAGAAAGCAAAGAAAAAAGGGGGGAGGGAATACATATGGCATATAAATAAGTAGTAAAAGCTTTTCTGTGATGTGGAACTTTGGTAATGATTACTAAATCTTGGGAAATGGGGAAGGACGCTCTACAAAATGAAGAAAGACTCTCGACTTCAACAGTTTTGAAAGCCAATATTGTTGGCTTAAAGAATAAAGAAGATGAAGATGAAGGTCTCCTAATGTGTATTGAGCAGTTCTTGGGCAGTGTCTTAACGCCAAATTAGGAAGCAGAGAACACATCATTGAGCACTATCTGTGGCATTGTTTCTCTGAAATTCCTGCATAATTTTGCTAATCCATTTCCAGAATTTACAAACTTGTACTGTACTCTAAAAACCTCCTGAGAAAAACTTGCCTTTACAACTCCAAACTGAATAGGTTTTAGATTGTATCTGTTTTTCTAGCTGGGATCTAAGCCTGATACATGTACCCTTTCAAGTTCTACCAAGAGTTAGGGTCATGTTTAAAACCGACATCTTTGTTGTATCACACAATCACAGAGTAGTTAAGACAGGAAGGAACCTCTGGACATGATCTAGTCCACTCCCCTTCTCAAAGGTTCCTCAGGGCCATGTCTAACTGAGTTTTTAATATCTCTAAGGATGGAGACTTTAAAACCTCTCTGGTAAAGTTATATTTGACCACCCACTCAGTAAACATTTTCTAATTTGAATGACAGTAAAGTTCTTTTTTTTACCCCACTAGTGGTGGGGTACATCACTACTGATTGGCTCAAAACCGGACTTTGTGCCACTGATTAAAAGCCTTTAACCCTGACAGTTCAGTGATAGCTTCTTTGTTTAAAGATCTGGTTTATGGAGGTTTCTTTTAACCGTTTTGCCATCTTATATACTTTGGTAGCTGGGCTTGTTTTTCTTGTCCGATTCAGGCAACCTTCAGTCATTCTCCATCTGTTTATCTAGTCCATAATTTGTCATTTTTCCTTGTAAGAATGTTATGGGAGAAAATGCTGAAAGCCTTGTTAATAATGTTAGTTACTCTCCCCTTGTCCACAGAGCTAGTCATGTCGTCATAGAAGGCTATTGCGTTTGTCAAGCATATAATTCATAAATTCATGCTGACTATTCCCAATTTCCTGAGATGACACTGACCAGTCTGCAGTTCCTCAGATCTTTCAAAGATAATCAAATATGGCCTTGCAATTGCACTGGCCAGCTCCCTCAGTTCTCATGGGCACATCCCATTAAGTTCCATGGACTCATGTTTGTCCAGCTTAAGTGATCTCTGACACGATCCTCTTCCACTGGAAATAGGTCTTCCTTACAACAGATTTCCCCACTGATCTCAGTGGCCTGGAACTGCTGAAGACAAGTTTTACCATTAAAGACAAAGGTGAGTGAAAGCACTCACTCTTCTCTATGTACTTTTAGTACAAATAGGAAATGCTTCTGTGCAACCTGGACAAGTTCCAGATTTCTACTCTTAATTTCCATCTGAGCTTCACTTCCTCACCCCCAAGTGGAAGGGCTGGTTTTCTTCTATGAAATTATGGGAAAATTAATTCTCCAGTGAATTCACACCTCAGCATACATTTTTTGTATGACTATCTTTGCTTTTCTTGTTCAGCCCTAATAGTCTTTCAGTATGCTTTGCTATAGTACTTACCATCAGATAATATAAGATAGCTATTAGAGTAAGTAATGATTATGAGCAATAGTTTAGTGTATGCATCACTATTATAAGCAGCTTTGATATATTAGTTTTAGTTAGGCTAAGCAGAAATTAGGAGAGACAGGACCTTCCATGGGCAGAAGAAATAGTCCAAGTAGACAATATAGTTTTTTACTTATTCAGATGCTGACGAAATCTTAAAATGATAGTCATACCTGGATTAAAATGAAGCACAGCTTTCCACCTAAATATGTCTTAATTGTTCTTAAAATTTCATTGTTGAACTTCAGTAAAATAGGTAAAGTTCCCACCCCAATAGAAATGTCCTTGTTAGTGCTTTTTTGAATTTTACTTTTGATATTACGTATATACATTTCATATGCAAATAAAGCTATTTATTTCCTTCTGTATCTTTGTAACCTGCATAAAATCACAATGATTTTGTTTTACATATATTACCATAGCAAATTATTTGCTATGTATATCTGTATATGCAATGTATATGCACTGTTTGTCATTCACTTCTTGTTTTAGCTGTTCAAGTACAATATTTTCATCTGTGATGATGAAAGACTTTGGAATTTTCAGCTCACTGTGGTGGGATCCTTGGATTATTGTGATTAATCACTTAGCCTCTGAGCAAGATGAAGTCAAGGTGAAAAGTGCATAATCCAGATTTGTCAACAGAACTTTTTGTTTTCTAATATTCAGATAGGGTCTAAAACTTCATTTGAATCTTCTTTCATACGATTTCAGCTTGCATCTGGTAAGCTTAGCAGAAAAAGCAGCTGGCAAAGTTGTGTTGGTGGGTTATTTGATCCTTTGACCTCAGATTAGTTGCCCCAAAAACCTTAAGAGAGGAAGAAATTTTATATAAAAATAGAAATGGGCAAGAAAAACTTTTTCCAGACTGCGATTTCAAAAGTTTCCCTATTTCTCACTGGGACAAAGCTGACCTTTTGAAGTTTTCAGTGAAGAAACAACCACAAATCCAAAATAAACAATACTGCAATAGCAACACACTTAACAGTAGTGTTAGGCCTGGTTAGGAGCTGAAACTGAAAACTCATGTCCTACAAGCCAGTATACTGATTTTATTGTCAAAAAGTAGATTATTTTAGAGAGCTTAAAAGAGAAGCAGAAGGTTAGTAGGAATGGGAAAGAACAACTGAACTAGAATGACTGTTTTGCCTAGATCTCTGAAAATGCAAATAAGGTTAGATATTCTAGATAAAACACACAAAGGGGTAAAGGTGTTATCTTTGTTATGAATAAATTGAACATGGTTTCTCTGGTTGTGCCTAAATGTTCTCAGCAATCTCCAGTCCTCCAGCCAGGGGACCGAGCAAAGAATACTGTAGTGCTCTGCATACTGAGAGAAACTGGGTTGCAAAGGAAACTACATGGGTAGTGGAAAAGGAAAAAAAGATTGGGATGGTATATCAGTAGGCCTATAATTCTTATATGCAATCTATATGTATCACATCAACATGGGGTGTGAACCCAGACCAGATGGTGATTTCCAAGTCTTATCCAATTTCTGAAAGACATTTCCAAGTTTGATACTTTAGAGTTAACCTTGAGAAGTATATAGAAATGCAGAATTTCCAGGACATGCAAACACATCTGTAAAATGAATACCCCTAAAGAATAGGGGTTTCATTCATTTTTCTAGTCTTGAAAATGTGATAGCAAGCAAATATGTAACTAGAAAAATGTGATAATTAAAACCAGTTGCAGTAATGTAAACTCCAGAGATTTCCTTTCTTCCTTCCTTCCTCTTTGTTTCTGGAAAAAAAAACCAAAAAACCAACCAACCAAACAAACAAACAAAAACACACACAAAAAAAAAAACAGAGACAAAGGAGGAATTGGAATTGGCAATCCAGTTACTCCAAGTGAAGGAGGAAGGAAGAATTATGACAGTCATACTTGGTCTAAAAACAAAAATGAAGTTCCTAATAGAAGAAAGAGAGAGAAAGATGGAGATAGAAAGTCCGATGAGAAAATATGAGGAAACATGAGAAAATATGAAGGAAACTAGGAGATATTCCAACTGCACCCAGTTCCAGAAGAAAGAGAGGACCCCAAGAGCGTGCAGCTCTAATAAGAACAGATGGAGTATTAGAAGAATTCACAGTTCAAATGATGCTTCAGTTGTACATGTGTGGGCAATAGAAGAGATAAGAAAGAAAATACTTATTATAGACAAAGAAATGGAATTTAAATTAATTCACTAAGGCTAACCTACCCTTGAAAAGATGAGGTGACACTCTCATCCAGGACTGTGTTGGTTTTTTTTAAGATTTGCTTTGTTTTTTTCAAACCAAGTTTACCACTTTGTAATAAAGAACATCGCATTTAGAATAACTGTACATAATTTTCATCATTGCCTTTTCCTGGTAATGAGCACTTCAAGAGAGATCCGACAGGAACTGAGTAGTTTTTTCCTAACTGAGAAGCAAATACACAGAGCTATGTTCAGACATAGTCTTCCCACCTGAAATGTCGTCTGATAGTCTTGGGATTCAGGCAGTGTTCTCTTAGTGTGTTTCACAGCAAGTCAGTCTGAGGACCAGTAATGCCTCAGGTAATATCTAGCACCTGTACTGCTACACTCCTAAAGAGAAATTCTTCTTACAAACTTAACTGGTACTTCTATTGCAAACTGCAGCTAGCAAATAAATAGCTGTTGTGTTCAGGAGTACAAGCATCTCTGTAGTGGAAACGGTAAAAGGAAGGAAAAAAGCAAAAAGCATAACAAGAATAGAAGCAGCAAGACAGAATTAAAACTGTAACACAGTTTTACTCAATTGCCATACTCAAACATTTGGAACCAAACAAGATACAGTGAAGAAAATAATATTGGGAAGGCAGAGGAACTGAGTGGGTCTTGACTTTCTCCATCTATCCTTGATTGCCTTTTTAGGATAAAGGAAAGAGCTGAGACAGTCTGGGGTTTATTAAAATCCTCATTCAATTTTCCTTTGTTAATTAAGAAAAATCAAGGAAGAGATACACAGACTTTATTTGATTAGAAGTATTTATGCAACTTTGTGTCCTAACAGATTGCATTTCAAAGTCGTCCACAAAGTCATGAGTGCTTTAAAGTAGCTCTCTTCTGATCTTTTAGATTCAATTATTCAGACTTTTTTTTCTGGGGATGCTAACATCACATCACATGCAGAGTCTGTCTCATATTTGTCCAACACAGTTTATAAGACAAGGCTTTAACACGGGACATTTAAGCAGTTGTGCTGTGCTTTTGTGCAGCAGCCAGACACTCAAGCTGTCATCTTCATTAACATCGATTCTCTTCTGTTCCTGAATCCCAGCATCTTTTTCAGCAGTATATGCACCTCCCAGTGCTCTCCACAGATTAGCAGCTTTTCATTAGATAAACAGGTAGATTAGTGCTTCCAGGCCTAGATCCTCGCCAATATTCTCCATTCCCTTCAATACCTTCTTCATGTTAAAATGTAAGTAGGTAACTCTTCCTCTGTGACCAAAGTGTCACATAGAGTGACATACATGCCCCACCAGTAAAGTATGTAAGCCTTCATAAAAGCAAAAAGATCTACTTTTTACAGTCTAAATATTAAAATCATGCCCAGCACTTATGCCTGCTCCCTCATCTTCTTGCAACCCCTCTTGTCACTATTATTAATTTTCCCATTACATGAATTTCTCCACATTTCATTGCTGATTTATGTCATATTCTTCAGCACCATTTATACCACTGTTGTGGTTTTAGGAGGTCCAGTAATTTAGGCTTCAATTTAGGCTTAGTAATTTAGGTAGATTTCTCCCTCTAATCAGACATACTAATTGACAATAAACTGTATTGATACACTCAAAGTAACATTTCTATTTCTGTACAAGCATAGATTCAAAGCAGTAGATTTAAACTTTGACTTAAGTTTAACTGAAGGCAGAATTTATCCTACACATCTATTGGTTAAATATTCAAATTCCTCTGTGATAGCTACAGCACATTTTTTCTGTATGAGGCACCTGTCTCAGGTACCTGTGGGATTATTAATACTGAGTAATTACTTTAGAATTGCAAAAGCCACAGCACCTTTCTTCTGTTTCACCTTTACTAGATGAGTACCAGCCATGGGCTAACTTGGATATTATTGACCCTGTTCCTTTACTGTACAAAATGAAAAAGAAGACGTGACAAAACCTTGTGCACCTTCCTGAGCCTGGCAACAAACACTATGCTGAGCTCTTTATAGTGTAAATTAGCATAACTCTCTCTTTGTTTACTTAAACTTGCTGACATTTGTGCCTCCAGCTTTTAAATGTTCCAGAGGTGATACTCAGAGCTGCAGTGTAGCTCAGCTTTTACCGGTGCACCTGGGTTAAAGTCAATTAGAGAGGAGATATTCAGCAGCTCTTCAAATCAGACCTATGTATTAGAGCCAATCAAGAGATGTATCCTTTTATCTGAAGGGTGGATTGAAATATAAATATTTCATTTGGGGTCATTTTTTCATTCTGGCAGGTATAGTTCTTTTTCCTTTTTATTGAAAAGAAAACCCAGTCACTTGGGGTTCATGCAAAACATTTTATTCAGTCTGAAACAGAATATTTTATTTTGGCATACTTGAAATAAAAGGCAAAAGAAGCCACATTTTAGATAAGCAAAATGTATCTTGATGTTACATTTTTATCTAATAACCTACTGCTCAGGGGAATTATGTAAAGGTATGAAATGCACAGGGTCAAGACCTTTCTTGTGTAGGGATCTGACCATTTACAGCACAAAGAGGTTACTAAAGCAGTCTCAAATATTTTGGTATAGAGGTAGCTCTCCCTCAGCCTTTTTCTGTCAGACCCATGATATTCTGCACAGACTATTTAAATATTCATCGGGCAAGAGGAAAGCATAAAAATGACTATGTGGCCTGCTTTTTCAGGTGTTCTTCTGGGCAGGATACATTAATTCAAATCCCTGCACTGAGTCAGCCAAAAATAGAACTGCGATTTCACAGTGTTCCAGCACCTCACTTGTGGGGAAAAACAACTTTGAGTAACTGGATTTTATGGCAAATGCTTATAAGCTGTCTTTGCATTTCAGAATGCTCTGTCACTCTTATTTGGGACAATAACAATTCAGCAGATTTGTCTCTGAGCTGTGTTTCCCAGTTAAGGCCTGATTTGTTGACAATGTAATACCCAGCTATACTGGATATCTATCATAATACACACATACTGACAAGAAAAGGAGATCAGCCAATCAAGAAGCTACCTCCACTTACCAGAAAACATCAGAATTTAACATTAAAATATTTATCATTCTAGTCAATATATACTCTAGTTTTCTTTTTCTTTTTTCCTTTTATTTGATATTTTAAAAAACGTCAGGAAAAAAAAGCTCTCATGATCACATCCAACACTGATTCCATTTCAAAGGAAGATATTATTCCAAAACTATCTGCAGAGAAGGTCTGAAGTAATGTTTGAAGAACACATCTTTAAGTAAACTCCCAAGGCATGTATTTTTTGGCAGTTCGACTGATGTTTCTACACAATTCAAGGAAATTGTCCGCATTTGGTTTTGTGCTGCACCTAGTGTGAGAGATATGTTGCTACAGTGGATCTCATGCTGTAATCTCTGGGACAATGAAAAATATACTAAGGAGGCTGATGGAAAAAAGCAACTTTGAAACATCTGTACAAAAAGCACCAGAAAGTGAGGGAAGACAACAATATCTGGCAGATATTCTGCTTTATGAGGCCTTGGTGGTCTTCATCAGAAGGACTCGTACAGAGCCTTGTAGCCTTCTCAAACCAAGCCTTTCTGGTAACCACAGGAAAGAATGAGTAGCGCCTTTGGAGCAAGTAACTTTTTGGCTGAGCAGTTGTGAGGAAGACCAAGGCCTCTGTCAAGAACTCATTAAAATATTTTGGTAAGAATGGCAAAGGACTGTTACACAAGTCCTTAGGTACTCCACTTCCTTAGCCATCATCAGCTGCTGTGTGGGAGAGGACACACAGATGAGGATGTTCATCTCCACTCTGTCAGAGGACCACATTCCTGCTCTTCCTGACTGGCTACAAGGGAGAGATTTTCGTTTCTCTTTTTTTTTTTTTTCTTTTAAAAAGCATTTCTTTTTATCCCTTTTGCCCTTCTTTCCTCCCTTTTTCCCTCACTTACTCCCTCCATTTTTTCCTTTCTCCCCTTTGTAACTTTCACCATTAACAGCCCATACGTGCCATCAGCTATGAGCCCGGCTAATAGATGTCTATGCAGGTGAATCCATCCCCGCATCCTTTGTGCCACGTGACCTATGATTAAGATGGTAAAAAGTGGCAAAGAGACAGAATATGGTAGATGAGAGATACTAAAAAGAATTTGGAAGAGCGCTGGAGAAAAAGCTGGAGACAGAGTATCAGACAATGGAATGAGAAGATTCTGAAATCAAAACCAAAGAAAATAAAGTCTGAAAAGATATTCTAGAGGTAAAGGCAGTATTAGAAATCCTGATATTGTGAAGACAACAGCAAAAGGTAAAAAGTACTAATGCCTAACTCTTTCCCTTAAAAATGTATTTGATTATTTTTATTACTGTCTATGTACACTGGTCTTCTTTGAAAAATTTATTAAATGAAGCCTGAAGAAAGGGTCTGGTACTTATCTATTTGATTGTCTGTGTAAAAATGCCTATTGATGATCTTCCTTTTTCCACCTAAATTTCATTTCTTTTGCCATCCATCTGAATGATTGTAAATAAAGAAGAAATAAAGCAAGCTTGATATTTTGTGTTTCATTTTCTATTTGCAGGTTTCAGATTTGAGACTAAGGCTCAAAGCCTGAAAGAAGGATAGCACAGATTTTCTATTTTCCTATTCATAAGCAGAAGAAATGGGTATTTCTGAAGCACATGAAGCAAATAAAAGTCTTTTTTATTATTATTCATAACCAAAATTCTGGTCTATTTTTATTCTTACTGTAGCTTTTATGGAAAGCTATGCATCTGAGTCAGCACCTCAAAGCAAAACTCATTTCCAATTCATGACATCTCTTTTTCCTCCAATTACTTAGCTTCATTTCCTTCTCGTTTCATTTTTTTCCCTTTTGACTTTCACTCACTCAGATGAAATTGCTATACAGTGCAATTCTCCATTTGAGAGAGATATATCATATACTTGAGTAGGCTTTAGTTTAACTAGGCTTTCTTCTTTGTTTTTTTTAAACTACCGTAATTACATGGCCTTGACATATGGTGCTAGAGTGTAGGAAGGAGAAAGACTATATGGGAAGAATGCCCATTTGTGCATTTTATTATGGCTGTTGCGGTCATATCTTCGAAGTGTCATTTTTCACTCTTCCTTTCCGTACTGTTGTGTTGATGGCCTGTCAGGTTTCTAAATTTATCTCTTTCACATTCTTGCACTCTTTGGTTTTCCTTAAAGCTTGATTCTATTTATTCTAGCTCCTCTACTTCTCTTTCTTTGCCATACTGTATATCATTTTTTCTGCTCTACTGTATCATCAAATGTGATTGCCAAAACTTGAGTTATTTTCAGTAATATTAGGGTGCAAGGAGATGTCAGACATATGATTTTTGTGTGCACTTGCTCTTTAAAACTCAAGGTACTCAGTGTTCTTGAATACTAAGGCTTTCCAGAGAGGATCCTATAAAACATCCGACAGAAGTGCCATGATATTCATTAAAAATTAATCCCAATCTGTAAATATATTTCTGATCACTGCCTTTGCAGTGGATTTTCTTGGCACCCATCCTGCACTTGCTTAGAAACACACTGGCACTTTTAAAGGCTCCAACGAAGCAAGATTTTCAGTATATGAGATGTAGGTCGGTGAATCATTCACTCACAGCAGCACAGAGGAAAAAGACCCTCATCCAGGTCTACGGGGAGGAAGATATTTTTTCCTTATTTTCCAAAACAAGTGTCTTTGTCTTAATGATGACAGAGCAAAGGAGTCTCACTTACACATATGGGAAATCGCTAACTGAGCTTGCTTATGGTCCCCCACCGTACTTGATGCCCGGGCATTGTTGCAGCCTCCGAGGCCTATGATACCACAGAGCTCCAGCAGATCAGGAAAAATTTAAATATATTTTGTTTACTCACAAGGGAAGGACAGAAAAAAAGTGTCCTGACTGTTATATATACTATTTTCCACAATAACCGTGCTTGTTTTTTTAAAGACTACTTTGCAGAAAGAGAAATGGCAGGTATAGCACTAAGTCTACTATTAAAAATCATGTGCTCAATGCACTAGAGTGCTTATTCAAAAATAGCTCATACATAGAAAAATATACCCCCTGCAGCATCACCAAGGTCAGTGAGTTAAGATGATCTGAACAAATGTTGATTCTGCAACTGAAAGCTTAACGTTAAACATCAAGTGTTTCTGAAGCTTCCCTTGAATTCGAGCAAGACAGAGCATTTCAACTTGTTTCTCTTAGCAGGTTGCTTCTCTCCAGTGGCATCCAGACATTATTTAATATTATCTGACTGACAACTGTATAGAACTGTAGTGTCTCTGGGTCAGCTTCTTTAGTGAAATGAAGACAGCATTCTCAATTTACCTTAATTGAAGACATGATCAAGGATCCTGAAGTACAATTCTTACTGCAAAATGGATATGCCAAAGAGAGTGTCCAGATGCTCAGAGGGGACCACTTTCCAAATAAAGGGTGCCCAGAAGACTGACAAAGGTTCTCATTTGTAATTCAGACAGGATTAACTAGCAGCAGACAGGATTACCTGGCAGTTTTGGAAGACTCTTTTCTGTGGGTCTTTTGACTTGCAGACAGCAAAAGCAAGGATCTAACCCCAAAGAATAATATACCCAATAATAAACCCAAAGGTAATAAAAATTTATCTGAGCTATCAAGATGTAAGTAATCACACAGTAGGGAGCAAGGAGAAGCTAAGTGCAATTTTAGCATTGGTACAGTATATTAGTGCATGCTCATTCAGAGTAGTTCCATACTCCATTCTTGATCAAGAATGTTTTCAGTTGTGATGGAGATGACTTAAGTGAAAACCATCTGAAAATTTCTCAGTGAATCCACAGAATAAATACATTATCTCTTACCACAGCTGTACCTGTGTTGACTCTGCAGGGCTAAAAGGAGGAAAACTAAAAACACCTTTATATTGGTCAGCAGCTTCAAATACCTAGAGGGAGCAGAGCTGAGTTAGGCAGTGCTATTTTTACACAACCATTTTTCACAGAAGTACAGCAGTTCAAATATAAAGATGACGCAGTCCCAGCACTGTGAAGAGTGAAGAATTAAAATCACCAGAACTCTTTGAGCGGGGCTTTGCTTGGGTAAGAAAGGAGTATGTATTCAGAAACAAGTGGAGAATCTTTATCCAAAGGAATGGTGCTTCCAGCAGGAGGACAAGGTGCCCAGAGAGAGGCAAACTGACGCCTTCCCTGCACTCTAGGTGCGGGACTCCCATTAATAGTCAATGGCAACAATACACAGGGAACAAGGTGAGAACAACTCCTTATACAAGAGTTCAAGAAAGCAATTAAATCTGAATTCCCAAAGAACGTTTTTGGCAAGCTTGCAATTAGTTCAGATGTGAATATCCTCCTTCCCCAGTGTGTTTACACATACAAACAGGCACACAGCAGAGGCAATGACTGTGGCCCTGATTCTGTAAGAGTTCATCTATCAGGACTGAGATATTTATATCTTCCTCACACACCTGTACATAGTGCTCTGTAAATGGTTCTGAAAATACTATATTCCATATGTTTTATTATACATATGTTACTGTATTTAATACAGAGATCCATTATCCTGAGGATAAAGTGGCTTCCGTCATCTGGATATGTTTATTTTTGAAAGCTTTTAGCACTTTCATGGCTGCATGACAAGTTTAGACTATTACAGTATATCCTAAGTATAAACTGAGATTTGGAATCAAAGTACAGCTTCATTTAGTCAGTATTTGCTGCTCATTAATTTTTTCTTTTTCTTGAAAATGCCCGCCGACTATTTAACAACCCACGGTGCCTTGTAATGTCATATATAAACTTATCTTGTGGTTATAATAAATAACATTTCTCAAGATCACATGGAGTGTCTCCGTATTCTTCCACTGTGTGGTCAAAACAGAGCTGTAAATGTTTCAGTAGTCCATGTTGAACAAAGAGCTGGTATTATTTATGCCATTTTGTGGGTCAGCTCACCAATTACTACAGTTGTATGTATGTGTATATATATGTTTATATACGAATACATACACATAAATAAAGGCAGGCAAAGACAACTTATGCTGGTGTGTGCCAAAAAAACCCTCTACGTATAAAGGACCACCCATAAAACATTGATTATAATTTAAGTGCCTGACTTCAATTTGGATTTCTATTTTCCTTAATGCTGTTTTGATGAGTTTGTAACCTCTGTTACTTACAAAGTCTCAGCACAAGTCACATCTCACTCGTAATTCAGTATTTTCCTTGTATAGGGAATATATCAAGAAGAAAAAGTTACATGAACTAATTTTGCTACCAGTAAGACAAAAGCATTTCCTCCCATTTTTCCTCTCAAAATGTTGACCTTCCTTACTGAGAGATTTCGGTCAAAATCTGTCCTGCTTTCAAAATTAAAGAGGCCTATAGTTCTGTGATCTGAAGAGGAGCCAGGAGAGAAGTAGATATCTTTTTAGAGTAGTATCATGACTGGAAAGTCTACATTTACACAGAGAAATGTCTGTTTTCTATAGCAGCAGCAGAATCTGCATGCAGTAATGGCAGCTGGATTGCAGAAAGGAGTGATCTCTTTCTTCCCAGCTCATGTGGCTTTCTCCGTAGCTTCTAAAACCATGTAGTCTGTAAGATTGTGTATAAAAGCTAGCTCCAATGGATACAAATAAGGATAACAGGACCTAAAACCAGGATTGAATTGCGTTGGAAATTAATGTGATAATATGCATGCTTCATAGCTATCAAGAAGATGATAACTATGACTCTTTGACTTGATGTAGAACACAAAAGCAAATACTAGAAGATTACATTCATGCATAAAATGAAAACGCTGCTTTCATTAATTCACTCTCTACATGCTTACATTAGGTTATACAAAACAGTTTGAAGTTTAAAATTGCCTTTTCTTAAGAAGTACGCTGGAGAAAAATGAGACAGATTACACTTGATTTAGGTACACTGCAATTAGAAGTGTGTGAATATAATTTTTAATATTGGTAAAAACAGTGTAAATATATTAAAATTTAGTACATGCATTATGCATTTTTCTGGTTTTCTGTCATATAAAAAACAATTTACCATAAAATAACATAATATGCTTCAAAAGTATTGTGCTTTTGGTTATGATTGAACAACAAGAAAGTTGGGGGAAAAAAACAATAGCAGCTTTTTCTGACATTTTACTAAGTTTCAAAAAACCCTCAAATTTCAGAATAAAAACTAATATCCAGAAAATCAACCTGTGTTCTCTGAGCTTAAAAAACTTAAAAGTAAATATTCAGTTTTCTCCAGAGATTCACTGAGCCTTTCCCATGTTCAGCTGGTAATGAAATATTGCCATGACGGAGAAGTTAAAGGGAGTATAATTATGAGGTAAATATGAGTGGCAAACTGGCAACAACTTCCATGATTACTGATATATATGCATTTTCTTTTACTATTCCTTTGTCTTCTCGTGATTTCTATTTGTTTCCCTTGAGTATTCAACAGTAATATTTGTTGGCACTACAATTTATTTAAAAATA
>JAOXJM010000023.1:58918382-58930268 GCA_026413425.1 Tringa solitaria
GATAATTACACAATATTGAAACTGAACTGCGAGATACAACTGGAATACGATACTGGAAACTTCATTCTACAAATTACAAGGAGATGTAAAGAGGAAACAAATGCAGCCTTACCCCATTGTACCAATAAACAAGACAAGCAGCAATGTCACTCATTAAAGGCAATATCTCCTAAAATAAGAGTTAAATACTTTTTTTTGCTCTGATTTCCTGTTATAAGTAGGAAGGAGCTCTAGTGAACGAGGAGTGGGGGAGTTGGGCTGAGGCAGATTATCCTAACTTCAACAGCCTTCCAACCCAGGAGTTAGGTATAAGCTACTTGCACTTTGCATAAATACCATGAGTTGTTAATATTTGGGAAGTTTTCCCATAGTTAAAGAAACTTGCTTCCTTATGTTGAAGAAATAAGGTACAAGCTCTAACCATGCTGGCTCCAATATTTGGATGCATTCTCTTCACCAGAAAATACCAACAGAGGTCACTAGGTCTTGTCTAAGGGATGAGGAAAGGAAAATACATTCACAATACATAGTCTTGTAAAACATGAAGATGACATCAAGAGAGCAATCAAGATTATATGGATGCTATTTATAACTAAAAAGAAAGCGTCCATGGACAAGAGATGTATTGAAACCATTGAGCCTGGAGCATTTGTAGGGTGCCCTAGAAATGTGTGAAAGACATGGTTTTGCCTTAAATAGAAAAGAAAGTATTGGAAAATTGTGAATAGGCTTAATAGATATAACAAAGGTCATTCTTTTTTAAGAGGTCACCTCAGACAAATCTTAAATTCGTCTGAAGTCTTTCTTCTGGACCATAAGCTAAAATAATAAACCCAGAGTATTCCTACAAGTCTCATTTGTATGTTTGTGTCATTAGCTGTGGTACACGAGGTGTTCCAGGGCTATTCAAAGTAATAATTTTCTGTCACTTTCTAATGTAGCAGCCAAACAGCAGCATACACAGCCTAGGATCAGTCAGTGGTGAGCACTGACATGACTTATTACACATATAACAAGATACTTAAACATTCAGTTGTCTGTCAGCCTGTGCAAAGAGCAATTCTACACACTGAGAGAAAATACCCTTTGTTTCCATTTGAACATGTGTTATTATTGCTGTCCATTTAAGTGCTCATAGTTGGAAACCTTACTTTTTTTTCTTGTCAGAAAAGCAAAAAAAATGTGTACTTTTAAAGCATTTATTATGCTGGACCTGCTTCAGAGATGGAAGGAGGAAAATAATCAATTCTTCTAGTACTTAGGAGCAATTAATATTCAGCTCTTGCCTGATCTGGCATTGAATTTGTCTTGGATTACTTGGAAAATTGTCTTCTTCTTAATCTTTTTGTTATGGGCCTGTAAAGCAATCCTAATGATCTGGACAAGCCCTGAAGCACCTCTAAGGCTTTATGGAAAAATTAATTGAGGATTCACTGCCCTTGGAATTTGCTACAAGTGGAACTTAATAGCTCAGGCAAATTCTCTCCCATATGTTAATAAAGTACTGTGGCACTGCGGTGCTTCTGTCTTGGCTTCTCCTCAGTTATTATTCCTGTGTCATCTCAATTAGCTGCTACAGGATCTTATTAATGTAATTCCCACCTAATCCCCTTTCCCTTTTTCCCTTTCCTGTGTCAGCAACATTACGATACTTAATCTTTTACTGTGTACACTTGTTTGTCCGTGTATTTCTGCACACTTTCTAATGGCTACCTCCCATTCTATTCTACTCTGCACGACATGTTAACACTAAATCCATACTTTACTAGACATCTCTCCCACAACTGCTATGGCTGGCTTGCTCTCCCTCTCCCTCTCTTCTCCCCCATCTGTCTCATACATTAAAAAATAAAAAATCATAGTATTTCCAGTTTTAAATAATCTAGAAACATATATTAGGAGTCAGAAAGCCCTGGTGTGATATTGTTTTTGCTGCCACCTTGCTGTACGATCTCTTTATTGGCCTTGTCTCTTAGGTCCGTAGCTTGGGACAAGAAAGGATGGAACCATTGTGTCCTATTGAGCCACCAGCAGCTGAGTTCCACGGAGTGACCACTTATTCACTTCTCGTCCATGGCAGGAGGAAAGTTATAACAGCATGAACGCTCATGCAAGCATGAGCTGTCTCCATGGTCCTATGCAAGAGCATAGTGCAAATATACATATCTTTACATGGATAACATTCCTTACCCCACCTGCTAAAGGTACTGTTTGCTCCTTCTATTACAGCTTAACCAGCAGTTTGGAAATAATATGAGAATATATATGCACCCACATTGCTCTCACTGCACTTCCAGCCCATGTGCAGGCAGTTAGAGCGTTGTTCATGTTGGGACACATGCAGAAGCTGACCTTGCAGCGGGCAGTCACCACTTGAACTTGTGTCCTGCAGGACAAAGAACCAATATTGTAGGGAAGAATTGGGTATTTTTATCCTCTCTTCCCCACTTCCTCCCCAGTGTGCCATCTAACTTAGGTAGACCTCAAAACAGAGTAAACAGAAAATTCCACTTTATTATCAGGAACAGCAGTGAATTATGTTTAACATGTTTGTTAAATTAGACAATCCTTTGTGACACTACTAAAGTATAAAATGCCTGAAGGACAGTTCACATACTGTTAGTACAGTCTAAACTGAAACATGTTTTCTATAGAAAGCAGCCATTTCTCTTAAAGAGAAAAACCTCTACATTTTCTTAAAAGAAACAAGCTTATTTTGCTGTGTCTAATGCAGTATGTCTTTAAGCACCTCCTCAGTATTGAGGCTATAACATTTTATTTCCACAGGGAAGTTGAAGTATTTGTTTAAAGGAAACATTTTGAGAGAGACAGGAAAAAGACCATTATTTTTCTTCTTGATCTTGCATTTACTACCAAACACAATGTTTACTCCTGTGAGTAGTCCTACAACTTTTAGATTTCTACCACTTCCATATGAATTTTCTTCACCCTTTCTTTTTTTAAATAAGAATTAATTTCTGTAGGACCACTGGCAACACTAACCAGCACTTTCATAATCGAATCTTTGCAAGATAGTCAATAAGCAAAAGTTTGATAGCTGGTACAGGTGAAATAGACAATAAATTGTATTAAAAGTTATAAAATTGGTTGCTTATTGAATTTGTATAAGATTTTGGCTGTAGCAGAATAATAGCAAAATAGAGGCGTGCTTGACTTTCTTGGAATAAAAATATTTACCCCAGGGAAACAATTCTGATATATAAGTTCTTACTGTTCATCCTGGAATTTGGTTCAGCATGCCTCTTCATGAATAACTTTTTTGTATTTCTTGATGTTGTCATGACAATCCATATTTGGACTCCAAACCTATTCTCTCAAGTCCTCTACCTTACTCTGATTTTGCACTGAACTCTTTTTTTTTCCCCTTTTTTTAAATTTCTTTTTCCTTGCATTTTTATTTTGCTTCATAGAAAAGAAAAAAAAAAAGGCAATCGCAATTATTATCTGAAATTACTGCCTAAAAAGGCAAAAGCAATTACAAAAAATGTAGTGTCTTGAAAAATGAGAACTTTAGATGCTTAAATTTTGGCTCAGGAATTATGCCTGAATACAGGCTGTGAGATTTGTCCCAGTTAAAACTTTATTTTAGTTTCTTCAGCTACAACATATAGGAGAGATGTTAGTTACTGCACATATCTTCATAGACATGAAGAAGTTTCTGGTACATTTTTGCTAGGTCTTTATATTTTCTTGAATGGCCAAAAGGCAATGGCTGTGGTCTGATCTTTAAAACCAAGCAGTGCATCAATCACAATAAATAGTTACCCTTTCCAATGGAAATGTAAACCTTGGCAGGGAAACTACCACCTATGAACATAACTTTGGTAGATAGGTTTGTGAGGCTAATAATTTTAAGATGCGATCAAGATTGTGAAATTATTCAATGGTGTCTTCTTTTTTCCTAAAAGCAATCTAGGATTCCACTTTTAATATAATTCCAAATAACCGCTAAATATTTCTTTAAAATATCCTAAACTCTCCAGAAATATATATTGAATCTTAAGGAAAAAATCTTTAACATTCCAATGTTCTTATCAAATTTAACTCAGGAACACTGATACAATCAACAAATAGTTGCAAATTCAAAGCTTTTGTTGAACACTAAGAAATTAAGTAGCCAGGGGAATATCTTGCCAAAATGTTTTATGGGCTAGTCAGTTTTTAGCGTAGTCATTATAGAAGCAATCCTCGAATGAAAACTCTTTTTATAAGAAAGATTTTTAGATTTCTGTAATTAGAAAAAAATGCTCCCATTTCTACTCTGCTGAACCAGGAAAAAAAAAAAAGAAAAAAAAAAGACGGGAAAGAAGATCTCAAAATTAAATAACAGAATAATAATGGTGACCAATGAGATAGAGAGTATATAGTCATTAAGCAGAAACTATGATCATAATAAGATTTCTTTCTAAAGATAATTTTGAGAAAACTTACAACATACAGATTTCTCATCCCCTTCCCTTCCCCTGCACAAAAAGACCCACAAAAAAGAATCCTCTCTTTCTCACGATAAAGTCAAAACACACTGTATTTTGAATGACAACATTTGAAACCCTCAGATGCTCTAAGTACTGCCTACTGTAGGAGTTTAAACAAAACGCCTAAGGCAAATCAATATTCTCCTGCCTTATTCTGTCATACTTAGGCCTTTTGTGATTTGGCAAAGTTTAATATTGCTGTATCTGAGCCAGCGGTGAAATCTCTGAGACTCTATATGGCTAAGAGGCTCCCACACATGTGATTACCTGCACTTAAAAACAAAACTTAAAAAAAATCATAACACAATTCACAAAACATTTTGTTCTCAGGCTTAAACTGAGTAAGAAATCCACATGCCCTGGTTTATTATGAAGAAGACCTCAGGAAGCATTTGAAAGGATAGCTCTCCGGCTGTAAACATCCATTCCGAATTTAACTGCAGGTATGTCCACTTTCATATGTTCTGTCAATACATGCATTATTGATTGCATTCATTACTAAGCAGTGGCTCATATCTGCAGTACAAAACAGATCCCTTAAAATTTTCATGAAACACAAGTATTTCAGCCGCTGCTTTGGAGAAAAATGTGATGACCATTTTAACCATCTCTATCTCTAGCAACCTGATTTGGATTATTTTTTTTCTCTTGAAAATAAGAGAAAGGAGAAGGATAAAGGCTCCCTAATAGGGGCTGCCAAGAGAATCAACTCTCCTACTCCACTAGGTATGAAAGTTAAATTTCTCTTTAACTCTCTGCCCTTCGGTTTGCTTCTGTGCATGTCTGCCTCTGTGCACTTGGGGAAGGCATCTTGACATTTCCAGGGCCAATAATAATGTTGCCAGATCGCAATGTTGTTCCTGGGACAGGTTGTCACAGACCAACAGGCTGTAACAACAGGCTGAGGCAATTACGGTGAATAACAGCAAAAGCAAGGAGTTACTTTCCGACTGAGACAGACTGTTGCTCTGCTCGCCTAAGGGATTTTCCCACTGGTAGGGAAATCTCTGACCATTAGATGCCCAATTACAGCAACTAACAGAGAAGTGGAGCACGTCTGTCTCCAGTGGGAACGAGGGAGACCGTGAAGGAAAACAAATCAGCTTCTGCTTCATAGCACATAAAGTTCCTGGAATCCTGGTCACAAGGGCCAACAGGGAGAGGGAATGGGCTTGAGCATGAGTCAGATATTAAGGAAGAGCTGAACTGCAGAGATGTTGGCAAAGGAGGCTCAACCAAGACTTCTGTAAAACTCAGCCAGCAGAAAGAAGAAAGAAAGAAAGAAAGAAAGCAAAAAAAGACATATTTTGTCTTCTCATGTGTAGCTGAAGCTGGACCTGGAAGTTGGCTTTTGTCAATCACAACTTAGGCTGGGAGGACTCAGTAGCCCAATGAGTTAATGAAAATCGGTTCCTAGCTACAGCCAGTTTGAATTAGCACAGATCCAGAGAAAAAACTGTTGGCCCTGATCACAGGAAACATGATTAATTTAGGAGGATTCATTTCCTGCAGCAACCCAGGTGGAAGTTGTTCTACCCTAGAAACAGACTTCCATACTCCAACAGTCAAGAATTTGTGACAGCTCTTTACAGATAACATTAAACCACTTTTTACATCATTCCATTACATATTTCAAGAAGCTGAGTACTTCAATCTTTTTCCACGGAGATTCTACTGAATGGGAAAAACTGAACAGAAAAACATCCATGAAAAGATATATCCTAGATAGAAAAGAGATGGAGAGGGTATAAATATTTAAGGCATCTTATGCTGTTCCATATATCTATGGGGGAGTTCTGTACAAAGAAAGGGAGATAAAAAATCAGAAATTATTGGCTCTGTCAATGTTTCATTGTACACAGACACCAGAGATGCTGATGGAGCTGGTAGTGATTCTTTATTTCCGTCTCTATCATCTGTTGAGAGACAAAGCCCAAATGAAACTCTCATTCCAAAGGCAGAACTTAGGCAAGCACAGACACGTTTTTTCAACATAGTTGTCTTCCTGTTGACCTGAAGTTTTTATGATTTATTATGGACTTTCCAACAGCTGGTTTAATTGCCTTCTTCCACTTACTCCTCACCTGACAGAACCTTAGTTAGACAAGAGATGC
The DNA here is from genome assembly GCA_026413425.1 of Tringa solitaria. Classification (NCBI taxonomy): domain Eukaryota; kingdom Metazoa; phylum Chordata; class Aves; order Charadriiformes; family Scolopacidae; genus Tringa; species Tringa solitaria. Next base: position 58,924,993 of record JAOXJM010000023.1, read on the forward strand.
AGAAGAATTAATCGCGCGTTGTTTTAAATAAGACACAAACATGGAACAAGATCTGCCTTTAGTTGCTCCAACTGCACATCACACTCACCTTCAGGGTATACTTCTCAACAGGATCTTTTCTTTTTAACAACACGATTTTAACAAAATGTATTAGCAGTGGCAAAAGAGCTTCATATGCTTCAAAGCTCTGGAGTTTTGTGGGCATCATAGACCGGAACATGCATATTCTTGTTTTCCTGAAACTCTGAGGCAAGTTGAAGCCAGTCCTTAAAAGCCTTAAAAATGCATTGTACAGATAGCACTTTCTTCTTGTTTCACCTCTCACTCACAGTATTTCAATATTTTTTTGTGTTCCTCTATTCATTCATTAAATAAAAAAAAATTAAAAAGAAAGAAGAAAAACTAAAGAACATCAGGGAGAAAACTTTTCTTTAGTTGTAGGAACATATACCTCATAATAAGAAAAAAATTAAGATTCTTGAGTCACACATGGTTGTTGTGGTTTCTGCTGCAGCTGCTTGTCCCGTTCCTGTCTCAGATATGTCTGTTCTTTGTTTAGGTATGCTGCAGTCTCCTAACCTCAGGGGTCTACAGCCTGGCATAGGAAGAAAAGATGAAATTGGTGCCAGGTTTGCCTTCATAAACCTGACTATAAACTACTGGTCTCCAGTAACTCCTACACAAACACAACAGCTTAGCCATGCTTGCACTGAGGTGGGGAACATCCAAAGTTTGAATGAGCTCCCTAGTAGGGTCAAGAGGTATTGCTGCTGTACAAGGTTACCCCTTCCATCTTATGGACCAGACTCCTTCATCATACCAACAATTACACCATACACTACTCATCAGGCATCACACATCCATCTGGATTTCAGGGAGAGCTGAGTAAGAGAATTACAAGGTTACACACACACACATACACAACAGTGCATTGTGACATATTCTCTCAGCCGTCACAAACACAAACAGTGACAAATGCAAATCTCTACCTAGAATAATGACCTTTCTGATGTCAAAATTAAAACAACCCTGAAGTGTTGGTTTACCTTATCATTAAATTAATTACATCTAAGATAGAGGAAGATCTTGAGTAGTTAAAACATGAAGAGTCACATTCAGAATTCAACTGTATTATTTGAAATTTTCTCCCAGATCCATAAATCAAATCTTTATATTTCAATCTTTATATTAATCTTCAATTTTTAATATATTTTCAAAACCCAAAGGAAGAAATAAACATGCTAGATAATACTCTTGCTCAAATAAGTTCTCTGACTAGATAGCATCATTTTTAGCCACTGTTGGAGTAGTAAAAGAGTGCCAGATGTAAAAGAAAAGTAGTTGCTCTGAAAAAGTAAAGCAATGAAAGGAAAGAATGTGAAGAAGTTAAGCTATGGAGATATGAGGCTAACTCTGTACAAGCAGTGGAATATTTTTCTCCAGAAATTCTGTCAAAACAAAACTAGATTTATAAAGATTAAAATCTTACAGTTTTAAAGTTTTTTCTAAGCTGAGTTTCTACTTCCTGAGATAAGTGCCAGTCAGTTTATATGTTCCCAGCTATAGCTTCCCAGGCTACTTTTGAAAACATTGTCCTTTGCAGACAGGACAGGACTGAATCCTGTATCCTCTGTGGATCAAGAAAATAATCCCATTTATTTCTATGAGGTACAAATATGGCCATAATTCTATTTTTTCTCCATATTTGTTAGCCCTTACTGCACATGACGTTTCACTTGGCATTACACTTTTGTTCGCAAACTCTACACAAAAATATGTGAAAGAATCCCAGACTTGTCAGGATGGAAAAAGAGATTCATACCGCACTAATCTTTTAATTCCTCCTTTTTCCAAGCTCAGTGTTTGAGATTCTTTCACCATCATTTTTGTTTATGTCTGAAAATAAACACCCTTTCATTGTTGAATTATGGTTCCTCATCCAAACTGTTAGTACCTGGAGTACTGCATCCAGCTCTGGAGTCCTCAGCACAGGAAGAACATGGACCTGTTGGAGCAGATCCAGAGGAGGGCCACAAAGATGATCTGAGTGTTGGAGCACCTCTCCTATGAGGACAGGTTGAGAAAGTTGGGGTTGTTCAGCCTGGAGAAGAGAAGGCTCCATGGAGACCTTATTGCAGCCTTTTAGTACTTAAAGGGGACCTACAGAAAAGATGGGGATCAACATTTTAGCAGGGTCTGTTGCAATAGGACAAGGGATTTTAAACTAAAAGAAGGAAGATTTAGAGTAGATATAAGGAAGAATTTTTTTTTACTATGAGGGTAGGGAAGCACTGGCACAGGTTACTCAGAGAGGTGGTAGATGCCCCATCCCTGGGAACATTCAAGGTCAGGTTGGAAAGGGGTCTGAGCAACCTGACCTAGTTGAAAATGTTCCTGCCCATTGCAGGAGAGCTGGACTACACCTTTAAAGGTTCCTTCCAACTCAAACTATTCTATGATTCTATGATTTTCTGCTGAATTCTAAGAACATGCATGGGACTATGTTTGTATATTTTGGATTTGTGATGAAAACAGTGTTGATAACAGAGGGGCAGTTACTACTGAGCAGTGCTTACACAGCATCAAGGCCTTTTTTGCTTCTCACTGCCCCACCAGCAAGTAGATTGAAGTGCAAAAGAACTTGGGAGGGCACACAGCTGGGACAGCTTACCCCAACTGACCAAAGGGATATTCCATACCATATGACTCATGCTCAGCAATCAAAGCTGGAGGAAGAAGAAGGAAGAAAGGGAGGATGTTCAGAGTTATGGTGTTTGCCTTTCCAAGTAACTGTGAGGCATGATGAAGCCCTGCTTTCCTGGATTTCTGCCTGCTAATGGGAAGTAGTGAATGAATTCCTTGTTTTACTTTGCTTGTGCATGCAGCTTTTGCTTTACCTGTTAAACTGTCTTTATCTCAAGCCATGAGTTTTCTCACTTTTACCCTTCTGATTCTTTTCCCAGTCCCACTGAGGGGGAGTGAGTGAGTGAGCGGCTGAGTGAGGCTTAGATTCCTATTAGGGTTAAACCATGACAGAGACACTTTCCGTAGCTGAATTCAACAGTAACTTATGAAGCCATCTCTGAAGCCACATTTTTCACAAGAACATATAGTTCTGCTCTACAGCTGACAAAACAGATGTTCTTCAGATTGAGTACTGTGTAGCTATGTAAAAACACATCAAGCCATGGAAAACTATTCTGATCTTAATTTTCAAAATCTGAGAAACAGAACATAAGAAACAAGATTAATTTTAAATATTTTAGAACAAGAATAGTAAAGAGATTTCTTTCTAGCCAATGTTTTACCCAGCATAATGCTATTTCCCAAAATATACTGTTTTCTTGAGAAAATTATTTCCTACTTTCCCTTGTTTTGAATAGTCTTCCAGTTGCTCATGCATGAAAGATAATGTAGTTATGGGATAACTTTTGCCTTCTCTATGGGCTTCATTTCTTTCCTTTCTCAGTTCTTTACATTTTTCCTAATCTGTCTTTAAGTCTGGATGTTACACTGCCTCTGGCATGTATTTCCATCTCTTCTTTTGGATTCCATCTTTAAACAGAGGCTCCTCACTTTTCTGAAAGTGCTTAAAATGTTGATCCACCCCAGTAAATATGCTGTCTCCAGCCAGCAGTGCTTTTTATTAAAATGTTTACATTTAAATTAGAACCATCTTTTGGTTGCTATCTCTAAGTCCCAATCCTATCTACCACATCATGGAATTAAGTTAAGAAGCATCTATGTATTTTCATCTTTTATACCACTGAGTCACTGTAGTATGAAAATAAGATATGTCAATAAACTTAAATTAAATTAATGCTATTCAAATAGATCTCTGCAGGGCTGGAAATGGATAGACTTAGCAGGAAAAGTGGAAATCCACAGAGTAGATAACAGAGGAGGAGTCTGTCTTCAATCTGATTTTGAACCAAACAGGTAAAGAGGACACACAGCCTCTAGTAGCTCTTTCCCTCTTGCACAGATGAATCAATGACCCTGAACAGCTCATTCTACCAGGCACCCCAATGTCTCATACACTGAGTTCTGGTTTGCAAACTATCCAAGGGGCAGCTGAAAGCTACATCCACCTCCTGGACTTTGCTGGATCAGAACCAGCAAATTCAGCATCTTCAAGCAATTCCTGAAACATTAAGTTTATTTTTGAAAATGCTTGAAAGGGGTCCAAGAAAGCTTGGTGGATTAGTAAAGCAGTAAACACTTGCATATTTAATTAAATTTCTTGGTACAGAAACACAAGAGTGAACTTAAAGTCGCTTGTACCTTTATTCTATCTATATCCGAAGCTGCATACTAAGACCCTCTTCCTTTATACATGTTTATGCTAGTCCTGTCCAGAGGAAAACCAAAGAACATAAACAGAAGAACAAAACTGGAAAAAAAAGCACACACACTTCCACAACCTACTCTGCATGCTTGAGTCTAGTTTTAAGCAAAAGCACCAGTTCTCATTTTTTATAAATCAGTTCACCCATTCCTACTTGGGAGGTAACTGCTCAGAGTTCTCACATGGTTGCTCTCCTAGAGGAATCTAATTTCTCAGTTTCAACATGCCCAAGGCATCTGCTTTCCTTCCCGACAAGACACAATCTTTCTGTCACTGACATCAGAGGAATTATCAGTACATTTGACAACAGTGATGTTCAGCACAGAATATAGCTATCATATCAGCAAAAATAACATGGCAGCTTACTAGAGAAGTTGTGAAAAGAAGGACGTGGAAAGTTTTCATTTATGTAAAAAAAAAAAAAGTATAATTAAAAATCAATATTATTTTAATTTGACTGATAACATTTTAAGAAGTGGCTTTTTAAGACCAAAAAAAAGGCCTCTTAGGCACAGCAAACTGCCTGGGGATACCAAGACAACACTGAAGAAATGATTGCTTGGCAGTTTTTTACATCAATTACAGATAAACTAGTAAATAATTTGAAACTGTTGCTCAGAGAAAAGTTGATCTTCACAGCAAGAAATGACATTTGGAATTTTTTTTTCTATTCAGGGAAATCATTCAGATACTTCTGTACTTGGCTTCTTTCTAATGATATTTCACTCTTTGAAGAATGTGCTGCAAGCTTCAACAAGCCTTAGGAACTAGACTGTAAAACATTTTCAGCTATATAAAAAGTAACATAATCAAACTATAGCATTAACAAATATCTGCACATAAGGGTTTTGGTGTTAAGGTTCTTGTCTGTTTACTAGAAACACAAATACCCTGGTAGTACTACAGAACACAAACCACATGGGTTTTT
>JAOXJM010000023.1:58932908-58943818 GCA_026413425.1 Tringa solitaria
TGATTATTAATAGCAAAGAAGGAAACTACATGTTACTAGCACTAAGCTTACTGTATTCAACAAGTAGCTCTGTTGAAGTCAACAGGAAGGTTGAAGGAATGAAATGTTCCTCAGTTGGTCAAAGCAAGTCAAAACAGTTATAAACCCATCTGGTGTCATATTGGCATGAATGTCAGGCTGGTTTCTGCATACAGTCCATCCTAGAGCATTCAATACTTTGATTAACCCCTGTGTGGGTTATGACAAAACACACACTAAACCAGTTCACACTAGAAGCTAGAAGACAATTCTTTGGAGGGTACATACAGAGGCATCTTAATAAGTTGCAACTAATATTAATAAAAACTTAATTACTTAATAACCAGAATTGACAAAAAATCCTCTCCAATAGGACAGTGTATAACTGAAGTTAAAGGTGAAGGAATAATCATGTGTTCAAACATAGAAGACAAGGCGAGTGACAAGTTAGGTGCACCAGAAGGACAGGAGTTTGTGCTGGGTGACAAATACTTTTGAGTCAAACAAACAGCACTTTCACAACAAAGGAAAAAGGTGGAAGGGAAGCAAATGCTACAATGTATTAGGCTGTATTGAGAGTAATAAATCTAAAGTCAAATGAGTTAATTACTGTGTTCTACTTGGTGCTTATTAAGCATCAGTTGGCATCCTACATTCCCTTTTAAAGCATCACATTTGAAAAATGACAGGCAAATTAGGGAGTTTAGAGAAAAACAAAAAATGATTAAACATTTAGAAAACAGGTCCCACAAGACACCATCTAGGAAAAAAAATGGCTGAGGGGAGACATGATAACTGATTAAATGTGCTAGGGGATGTAACAAAAGGGACAGTGAGCTATTATTCTTGCTTTGTCTTCATCGACTGTGGACTAGTAGGTTTACTGGGAAGATACAGCAAGGAAAGTATACTTTAACACAAAACCTTTGCAAAAAAATTCTAGGCTTTAGAGAATAAGTCACAGTGGGAGGCTGTTTGATCACCTTCACTGGAGGTCTTCAAGGTTAAATAGATAACATCAGTCAGAAAAGTTTAGGGATAGTGTACGGTCTTGCTACATTGTAGGGAATGGATGTGTTGGCTTCAGAAGTCCCTTGTGAGCCAAGTCTTTCATCTGTCTTTATATGGATGTGGATATGCAAATACATACCTAAATACTTCACAGCTATATATGGAGAAGGATATATGATGGATAATCCTTCTGTTATGACACACATGCACTATCCAATATCTCCTCGTAAGTGAAGACATAATAAATGTCATAACAGGGACTGGTCATTTATTATACGGAACGTATTTCCTCCTTCCGCTGTTCTGCAGGCTGAAATGCTTTTTACTTGACAGCTGTGCAGTGCTGAAACTGCTTAAATGGTGAAGAGTGGAGAAATACAATAGAGCCTTTAACTATCGCTGACTTCCAATCTCGGCTACCAAATGGCATACCTAGACATGGGCGCCCAACTAGAATTTCTAATTTGAACAACCTTTGCAGATCTCAGTCTTTATTTTACAGACTGTGTCTGCATTAAAATTAATTTCAGAGCTTCACTTAAACACTATTAACTTTTTGGGGAGAGTTGGGACTAGCACAGCGGTGGGTGAGGCTTCCAGCACAGGCTTGCCTGATGCATGGCTGAAAGGGCAGGAATGCCACATTCTCCTCCTGGTGGTCATCTATTAGTCATGGTCACGTAGCTTTCACTGGTCAATGGGTTTCCTAGGTAGGCTCATTGGCTGAGGCGGACTCTGGGGCTCGGGTATCTGGGGTATGTGGCTGGGGGTTGTCTGTGTACATCACCAGCAGCTCATGAGCTTCCCATCAATCTCACTGCCATGCCCCTATACCGCACTGTTAGACCTTCAGGGGGGAGGAGAGAAACATGCTCCTGCCACACGGTGCCAGTTCTGTTTAACACCTTTATCAATGACCTGGAAGAGAGGATTGAGTGTACTCTCAGTAAATTCACAGACACTAAATTGGGTGGAAATGTTGAGCTGCTTGAGGGTAGGAAAGCTCTACAGAGGGATCTGGACGGGCTGGATTGATGGGCTGAGGCCAACTGTATAAGATTTAGCAAGGCCAAGTGCCAGGTCCTGCAACTTGGGTAATGACAACCCCATGCAGCACTACAGGCTTGGGAAAGAGTGACTAGAAAGCTGCCCATCAGAAAAGGACCTGGGGGTATTGTTCAACAGCTGGCTGAATATGAGCTGGGAGTGTGCCCAGGTGGCTAAGAAGGTTATAGCGTCCTAGCTTGTATTAGAAATAGTGGTGAACAGGACAGAGGTGGCTCAGGGGAGACCTTATTACTCTCTATAACTACCTGAAAGGAGGTTGTAGTGAGGTGAGGGTCAGTCTCTTCTCCCAAGTAACAAGCAACAGGACAAGAGGAAATGACCTCAAGTTGCTCCAGGGAAGGTTTAGCCTCTATATCAGGAAAAATTTCTTCACTGAAAGGATTGTCAAGCATTGGAACAGGCTGCCGAATGAAGTTGTTGAGTCAGCATCCCTGGAGGTATTTAAAAGACATGTAGATGTGGCACGTAGGGACATGGTTTAGTGGTGGACTTTGTAGTACTAGGTTTATGGTTAGGCTTGATGATCTTAAGGGTCTTTTCCAACCTAAATGTTTCTATGATTTCTGTTGATCAGACAAAGAAAATTTGGTTGGTGTTAGCTATTTATACTACTTGCTAACTAGGTATTACAAAAAGGATCTTCTTGAACAGCAAGTAGGTCTTGAAAAACTGAGAAACATAGCAGTGACATTTTTATGCATGTAAATGAAATGGGAAGAAGAAATGGGCAGGAAATAGAGCCAACAAGATTTTTAAGTGTTTCCCTGTTCTTTAAACAATATTTACTTTTGCAGATGTGGCTTTTTTCCTTTTCATAAGAATCACAGATTCAGAAGAGGAAGGAAAGAAAAATGTTAATCTAGAAGTACTAGATGTCTAAATTGAGATACTCAGTTTTCTTTTGTTGTTTTGATACCAACAAACTGTCTCTTTCATTCTCTAGCGCTGAAGACTGCACATGGTTTCTGGTCTGAATAATTTAATCACATTCATCCTATAGTCTCTGTGGCAAATCTAATTAAGTATTTCCTCATTTTACACAGGACAATACAACAGAAAGTTATTCTTTTTGTAAATATAGAGAGATGTGAACAGCTATAACATATATTGCAAATATTGCCTTCAGAAATTTTAGGTTTACTGGTAACTCTCAGTACTGTTTCTTGTGTGAAACAACAGAAGACCCTTTTAATTAAATAAGCACTATTGTTTGATAAACCTCCTAACATAAATCTGCCAATTAGTAAAACACTGTAAAAGAGCTAGAAAAGTTATGTGTGTATAATATTATGTGCAATACTTGCTGATGTCATCTGACTAAGGAGGGAACAGAAGCAAGTTATAAGTAAATTCCCCTCTCAAAATTGAAATCATGTTAGAAGCTCTCCTGTTGCCAGAAGACCTCAAGATGTCTCTAGAAGGTCTTTGATCCCTCTCATCCATGCATTGTAAAGACTAGCGTATGGGCCAGAAACTGTAGAAGTGAAGTAGTGTGCTGATCCAATAGATGAACTAATAAAATGTTTGGGTTTTTTTTTTTCAGTTTAATCATTTTTAAACAAACTGCTTAATTCTTAGATTTCCCCCTTTTAAAATCATTCAGTATGAATCCTAAAATTTGTTTTCTGTTTTATTTTTTTTGCTGTCTGCAGTGATGTTGGCTGCACTGAGCTCTGCTAACTCTGACTCTCCCTAGATATCAAGGGCAGCCTCTGCGACTAGTCTTACCTACAAGAAAAATCCCCCTCTACCCTATTCCTGTCATCAACAGCCCTCCTGGTACCTCACCTTCACCTACAAAAGTAGCAAACAGATCCCTGTAGGGCTGTCAGTGCTGCTTCACCAGCTGAAAGACAGACCATTCTGCCTAGTGATGCAGTCAGTTTCCTTCCCCTCTTTCCTTCTGGATATTGTGTCACCTTGGGGTACAGCCAGGCCCTCCATCAGTCCATGGGAAGGGTTCCAAATCCATCGGTATGAAACAGCAGTCTGACAGGACTTGCTGTAGCCACAGTTGCCTTTGACTCCCGATCACGTGGTTAAATTTTTTTCTAGTGCAGAGGTTTAGAAAATGTTTTGCTCATGAACAGACTTAATGCTTATAGAAAAAAAAAAAAAATAGCTCCTTCTTTTATGTCCCTGTCACTACTGAGAAAGATGCCTTTAAATTTTCCCTTTCCTTGCATGTCTTTGCATGGATTTGGAGATAATAAAGGTGTAGCCTTTAAATGAAGTGTGCAAAGTCTAAATACATTGTTGAGAATTAAGTCACAGTAAATTAATCACTGATTATACAAATGAAGATAAAAAGAGGAGCTCGCGCGTGGCATTCACAATGTGGTGTAAACAGTACAGGGCAGGGGCTGCCTCTTGCCATGGCAACCTCATCCGAGGATTTCTCCTCAGCCTCCTACATGAAAGAGCTGCACCGCTGCTGCGGGGCATCGTGTCAGTGATCTGAGGAAAGGGACGGCTCTCACCCCAGCTGGAGAGGAAACCAAAACTGGGAACTGCAAGGAGGAAAATTATACTTCCCCCCAAACCAGGAAAACTGTCTCCATTTACATGTCTCGCCCAACGTAACACCATAAACTTCCTATGGAGCTTGGAAGGAGCTTCTTGTTTTTCACGTGATCCTTTCAGAGAGCTGCATGAAGTGATCTACGGTGATGAGATGATACAGAACGTTAGCTCTAGATGTGTCACAAGCTTTACTTAATGTAATGTATTTCTCAATGCTAAAAAGTAATGAAATGCTCTAGTTCTAGTGTCTTGTTCTAGTACATTGTGATATACTGACTACTGGCAATGAATATGTTATGAACAAAGATTAAAAAGATGTAATTGAATTAAAAGCAGGCCTAACCATATATATATATGTTTTATATATATAAAACATATGTACTAAATATATATGTAAGTATACAAATGTGTGCATATGTTTAATGCGTGTATATATAGTGTGTGTAAAGTGTGTACATGAATTTAATGTATAAATATATATATATATAGGCAGCTTACACTTAAACTTTGAAAACAGTAAACTTGACCATGCAGAAAAGCAAACATATTGAATTCACATGAGACATTTCCAAGGATGCTAATTCTGTCAATGCCATGTGTTATGACATTACAAACCATGTATTCTTGTTCTTTCTAATTGGGCTACCATGTTGAAAGGGAAAGTTTATTGCAGAATTCAAAACTGAGGTAAAAAAGCCTTTATTCTGTAGCTGTATTAGATAAGTTATAGCATTGTATTCCTAATATTATAACATTCCAACTTCAAAATCCATGAGTAATTTTGTTGTACATACAGAGAAACAAAAATTTAGTGACACTGGATTAGTTGGAAAAGAGGAAAGACTACATATTGCAATGGAATATCTATCTCCTGAGATGTCAAGGGGAGTTTTTAGGGCAATAAAGTAATAAAAACCCTGAGTGAGAACATAGTGGTGCTACCCTGGAGATTAAACCATGCATGTGCTTAGTGTTTTGCCTAACTGAGATCAGAGAACAAAAATTACTTACTATCACATATCCCAAGACAGTTACAGTTTCTTTAATATTAAAAAAAGAACACAAGAGATGCACTATTACAAAAGTACAGATGAATTTTGCATAAAATTCTCTGGGGTAATTTTTATTTAAAATCAGAGTCCCAAATTCATTTGGCTGTACACCAGATGCAGCTGATAATTATGTTTCTGTTTGCTTCAGAATGGTACAATCACACTGATTATGGTCAGTTAAAAAAAAAAGAAGATCAAGACTGAGACCTTACATACATGTTTTCTATAAATAGTCCAATATATGGGGCTTTCAAAGAAAAGTTTTTGCCATGATCTTGAATGCTTACTCTTCTGAGTGTATTTTCTGAGAAATTAATTTCCACCACACACCAGCAGATATCACATCTCCAGAATTCTTCCTAGTCTAGTGGTAAGCCCATTCCTGTGTAGATCAGGCAAAGACAACACAGTCATGTTTCTTGGTTTCTCTAGAAAGTATCACCTCTCCTTGAAAACGAAGGTTCCTTTAATTGCTTCTTAAACAACATGGATTCTTTCCATTTACTGGGGAACAGCCTTTACAAAATTAAATCTCATTTTTTTTAAATTAGCAAAACATACTAATACAAGGCATGACAAGCACACACAAGCCTGATTGCTACTTCATCTCTCCAGCATGGTGTGAAATTTAAGAACTGAGTTCCTGCAGGAGATAGCCATTTTAAAAAAGAAAGCAGACCAAAGAGAAGTTCTTTCAACACTATTCAGAGCAAAAGCATTATATTAGGTTTCCTTTCCTCACTCCAGTTTATTCAAATGCACTATTTTTATAACAGAACAAAAGACCAGCAGTGAGGAGTCTGGAACTCTGTGTATATGTACATGATGACTGGATTGTGGACCATTTCTTTCAGTAAACAGTGCCATTTGGAAGAGAAATCAACAACAACAACAAAAAAGCAATTCTCAAAATAAGCCAAATACAAGGTAATCTATATCCTCATCTGCTTCGCTGTCTGGTAAATAATCTGATATAACTGGAAAATAAATGTATCAAGAAGTGTTTGTTTATGTTGCTACGGCTAGTAATCTCCTACTTCAGGATATAAGCTTTTTTCCTCCTGTCTATTAGTGTCTGAATTAATTCTTTCATTGTACAGCTCCATTTCATCTTTGACTGACTGCTCCGGTTACATCAGTGTCTCACATGGTAGGCTTAATGGATGTATTTTCCATGTAAAAATAGCTAACCGGTGTTATGTATCTGTGTTTTTTGCCAGCTAACCAAAGACAAGGCCAAATAGTTAAAAATGTTCTTTTAGTCTTTTAGCTCTATGTATTATGTATTTTGCTAGCACTATTATTGTTTTGTTATCCACTAACTATAAATAAAATTGGATTGTACAAGAGTTGTTTTAAAGGCTGTGTGATGAAACTCTCTTCTTTCCAGTTAGCTCATTTCTTTAATTTTGCAACTTTGAAGGTGGTTACTTCAGTCTCAATGAAACATAAGTAACACTTTGAGCTAAGTGTGTACAAAACTGAGTCCAGCTGATTTGAAAAGTCAAAAGTGGAAAACAGTTCGTAAAGAGTAATTTGCTCACTTAAGAACGCATTAAATTAAGATACAGATACAAGAGCACACAAATGCCTCTGCCTGTATTGCTCCCTTTTGGCCAAGCTTTCTTCTTAGAGTAGTCTCGACCTAATCAGTGTTTGAATGATGACATTACTACTCAACATTTTCAGTTAGCCAACTCTTTTTGGAGTTAATAAATGTATGAAATAATGATTCCATTGGCAAAAGTAATGAAAGCAAGCAGTGTGCGCTGACAGAAAAGCCTATTATTGTACAAGAAAAGGGATATCTGACCTTTCTGCCTTGTAGTGTTTTCTTATTAAGAAATACTGAGGTTCAAATGCAGGATACTTCACTTAGACAGGAATAATCAGCTGCAAATACTGCATTTGTAACAACTGTCTGAGTAGAAGTCTTGTAAAAGACTCTTGGCATTAGGGTCAATTACAAGATGAATATGAGTCTATAATGTCATCCCAAGCAATCACACCAAGGATACACATACGGAAAGACTTTACATGAAGCAATGTTATTGCTTTAGCTTCTCTAAAGCTCTATTAAAATTTCTCTACTAAAAATTCTCTACCTCTACTAAAATTTCACCTCCAGTTTTGGAGGTTTCAAGAAAGATGCTGAGCAACTGAACTCCAACGGAGAGCAATCAGAATGATTAGAGGTCCTGAGAAGATGGTCCACAATGGCAAATGGAAGAAACAAGGGCTAGATAGCCTAGAAGAAAGCTGGGAAAAAGGAAGGAAGAAGAAAAGTGTCTTCTTTACAGCAATGAATATTCATTTATTAAGAATAATGTTCTACTGGTAAGGCTAAATGATCACTGTGGTAGATTTGCTGGAGAGATTGTAGCATTTATAACAATAAACTGGGCAAGTATTTATCTTGCATACAGAAAAGACAGACTATTTCATCACCTGGAGAGGTAAGCTAGGTGACTTTCTGGCATTCAGGTCAATTTTTTCTGTCCTGAATAAGACACCATTTCAAGGAGGAAGGGGAAAACTGAATCCTTATGAATGTCAATTGTTGATGGATAAATAACGCCACCAGGTACTTGCATACCTCTTTAATTAAACAATGTCACAGCTTTTTACAAATATTAATAAAAAGAACATCACAATGTTATGTGGTAGATAAAAATCCACCCGTTGCACTGATGAATGAACTTAATGCAAAGTGATTACATGATATTTCTCTAGGGACCCTTTTCCTCATTTTCATTTGTGTTTGCCCTTCTCATACGTCAACTGGAGATTTATTTTGTTGATTTTATTTAAATGAAAAGCCCTATTAGTGTATATGTTGTATAAATACATATGATTCTAAGTATGCTGTATACAGTACATATGGTTCCTATGTACAGTATCAGTGATCGGATCATACCCAGACTAAACAAATGGTTCTTTAGCTGGTCTCTCCGAAGACAAAAAAACGCAGATGTTAATGAGATTTCTTGTGCATCCTCCAAACTTCTTTCCATAATCCATATAAGAGTTTAAATATTTATGAATGCATTAAGCTAAACAAATTTCCTCTGTATATTTTGATCTATCTTTCCAAATACTCTATTTGTCTCACTTAAATCGCAACTCTATGATCTAAAGTTTGATTTACTCTTAGAATTCTGATGTTAGATACTAAGATAAACCTTTACCGGCATTTTCTATGGTTGTCACAATAGGCCTTCATGGCCCATAGGAGATTTCTGGCTGTGAAGCGTTTTTATTGACTTTATTTTAGCTAACACACTTTTTACGTAGCAAAAAACAGGACTGAACAAGATATAATCTTTAGCCCCAGATGGGTATGTTTCCTGAAAACCAGAAACTGTTAACTTTGAAACATCAACAAAAATCTTTCAACAGATAACTCCAAAGTATATAGTAGAGTTCAATGCATTACTTCTTTTATCATTTCAGTGATGCTCAATTGGAAAGAGTTTACCTGTGACCTTTCTTCACTCTGAAATTTACAGCATTTGATATTCACTACTGTAGATTAAATCTCAGTTGTTCTCTTGCTGTAATAATAAAATCCTCTTAAAACTACTTTCCTGTTATTAAAATGTCCATTGTTTATAAACATACAACATGACTACCTCTTACTATGGCTCCTGAATGGTACAATCATTTTGTAACATTTTAATAAATTATCTATTTTATTAGAACAATTCCCAGGAAACAAAGGCTTAATCTAAACAGCGAAGAAATTAAACATTTTACAGTAATACTGAGAGAAAAGAAAAAAGAAAAAAGAGTACTTTTCCACTACAAGAAGTTACATATCAAGAAAAACTGTACAATTATCTGCTTATTATTGTGATATGACTCTATGAAGGATTCCTAGTTCCAATTACACCTGTACAATGCCACCTTGGAAAAACAAACATCTGAACTCTGCTAACCTGTCACTTTAAACTGTTCACCTTCATAAGATCTGAAAGTAGATATCGGTCCCTAACCTCAGGTTTTCTAATGAACTGGATTTCACAAAACTTCTTCACTTTTTAATGAGGCATCTCAGAATTCTGCCAGGTTTTCCACTCTGTGCTATTTTCCATGCTGCATTTGGAAGGCATGCCTTCCAAAACACAGCAGACTGTTGGAGGAGCAATTGCTTCTCACAGTGACAAGGTACAGCCCATCAGCACTATTTTATTTCTCTGAAAGGCTTGGCTTCTAGGTCCAAATTCCCACTAAATACTGAGCTGGGAAACGCTGCGGCTCAAGTGACAGAATCTTTCTTTTGCTGGAGCAGAGGGTCCTACATCAATGTCATGCTTCTCTGAATGCTGAGCTCAGGGTAGGCCAACCGCGGGACTCTTCTGGCACGGGATGGCCCACATGATGCTCAGGGAGCAGGACCAGCTGCCAGGCTCTGCAGTGAGATACTACCCCTTGGAAGGTTTCTGGCTCCAGGCTCCTGCTGATCTCAGCAACTCCTTGGCACCTGAGCCCGACTCCTTCGGGGAGAGGACCACAGCTTCCCCCACCGCCTGCTGTGGGCATTCGCATGTGTGTGCTGTGGCAGGGGATGTGGCGATGGGGGTGAGAGATTGCAGCTGACTAACACAGAGAACTGGCTGTAATCCCAGTTGGGCCAATGCAAGAGGTGCTCCACAATCCCTTTGCTCCTTTATTTTGTTCTCTGAAGTGGCTGACCCTTTTACAGCTCTTCTGGAAAACTTCCCTTTGAGCTGTTTTATCTTCAGCTTGTTAATTCTAATGGCAGAAGTTAAGTTGTGCTATCAGACTGCAGAATAGTCCTGCCTGATCCCCCCACATGTCCCTTGAATGACATGAGGCATTTCACTGATGTTTGGAGGATGGTGGCACTAATTCTATTTCCACCTAGATTCATTGCAAAACAATTCACTCACTTTTCATCTTATACCATACTACTTCCAAGAGTCTGTGCCACTTTCAGCATGATTATATTTATTTTCAAAGGCACTGAAGACTTCTTTGCTGCAGGCCTCTGGTCCATACAGAGTTTGCAAAAAAGATTGCAAAGAAGACAGTATTAATCATGTGATGCATGTGAGACCATACCACTTAGTTAAAAAACAAGGAAAAGAAAAGAAAAGAAAGAAAAAGAAAGGAAAAGAAAAGAAAAGAAAGGAAAAGAAAGGAAAAGAAAAGAAAGGACAGGAAAAGAAAGAAAAAGAAAGGAAAAGAAAAGAAAAGAAAGGAAAAGAAAAGACA
>JAOXJM010000023.1:58965732-58983046 GCA_026413425.1 Tringa solitaria
AATGATTTCTTTTCCTCTTATTCAGAAGAGATAAAAACTAGGAAAAAAATCCAAAGTTCCCTTGGGTTTAAATTACCTATACACATTAGGTAAAACTTAAACAATTTACCTTTTAAACCATTAGTATATATAAGACAGTTTTTGACACAGATTTTTACTATAGTTATGTTGCTTCTAGAGTAGTAATATATTTACAAATCTCCTTTTCATCACCATTTTCTTTTTAAAAAGCTCAGTAAACAGGCACATCATCTTCAAAGTCCCAACAAAAAATGAGTGTAGTGACTCACGTCATATTAAAAACATCTTAAAAAGCAGAGCATGTATACATATGAATTAGGAATAATCATGATGGAACATGGCAGGAGAAGAGAAATACTACCCTGAGAGTAGAGGACCCTATTATTTTCTTCGCAGAGTAGATCAATGCATTTTTGATGCAAACACAATGCTTAGTTACAAAGGCAGAAGTCCTGCAATTGACTTTGCATAGACAGATTCTGCTGCCCTCTTGAAGCCTCATTGACTTCAATTGACTCCCACGTGGAGTCAGTTGCAGAATCAGAGACTCTGGTAATGACCACGCTACGAGGGCCTGAGTCCTTGTCCATTAAACTCAGTGTGAGATTTTTCAGTTGACTTAGTGGATTTCAAATCTGAGTCTAAATGCAGATAGATAAGAAAGTATAAGCAGTTTGAACGCTTTTCTGAATTAAAAGACTTTCTTTCAGCCATTGCATACAAACTTTAAACTCAGCAGCATACATCCTTTAAAAATTCATTCATCTCTGTTATGGGTAAGTAAATAAAAAGGAATGCAAGAAAAGCTTACATGCTAACTGCTTGAATTAACCTAAAAAGGTGTAAGGTTTTATTTTTTCCCTGAATTTTCACAGCATTAAAACTCTTCTTTTCTACTGCTGTGGTTGTGGGCAGTGCATTTCACCTTCAAAAGGTCCACTCATTTTCATTGATAGTTTTGTACATTTACAGTATAACTCAATGTTAATTAAAGTCAGTCAATGCAACAGAAACATTTATAGGCTCTCTTTTGGATTTAAATGTTCCACCACTGAACAGTTACAACTAAATGCAATTAAATTTTCTCTTTACATAGGTTACATTTCTTGACACTATCATTTTTATGGCTTTACAGTGTGAGCAAAAAATCCAGCATTGTCCTTAGATTTCCTCACATATTTTCATCCAATGTTGTTTTTGCAATAAGAAATACTGATGACAATGCTTTCTTTAATAAGAAGTAAGAATCTTTCTCTGTATTTCTTATCTTGCAGCCATTGAAGTCTGCTCTCAGTGAACCTGGGTCTCATCTGAAGAATCACTTGTTTCAAAAGCTTATTAACACTAATTCTTTCCTTTAAGTAAGCAAAACAGATAGATTTTTAAAAGCAAAGAACAATAACATAGAGATAAAAAACATATGGCAAATATTTGTGTTTCTTGTGTAATTCCAAATTAATTTTTCATTTTTGTGCTTCTAAATTGCCTAATTTTTAAGACACTTGAGGCATTATAATTTCTTTTACCTGCACTTTCTCCATACAATAAATACAAAACATACATTTATAAATAAAAGATAATACAGTAAATGTGGAATATTCATGCAGGCTATTTTTAGATTACTGAATTACAGAAGTCTTACTGCCTCTTTTAGCACTCACAGTGCTGTAAAACAGAAGTAATGACATCTGTCTTTGGTAGATAGACCATAATATAAAATTAATGCATCTATATACTAGCAGATACCTTTAAAATAGTATTTGAAAGCATCATCTATAATATTCAGTTGCTGGAGATGAAGTACTGTCATTCGTATAAGCAATATAGCCCTGTCTGACAGAGAAATTGCCCAAAAATTCATAGGCCACAACCTTGTTTCTCTTAATTTTGCTAATCTACTCATAGTTAAATTTCTCATCCTACACATCTACCCAGGTAACTGTTCTGGGAGGTGGTCCAGAACTGAGTGGACCATTTTGTTTGAATATTAAGATGGGCTCATTAAACTCAGGTAACTGTTCTTTTTCCAGCTTTAGATGACCTGATGACATGAAGAATTTTCAAAAATGCCATTATATTTAAATATCTTTCAAGGGCTTTTTGCCATCCCCTGGAAGATCCATGCAGATCTGGTCAGCTCTTATGTTCATGGTAAATAGCAGTTTACACATGCTTAGTGAAGGCGTTTTCTATTTTAACAGCTATACACCTCTGAGGAAGTGATCCTCCCTTAACTTTATCAAGCCCCTGGTGGTGTTGAGATTGAGTATCCCTTACACTCATGGAGCAACCAGCCAGGTCTCCAGAAACAAGGAGCTGCTGGCTTTCAACTAGATGTCTTCTGCAATAACTGCTTTCAGCTACACAGGGCTGGTACAAGACCAGCAGCCAGGAGAGAGCTGGGATCCTATTTTCCTCCAGGCTAGAAGTACATCTCCTTATAGGACCCAAACCAGAAAAACCAGGAGGAATCACAGAGTCGAAAAAGTGAATGGTCCAAAAGGCTTTGCAGAACCGAAGCTGGCCCACAGCAGCAGGAGTGTCTGGTTGGCAGAGGACACTGAGTTCACATCAGGTTTCGGACCCCAGAGGGAAAGTTTAGCCAGGCTGGCTGAGAATGGAGGAAACCCATGTGCATCTCCAGGAAAGATCTATCCCATGCAATGGCATAGCAACTCTTGTAGAAAAAAGTTATGAAATAGGTAAAAAACTTTTTTTTATCAATCTGGATCTCAAGGACCTAATCTTAGTTGATCTTGAGTCTTTCACTCATTTCACCAAACAGGCTATTTTAATGAAATTTATAAAAATGTAACATCTCTGAGATCCTTTCCTGGTTGAGATGAGTCCTGCTGTTACGAATGAGGCAGCAATGCTATGAACAAATATGCTTCGTCTCCTTGCAAATTGCATGGGCATCCCATCCAAGGCAGAGAAAGACCAAATTAATGATGCATAGCCCCCCTGGATTCCAGTAGTTCCTAACATTTAAATGCTTGACTTTGCAACTTGAATAATGCTTAATGCAGCAGTTCTTTATGCTGCATTTGTAATGCACCATCGTTGTGAAGTTTGAATGCATTAGGCAGATTAAAATGAACAGTTATTGTCAGTGGCACAAATCAACCTTCTCCAACTACTAATCTCTAATGGAACAGACAGATACCAGCCTTCCTAAGCCTCATGTTTTGCAGTGGAAAGCATTATTTGTTTGCTACCTTTATTACATGCGATATACTCTTGGAAAGGCAGGTTGCAAATATATGTTTTGTATCAATGACGTGAAAAATGTTTGTCCTGTATTTTTACTTGCAGTGGAACTCTCTGGAGGATAAGAGCCATGAGATCCAAGCGAACCGAAAGAAGTCATAAGAATGGTGCCACACATCCACACCCTGGTAATACATGGAAGTTGTCAAAGCTGGATGCAACTGCAATGTAAGTGGGGTGAAGGGAGGCTGAGGGGTGGCACAGTTGGTGCACACAATTCAAAATATGCTCCAGGGAGTCGGGGCTAGTGAAGGTTACTTCTTTGTGCCTCTTTCATATAAATCTGTCTTGTTCTTGTGCTTCTGTCTCCGAGAATAGGATAGAGGAACTCACTGCACTTCTCTAGACTAGGCTAAAAAAGTACTGCTTAAAAATGCATTAAGGAAAAATAAAAAGGGCTTTGCCAACAACTCAAAAACTCCAAGCTGGGCTGAGAAAACTAGAAATACATTGTCTGGAAAAGGTGAGACACCTTATATTTTACAAAAAACTAAAGACATATTCTTGGCTTGGAGTGATAAAATATGTTAATTCTGATGCTTTTGCTAACCATTTGAAAGCTTAATTTGAAGAGGTACATATAAAGTTGTTGTAGATGAAGCTGGAGTGGAAGAAAAACTGATGTATGACTGTAGAGGATTTATAGAGATGCTTTTCATTAAATATTTGTTCTGTGTACTAATGGGCACCTGTAATCTACCTCTCTCCGCATCCCAGTGGGGATAGGTTAATTTTCACATGGAGCTGGGAAAAGATACAGCCTGACCCAAACTAGCCAAAGGGGTATTCTATACCATGGGATGCCATGCCCAGTACATAGCTGGGAGCCGGCTGGGGAGGGGCAGGAATCACTGCTTGGGAGTGGGCTGGGGGCTTCATGCATCCAGTCAGTGAGCAGTGGTACATTAATTGTGTTTTGTATATTCTTCTATCAGTATTATTGTTGTTGATTTCCTCTTTCTTTTGCTGTTCTGTTAAACTGCCTTTATCTCAACCGATGAGTTTTGCCTTTTCCTTCCAGTCCTCCCCTATCCTGTCACTGGGGGGCAGTGAGCAAAAAGACCTCATGGTTCTTTTTTACTGACTGGGGCTAAACCACAACAACCTCCAGCGCTATCAGCTTTGGCCATTTATGAGCATCCAGACTATGCAATCAACAAAAATAACCAAAGATAATTGCCATGAATATCAAGACATTATTACCAGAGTCAAAGTTTGCCCATTTTGTTAAGGAATCTGCACTCATATTTTGAGGGCAGCTCTGTTTATTTAAGTCCACTTAAAAAATCTAGCAATCAAGACATATAACGTTTTTGGGGAAACAAACATGAGAAGTTTAAAATATAATTGCAACTTTGAAGAACTCTTTGTGGGCTGCAAAACCTATACATATTTTCTAAATCTGATATCTTTATACTTTTTTTCTAACCATACAACTGCTTCAAGACAGCAGTGTTAGCGCTTCTACTGAAAAAGTAGATTTATTACTATACCAAAAATATGGGAGAAGGATACTTTCAGGGTTATATAAAGTCCACCTTTATTCCGTTTTCAAGAGCAACCAAAAACGTCAAGTGTCACCTAACATATTCTCATTCATAAGCTCTCAGGGTTCGGAGTAGAATGGACTTCAAGAAAGGACAGTTAGGAAATGGGTATTGACAAAGTGCAATTTTAGCCTAGTATAGCTAATCTCTTTGGGCTCTGTCTATAGTCAGAGGAGTAAGATAGTTTCCTATAGAGGATGATTCAGAGCACAAACCTAATTTAACTCGTCTGACTCACCCTCCTCAGAATGAATCAGCAGGCACTCTTGACCAACATTATGCCTGAAAATTGAAAATGCCTTTCCTCAACCTGAGCACATATGACGCACTATTCCCAATCAGAAAGAAATTTATATTTTCTACAGTACTTACTGGAACCCATTCAAAATCATATTTTCCTCTGGAAAACACTAGAAAGAAACAAAGATAAAGAAATGAACAAAAGAACAAGATAAAACATGACAGTTAAATAGTTGGTCAAAACATCCTATGTCTTTATGGCCAAAGCTGATACAGGAAAAATGTGATCATGTGTAAATTTGTTTTATTTGATTTATCTTGTTGAGTTCTAACATCTATTGAATGTGAACAGGTAACATCCTTAAGTAACTGTATCCTTTTGGGGGTAAAAACTGTGATTTCGTTCGAGAACTTGGGAGGTGCTTGATATGCCATAAGCTTGGCTGGAAGATGAAGCTAATTCAGAATGTTAACTTCAAGAGGGAAAAAAATCAGTCATATACGACTGCTTGGCAGGAGCAAAGGTGACAGAGAAAAAGTACCTACAGGTATCCACCTTCCTTACCATCATGTTCATACCTATCTTTTTTCCCAGCAGGAGGAATGGAAAGAGATTTTCTTGAAGTATATGAAAAGGCAAGAGTTACTAAGGATGATATTACACATTTTTAGGCTTTAATGATTCACAGTTATATCAACCAGCTATGAAAACTGCATATTAATTAGAACTGGTGACCTTGGGAAAACTCAACTGAGTAGGCAGATTTCTCTGAAAGAAAGGAAATATCCTCCAAGTTGACTAGAGTTATAATACCACAAAGCAAGATTATTTGAGAACTTACTTTTGAAGTTTTTCAAATACATTTCAGTATATATTCAAAAGAGTAATCCCCTTTAAAAATTTTGCTTTATCAATATTAGTATTCATAAAATGTATAAACATTCTTATTTCACAGAATTTTATTTTCTTAACTTCTAGAGTAGACATTAACTGTTACACAAAACATTTCCACTGGAAATATTTTCTCTAACCTGCAAAGAGTGCCGCAGGTTAGCTCACACAACAGCATTACAAATACATGTTTTAGGGAACATTTTACAAAAGCGTTTTACAAACTATCTGCCTAAGTGACTGAGATTATGAACAAGTCTACTTGCTTTCCACCTACAGAGTAGTAGTAACATTCTGTTATGCTCATTATATCTGACCTAGCTTTAAAGCAGCTTGGTTGGTGCTCTCTGGCTAGCAATAGCCTGAAGGCTCTAGGTAGACAATACTTATAAATATCTGCTTTGCACTTTAACAACGTAAGTATAATTCACTGGCAGCAGCCACTGCGAGCTAAACATACTTGGATTAAGCACCCATTGGAAAGAGGCGTAGTTATTTCAGCATTTTTTAAAATGCTACCTCATCCATTTTAAATACATTCTTAAACATCCAGCAATCATTGCGAGTCATTTCAACACACATTTGTACACACATCAGCCACCTGTTAAGGGTCCTCTGCTCTTTTCTCCCCTCTGTTCTCTGTCACTGTCACAACATCATCCTCCGGGCAACGTGCTCAGCGTGAAACGTGAGTGATACCTTTTGGATTTATCTTGTGAGGAGAAGGGTAGCACTGCATCTCTGCACTGCTGCATCATAACATTTGTATATATGCCTCATAGCATCTCATCAGGTGATGACATTGCATTTTTACATCACGTAGTCACATTCCGATGCACATCATCACACCATGATGCTGCATTTCAATGCAAATTCACCTCAGGAGGCCTGAAATAAAACGGTGGTGTTTCTAGATGTCCCGAAGCCTAGGAAATTGAAAAACTGGATATAGAGCTTTAAAAATTGGGACTGCACTGCAAGTATTACAGAGTTCATTGATCTCATAACCAATATTACTTTATACAGTGAACAATTCCGCCAACAGCAGTGTATGGGAGTTCACTATTAGTTTAGGGAATAATATTTTGTTTGCTTGCTTGCTTTTGGCTCACTGGCTGTCATGAGCCTAACAAAATAAACCAGACTATTGAGCAAACAGCAGCCAGCTTAAACACTTTGAATGACCTGTTTGCCACAGATCCATTACCCAGCTAATGGTTTAAGCTTTGTTCCTACTTTTAATGTGAGTTTAGGCATAAAATCACGGTAGAGGCTTATTCCAAGTGTTTTCTGTTGTTGAATTGAATCCGCATCAATTTATGTTTGTTTCTACCAGGTCTGCCTTGCAGAGGTGTTGCAGATGCTGCCCAGTGGTGACAGAGAAGGGGCATATTTTTGTTATAAGAGAGACAAGACTCCAAAGAGCCTGGAAATGCATTACTAAAACCCAATATGGGATCTAGCCATGTTTTAAAAGAAGCTAAAGGAAAGCTACCTCCATGCTCACTCTATAGGATTTCCTTAAACGGCCTTATTAATCTGTTTCTCCCGACAGATTTGCATGGGGAGGTGAGATGGGGAGACTTTGCAGGGCACCTGGACAGTTCATGGAATGCTATAGGGAACCAACCACCTCTGAAACTGCACTAAGATTGTTTTAGCCATTTAAGCAACTCTAAATCCTGCCCTTTAAGCAGCCCCATTGTACACTATGCATCTTCCCCCCATCTTCCTCACAAATGCAGAAATTGTTCCTGGTTCAGTCGTAGACATCATCTATAGCTACGTAAATGTCGCTCCCCTCCATGTCTCATAGCACCACTGTATCCCAGGGTCAGAAAAACAGGGCAGTGAGATGTGTTTCTCCTGCCTTACTGTCTTCTCTGTTCTACAAAAAGGGGGTTACTAGTAATTTCTTCCAAATAAAATCATTTAAAGTAATCATAGCGCTCTAGTAAATGGTTCTGTAACCTGGGGTTAATTAGGGACTATGTGATAGAAGAGATCTACAAGCATAGATACTAACCAATCCTGTGGATTATGCACTTAAAATGTCTCTGCTACTGGACACATCCAACTAGATATTCAAGTTTAGCAGATGTTCCAGGTTTTTTTTCAAACAGAAACTTAAAAAGACTACTTTTCCTACAGTTTCAAGGACTGCAAAAGCAGACAGTCCTACATACACCAACAGAAATAGTTGATGCTTAGAGCCAGTCACCAAAGTGAGCTGAAAGCGTAGAAAGATTTGTATATGCACAGACACTGGAAAGACTCACTTATGTTCCTCCTCATCACAGGGCCAAAAGAAATTTTGCTTCATTCTTATTTTTTTTCATAAATAATCTGGAAAAAACTGGGGTCAGAAGCAGATTATTGGGAAAGAAATCTGCTTTAAAAGACCAGTCCTGTTCTGCAATCTTCCCAGTAAGTCAGGCAAAGAACAAGTAGGAGGCAGACATATTTTACTCTGAAGTTGCACCCAACTTGTTTACAGCTGTGGAGAAGAGAGCTGTATCACTTAGAATGTCTTCACACTTACTCTTTGGATTACACAGCTTTTAACATATGTTAAGGTCTATTTCTTCTTTATGGGATGTTGTATGGAAGTGTCAGAAACAGGTATTCAGGCACTGAGATTTTCATTAAAAAGCTGTCAAGCCCATATGTGCTTAAAATTAGAACACAAAATAGAGTTTAAGTTACTCAGTTGAGAAAAAGTACGAAAGAAAAGAAAGGCAGAAAATAAATCTTCCCACCGGTTTGTTCAGTTTTCCTTTTAAGTGATACAGTCACCAAAGCAACCTAGATAGTGATGAACACCCTCTGGGGACACTGGCAGCACAGAGATGGTCACCATTTGCAACTAAATTATGTGTACAGAGATAACACCGCTCTAGGAATGTGTGAACGAAGGAAGAAGGAGGAAACAGCCAAGCCAGAGTACATCATAGAGGCTGCTGACCTCAGTGCAGACAGGGCATCCAAACTCTGATTTGCACAACAACTTAACTAACATTACCTTCTGAAGAAGCCATATATAATCTTCCAGGAAGCCTTAATCTTCAATTTTTCTATTTGTTTAGAAACAGAAGTAGAAGGAGATGGGGTTCAGCAAGGATGGGGTTCAGCACCATCAATTCAAAAGCAATCATTTACACCTATTCATTTTCCCACTTGTCTTTTCTCAGCAATATCCCGTCTTCCAAAGCTCCCCCTAGGAGTGTTTCTCTGGTTTATCATTTTTATTTATTTTTTTTTCTGGAATGATAGCTAGCTCCACTACTGCTTTCAAAAAGGGTCAAGGATTATTTTTTCCCCAAGTACCACAATTATAATTGGCAGCTGCTGCTCTCATCCTGCTCTGAACAAAGATTACACATGCTTCACAAAATCAAACTTTTGCGTTGAAAGGGATTTGTTACCAGCTTTATTAGCAACTCAAAAAAAACCCAGGATGTTTGGTCTAAATGTTCTCTCCTGAAGGTACTAGCATCTCCAAGTTGCACCTAATTATGACTGACCAGAGGGTCAGACCATCTCCCTAATATTCCAGGTTGTTAAAAGCTGGCAGCACTCACATGGCACAGTGATGAAGCATCTGACTCATGCTGAGCAAGTGGGTCAGAAGAAAGGATCCTTGTATGCTTACATGAGGTTATGGTCACCGCCAGACTGGTAGGGGCATCTCCCATCACAGCTCTGGACCTAATGAAGCCTCAGCACTGTCTGGACTTCTGCAGTTATTAGAATGCTCACTGCCCAGGAGGAATACAGAGATCTGCTGTTAATGTAGGTCATTCAGGGAACCCACATTCCCGTTCCCAATTACATTTGAATGGGATAAGAACGGGTATAATTAGCTGACCTAGTAGGCTGACTCATACTTTCTCCCCTTCCCTCACTCCCCTAGACACCCCCCCCCCCAACATTCAAGCACACATTTTTATTTCACGAGGCTATTTGCAAGATCACTAGCCTTTCTCCTGAGATTGTCAGTACGTGTGGCTCTGTTTTAATTGGTTAACATGTCCACGTTAGAATCCCCATCACCCTGCTACTCTGCTGCAAATATGCCTCGCCTATTTTCAAGATCTTTATTTGCTGCACTATTCATCAACCGTTACGCTTCCGAAATCTGTGTGCATGTTGCAAATAATATAATGCCTCTATTATGGCCAAACAGCAGCCCTGGACAGAGGCGTTTTGGATCACATGTCCAGTAGCTCCCATTTCTTAAGACGGTGAGGAGAGAATACAAATACGAGTGTCGTGTTCAGCATTGTGCTCTTGTTCACTGCAGCTTTCTTTTTTTAGACTTTGCTGCAGTTCCTGTAAGGAGCTGTGTGACTTTCCCACCTCATGTTCATTTTCACAAATAAAAAAAAAATAAATGCAGTAACAGTCCTATATCCAAATCATGCAGGTTAAAAAAAAAAAAAAAAAACCAAAACACAAAACCAAAAACCAAACACGGAAGAAATCATGAAAGAATAAATTAATTTTTTGGGACCATATGCAAAAGAAACACTGGGAAGACACAGGTTTTGTACTGCATTCAACATAAAAAGAGTGTTTTTTTCTACACCAAGCCATATTTTACAATGACAAGCAATGACTGGACAGTGGCTGAGATTTGAACATTGCAGCAGTATCAATCAATCATGCATCAGATAAACACATTTCAAAGTGTATATTAAATACAGGCTTGAGCTCATGCAGACTGACATACAGTATTTCATTCTCAATGTGTTCTTTTCCTACCAGCAGAGACTTCTTTGTTCTTCAGCTGTGTTGCTTAAAGTGCTTCCTTTCTGCAAAACAATTTCTGAATTTCAGAAT
The DNA here is from genome assembly GCA_026413425.1 of Tringa solitaria. NCBI lineage: Eukaryota > Metazoa > Chordata > Aves > Charadriiformes > Scolopacidae > Tringa > Tringa solitaria. The sequence continues at coordinate 58,976,545 of JAOXJM010000023.1, forward strand.
AATTTCTCTTAAACCTATTTTTGAAAGTTGAAGTTTAGGTCAAATGCAAATATGAATATAGTTTTATCCTGCATGCATAATTTGTAGTCTGGGTGGAACTGACTCATCTGTCTTCTGTATCTGGCACTCATGTGATGAGCTCTCCTGCTAAGAGTGACCTATTCATCCTTCAAATAAACATCCACAGAGGAAGAAAAACAATATGTACAGTTCCAAATAAGGAACGACATATTGTGCTTGATGTGATCTACTCATGTCAGTTCTGTCAACAGTCTTTTGAATTAAGAGTCTCTTATTCAGGAAACATTCAGAGATACTGGGTAGTATCTTCTGCACTGGAGCAAATCAAAAGTCAGAAATATCTGGATTTAACTGTTGAAGACACATGGGCAGTTAAGACAATGTCTTGGCTCAGCCATCTTAAGCAGAATGCTTTGAATAAATAAGAAAAAGTTTACAGAAATTTTGCCATTTGGGGAGCTTGTAGTCTAGTGGCAAACAAAAGGGCATTACTGCCTTGAGTGACTAAAGTATTTACTATTTACAAATATTTTCACAAATTATTTTGTTTATATGATCAACACAAGTAGCAAATCTGTCAGCTAATACTTTTTCTACAAGACTTTACTATTTGATTAATGGGGTCCCTTCTGCCAGCATTTAAGATTTGATTAACTTGATTCACAGCAGAAATCTTGTTGGATCCAATGGAAGACTAACATAATCAGAGAGTGAAGCGGCAGAATGAGGGAAAATGGTTTTAAACCGAAAGAGCGGAGATTTAGATTGGATATCAGGAAGAATTTCTTTCCTGTGAGGGTGGTGAGGCACTGGAATAGGTTTCCCAGAGAAGCTGTGGATGCCCCATCCCTGGAGGGGTTCAAGGCCAGGCTGGATGGGGCTTTGAGCAACCTGGTCTGGTAGGAGGTGTCCCTGCCCAAGGCAGGGGGGTTGGAACTGGATGATCTTTAAGGTCCTTTCCAACTCTAATCATTCCATGATTCTATACTTGTGGGTATTCACTTACTATGTGTATAAAACAGAGGACTAGAACTTTATATGTTTTAACTAAGCATCCAGAGACCAGATCTACAGAAACCTGACCATAGCTACACAAAAAAAGAAATGCAACTGGTGGGGCTGAGTGTAATTTTTCAAAGTTGGTTAAAAGATTCATCATTACTAATCACAAAATTAGAAAATATTGAACTAACTTGTAGTCTGTAGATGATTCTAAGAAAACTTTTCAGTTAACATGTAGAAATAAATTTTTTAAAAAATTGTTTTTTGTAAAATAGAAAAGACTGTATGCAGCAAGTATTGATAGCAAGAAATAATTTCTTAGCATTCATACGAACTGTATTTCTACCTGACAAATACAGGCGATAAAAAGGAAGACAAGGTTTCTTTACTTTTGGGTCTGATAATTTATCATTTCAAGGTAAATAGATTTCCATTTCTTTTTCTTTTACAAACAAACCCTGAATCTAGTGGTCAGGGTTGGTTCATTTTATCACATGTTTTACAACACCTGAACAGAGTTGTCTGCGTGAAATCACTGGCTACGTTCAGACAAACCCATAGTCTTCTGATTATACCCTCCCTACATGGCAAAACCACAGGGGTTTATGTATTCGCAGAGGTGTTACTAAGAGCATAATAAAAATACAAGGCACTGTACAGGTGTCCCTATAGACCTAATCTGTCCAACAGCACCTGCATTACTAATAATGTTGAATGCAATATCTAAACCAAAACCAAAATAAAATCTTGGCTTAACTCCCAGATCTAGGGGGTGCTCACAGGGCTGGTTACTAGGGGGGGAAATAACAGCATTTTTTTCTTCAGCTGACAAGTGGAACAAATTTGAACTGGAAATCAGTAGGAAAATGGATATAGAAGCTTATAATGTCATTTTTATTTAATCATTTTATAGGGTACAACTGGCAGGCTCAGGTTTTGCCAGGTTGTTTTTTGTCACTTAGCACGTTGTGAAAATCTGTTTTACAGACAGACACAGCCAAATAAACTAGGTTACTAGATTGGAAATTTAGAGAAGCAGACTTAACACTGCAATTAATTTGATCTTAAACTTTGTCTGCTTTTCCTGAGTTTCCTTTGTAGACAACCCTCACAGTTGTTGTGGCATTGCTGGAGTTTTCATGTGTTTCACTTTGTTTTGGGATCTTGTAACATCATATCCCACCTCCTAGTCTCAATAAAACAGCTTCCTCTGAGATTGCTTCTATCTCCTCACCCATTTGATTAAAAAAAAAAAAAGCAAAATATAGTGCGATTTAGATGACTGATGAGAAGAAAGGTCAAGGAAAAGGGCTGATGATATCTGTTCTTATTTTAATAAAGCTGGCAAAAGATAAAGAGAAAGAACAGAATAATAAGTAGTAAAATTTAATCTCTGTGGTGTTTGGAAATGAAATATTTTTTCTCATCAGAAAACAAAAGTGGCTATTGATTCAAATATGAAATGCATTACAGGAATAACTCTTAAATTGTTATTTCCAATTCTGTGTTTGAGAAGTAGTTATGTCAGTGTCTGTGTAGTCACTACAGTAGAGAAAGCTCTCTTGAAACATGTAAAGGTAAGTCAGATGGTAGCCAAAAAGAGTATTTTCATATTGTTACTGGCATGTATGGAGGAGGTTGCTTAATGGGGCACTGCCTGTACAGCCCAGACCAGAAAATAGTTCAGGCAAAGTAATGTCTGCTGCATTGACCATGATATTAGCATTACAAAACGTATTGTGCTATGAAGGAATCCAGTGTGAACATTTTAAAGGCATGGTGAGAAAGACATTTGATTTCTTAAACAAACTATACACCAAGTTATAAACATAAAACAGAAATTGGTCTTTCTTAAAAGACACTAGTTGTTAACTGCTTTTGTCAGCCTCAAAATGACTACAGTATGGCAGGTACGTAGCTACTAATTTAGAGGAGTCTAGCAGCAAGATAGTCTTGGGAATTTTTTGGGTGAGGGGAAGAGAATTTTTTGTCAATGAATCTATATGGCATAGAGGGAAAGTCTGATGTAAAGAATTAGTCAAGTACAGAACAGTCACATAAAGAGGACAATAACTGGTTGATGCAGCAGGGTACGAGCAGCCTATATTGTGCTGTGGCGTATGGGAAGAACTGCCCTGGTCATGCTGGGGTGTTCCTGTGCTGTCAGTTCACCACAAGTTCAGATCTTTTTTCTCTTCCAGGTTGTCCCAGAATTCCCAATGGTTATTCACAAAGTCTTGCCTCACCGATCAGGATGGACCATGCACAGGCTGGACGTGAGATGTCCCAGCCCCTGATCCTTCTAAGCAATGCTTGCAGCTGTACTGGAGGCAGCAGCTGCAAACTGTATGCAATTGCACTCCAGTCACAGACGTTGCTTCACTTAATGTGATGTATACCTAATCTAGATATCTGGAGGCCTCAACAGTTAGTTACTGGTCAGACTCAGACTCTGTCTGAGTACAACAAATAGCCAACCCTGAGACAAACACGGGATTTTGAGGCTCTATTTTTAGACTTCTGTGACTAGTATTTTTGTGAATCAATTTAGAAAGATGGTAAAATGTCTCTTTTCCAAGTCCCTATCCTACACCAAGTCTTCTTGACACGTCTGATCACTCTGAATTCCCTCTGCAGGGGCTTGTCGCGGCTCCAGAAGTGTGTGAGTGCTTACTGATACAGCTAAAGAAGACTGAAGGATCTATGTGCTTGAGGGCACTCTTTGTCTGGAAATAATTCCCTGGGTTGGTTTATTTTTCCCTCTTCCTATATAGCAGCTCTTTCTTCTCTTTTCTGCTTTTGGATGTGAGGTAACTAGAATCTGCTCTCCAAGGAAATGTCTGTAGTCCACATGCCAGCTAAGGCAGCTAGGAGGCTTTTGTCTTTTCAGGGATGGGGGCAAAGAGATCTTGGGAAATATTGCTGGGAATTTTCCTCATGTTGCCAAATAGTCGTTTCCATTTTCACGTTCCCCACTCCTCCACTTTTTCTACCTTCCTAAAACCTTCTCAAGACACTGCTGCAACTGAGGTGCGTTATCACGTGTTTATTGCCACAGTGCTGTAGTAGCCCCTCCTCCTTATTCAGCTTATGCTTTCAACCTGCATCTCAACCAGGCAGAGCAGAGCACGACACCGAAGGCAGCACGAGAGCCTTACTGAATCCTGCAGACAGCAGTCAGAACCGTAGCCCAGGGACCAGTAAGTGAAGGTGACAAGCAGATGCTGGAAGAGGAAGTGAAAGAGATGAACCATGTGAATGATGGTAAATGGAAAGAAGAAGTCCTCTTTTCCACAAACTCTTAAAAATGCCTGTTAGTCTGAATGACTAATTTGGTGAAGAGATAGATTGAATTTGGCTGCAATAAATATTTATAAACATCACACTATTCCTTTATCTAGCCTGCAAAAGACGTAATCGGCATCTGCATATCTGCAGTTGTAATGCTATGGTTCTCAGAAGTATCTGGCAGCACGATATATACATTTTCACTTTTGTCTTCTACAAATAAATGTAAACCATCTGCAAGGGAATTTAACAACTGAATTTATAGGTGTTTATGCTTTCTAGAACAGTCTACTTCCTTCATGTAAGTGACTATTAACTTCATTCAGTACGCCTGAAAGTGAATCCTGCCATACAAGCAAAGGATTAGCTTATGCCAGTCTTCTGTGTTTATGTGAAGTGCTGGCAGCTATTTCAGAAGGTTGCCTGCTCTGAACTTTCTTACCCTGGGGTTATAGATTGACACCATGAGCCCAGCAGGATAAAGGGAGACTCCTATGGTGAAAATATCCACACAGATAGACCTGTTTCTAGAACCTCATTCTGTTTGCTCATTTTTTAATTCTAATTAATTCACCAATTAATTCCCAGCAGTGTCTCAGCATCCCATGCGTAAGACTCAGCTAGTGCATCAGTGGTCTGCAGCTAAACACCTGCAGATGGCAGCTTGAGAAAAATATTGATTTTCAATGACTGGAATTTGGTGTTTAATTCAGCATTTGCTTCATAACCATTCCTTCCTCATCAGCATATGACCACAAGGAGCTTGTCTGTTCTAGGTAGTCAGGAAGAAGCCAGCGAGTCAATTCATAGGAGCAGCTTGCTCCCTAAGTAGGCAGGAGGAGAGAAGATGAAAGGACTTACACACACAGCTGTGGGGAGAGGTACAGCCCCATTCTTCCATAGGCCACTCTCGTGAGAGCAAAGCAGAAAGAAAAGGGTGGACCACTTGTAAAGAACAGGGTGGACCAGCTGCATGATGCACCCCAACACAGGAATTCTGGGAGGGATACTGGTCCTCTATCAGTAGTCCTTCACAGCACCCTTACCTGGCATTGTGCAGCTCACCTGTGCCTATAGTGATAACAATCATCAGGGACAACATGCAAACATACATTTTTCTAGGTGATTTCATAATAGCTGTAGGGATATTACATTGGGAGGAGTTTCTCTACTGAGGATGACAGAAATGGGAAAACAGAAAAAAAAATCCTCATTGGCAAAGAAGAAAGATGCTGCACACATTAAATAATGAAAGATGGAGATGTATTTATCAAAGAGAAAAAGTGCAGCTGGGAACCCTGACTTCTCTAGAGGATGTTTGTGCCATCAAACTAAGGAATGCTAACAATCATTTGATTGTATAACCAACTGCATGGGAAAAACAGCCCATCGTATGGCCTATACAGAAAACCCTGTCAATAGGAAAAAAAAAAAAAAGATTGCTTTATGTCACAATGACAAGAGAATTTTCCTTCTGAAGTAGCTGCTGGTGTATGCACTACTATGTTCCAAGAAGTTCAGCCACCTGCATTATTTTTCTATGAATAAGCTTTTACACAGTATGAATAACCTTAATTCAAACGTGATGCCTGACCTCCCACATATAAATCCTCATCGATACAAACTAAGGGGAAGGGAAAATCAGACCCTAAAAAAAGTGGAGGATCTTGGATTTTACCACTGGATCTCCTGACTGAGACAGGAGACATCTGGACAAGATTCTTCCCCAATGCCATGGTAAATGTATGCCCTGACATTTTTCATGAAGTACTATGATATAACCTGTAAAAGATCAGTGTGAACGATTCGATTCTAAAAATGAGCATAGTCTGGAGGACTGAGTTTGGAGTTACAGGATTGCATTGATAGCATTATCATTCAATGCAAGCTACCATGAAATCTTGTCAGAAACAGTACCAGCAGGAGCCAAGACAAAACAAAGAAATCCAAACTGATCTCCAAAATAAGAGTATGCACAGTAATATGATAGCAAGAATTTTCATAGCCATATTGTACTGGTGGTATATCAAATCCAGTATTTAATCTGTGGTCTTTCAAAGAAAAATCATAGAATCATAGAACCATAAAATCATAGAATGGTTGGAGTTGGAAGGGACCTGAAAGATTACTGAGTTCCAACCCCCTTCCCTGGGCAGGGACACCTCCCACCAGACCAGGTTGCTCCAAGCCC
>JAOXJM010000023.1:58983146-59041581 GCA_026413425.1 Tringa solitaria
CCCTTCAGATACTGGAAGGCTGCTATAAGGTCTCCCTGGAGCCTTCTCTTCTCCAAAAGTCAATGTAAGAAATCAAGAGAAGGATTATTCTCCCAATAGGAAAAATCTCTTCACAATGCAAACCAGGTCTCTGCTCTGAAGGTTAGGGGTCATGTTTCATCTTTTAAAGAGAAGAAAGTGCGATCATATGATCATTCTAATGAGCTAGTGAAACTACGGAAGTTCTTATTATCTATTTAAAAGATAATCACACTTTGAATCCCACTGAGCCTGGTGGAATCTTGTGGCAGTGAATTCTACAGATTCATTCTGTGTTGACTTACTCTAGTTTTTAATAAAATCAGACAATAAATAAGGAAATCAATACTTTTCCTCATGTAAGAGCATTATGAAAATCTGAGGGTTAGCCCTGAAAACTCATTAACTTGCCTGCTATTCAGAAGAGCACAATCAAATACAAGAGAGATGAAAAAAGAGAGGAAAAAGATTTTGCTAAATATTGATGATGTTCTTTAGCTATTGTATCCCTTTAAATAGTACTTAATATATGTTAAAATATTTAGCATACTTTTCTGTGTCTTTTAGACTAAAAGGCATTTCTGCTTCCAGTTTATATCTCTATTGCAACTAGGTCTTTCCTCTCTAATAAATTCTCATTCAGACAATGTATGTTAATGTATCAAATCAATCATACGCATTTCCAAGTAAATATGCCTTGGTCTTTCCATTTAATAGGGCATCTCAGACTTTCTCAGTGGGTACTTTAACATCTTTAAGCAGCCCTCCCTGTGACACCCTCCCGCCCCTGCATTTTTTTTGCTCCTTGTCCTACTAAATAATCGATCTCTGCATAAAGGTTTGGACCAAACCACTAAGTTCAAAATAGAATGAACAACAGATCAATAAAACATGAACTTTTCTCCCACTTTCAGTTTTAACAAAACAGGTATTTCAATAACTAAGCTTGCAGCCAATATTTTTACATTACTGTTTCTAAGGTCAGAGTGGTTTCTGGCTTGAGAAAGATCCAACAGTTCGTTTTTTGTTATAAATGAGAAAATTTAAGTGCCAAAAGATTGGCACTTCTACTGAGTAACTAACATTTCCCACAAAGTCTGATTTCCTCTCACACTGCACAAAAAAAAAAAAATGATGGAAAATGCTGGCTAAATTGGCACACTCCCTAATTTAAACTACAGTCACAAACGTGATGTATGAAGCAGTTCTTCCATAGCATTAATTTCACACAATGGATACATATGTCTCAGCAGATATTCCTGCATCTTCTCACTTTGAACTAGAGGTATTTATCATTGGCAGCAGTGCCTTAAACCTTAGCATAGACAAATAAAACTCACAGAGAAAAGGTGCCCCCCAGAGGGATGGTCTCTGGTCCCTCCAAAAGTTCAGCAGAAAGAAGGGCATAAATTTATGTAGCAAAGGCAGACCACTGGGAGTTAGAAGGTGGGGAGATTTAAGACTCAGCCCTGGTACTACAAGATTGTGTTTTCACTGACAGTGAGCTCAAGCCCATGGTGAACTTGGGAGCCCTGTTCTTCCCATTTATATTTCTGGGGTGTGTGGAGCCAAGTCAAAAAATCCCACAAAATCTCACAAAAAATTGTGCTTAGGAAAAGCTGACCTAAGGATTCTTTCAAGTAGACAGGGGGAGGCTATTCCTAACTCCAAAATATGAGATTAGAGATGTGCTAAAAGCACATTAAGGCTCTGTTCCTCCAGAGTGCTGCTGACCATTGGGAAGATCAATGCCAAGCAGCCCCCAAAAGCAGATGCAGTGGTCAGCAATGTGGATACTCAACAGATTTGATCTTTAGAACAAGCTTATGCTGATATACACATGCCATACCTGTAGTTCATGAAGATAATAATCCCAAAAATTCAAGTATTAAGATCTGTGAGCAGTTCACTAACTGTCCAAAAGTAAGTTTGACGGAAGTTGAGCATATTCACCAATGACTTTGATTTCAACAGAAACTTTGCCTCAGTTTCCCCAGTAGTAAAACTCCAGTTGCTTCACAGGGGGTCATGAAGCTAAATCTCTGAGTATTTGATAATTGTACATGGAAATAACTGGATCAGTGCATGGTATCATTACTATATTCCCTCAGTGGTGTGGGAAACATCACTATAATAATTTGCATTCCAAAGGAAAAATCCCCTTTTGAAGATTTACATGCATTCCAGAAGATGAATTCCCCCTCAGAAAAAATCAAAGAAAAAACAACAGAGCTTCTGAACACACCTTTGCACAAGGCTGCATTCTTCTCTTCAGAGCCTTTATTTTTTTCTTTCTTTTTTTTCTTTTTATTATTATTTTAGGCAGCAACAAGGGCTGAGTCTGTGGGATGGGTCTTCTTTTCATTCTCATTTATAGAATCTTATCAATAGCAAGAGATTTAATGATTTATGAAGCCAGAAAGTGAAAACAACAATCCTCTTCATATGAATAACCTTGTCCTTTGGATTACTTTTTTCTCTTCAGCTTTTTCCCTATTCCAATTAATTCCGAAGCCCACCTCACCATGTTGTACTGCAACTCAGTTTTCTTAGTCAAACAGAACAGTAATTTCTTTCTTTTAAAAACTAATTTCTGTAAGGCCGTGATTTGAGTTAGTTATATACAAATGGCATCCTTCTTTAGCCCAGACAATACCTGGTGTAGATAAAGCTACACATACAGGCTTTGGGCTGGTTGCTGCACAAGTTCCATATGCACAAAACACCATGGTCCTCTCATGACTTTTCACCTGGTTGTATTACACAGAATTTCTATATAACTCATGGGAGCCAAACTGTTGGCCGTCCCTGGCCACCATTCATTGTCTGTACCACCTGCAATTAGGGACTGGGGATAGCTTCAAAAGGCAGTAGAGTCAGACTCTCTTCCCTGCCCCAACCCAGGCAAAGCTATCAGTCCGTACTTCAGAATAAAAGCTGGGCACAGGGAAACCTCTCCTTTGGACCACCATTAGTGACTTCTATATTTTTCATCACCTGAGAAAAAAAATTCTCACCCAGCTGTGCTCTTACTTCTCTGCTGAGATCATCTGAACTATTTCAGTAGAGACTGATCATTGAGCAGGGATTCCCCTTACAAAGACAGACCACAGCTGCAGGTACAGCATCACAGCATCGGAGAATTGAGGTGGTAGTAATTTAAGCACTGAGACTAACACACATCATCCACTAAAGATGGGCAAACAAGTGTTTCTCTGATTTCTTTTTCTTGTGTATGAGAGACTGGTATATCCCCACAGCTTGGGCAAAGGATGGGACACCACTCAAAGAAAGGTAAGAGGTGGAGGTAAGAGGTGAAATGCCTACATGCTCCAACCACAAGGAGTACAGGCTGCTTAGATGAGCCACTCTCCAAAGACTGTGATTTCCCCAGAGCTCCCACTCACAGTCCTGGAGGCTTTCTGCATTTGGCAGAGCTCCCAGAGAGTTAGTTCCACAACAAATTGTGTTTGCCCAGGTTACCTCTATCCCTGTATCTTCCAGCTTTTCATTGTGTGACTTTGCTACTTTAACACGATTTTAAAGCAGTATTTTACAGCTTGTGTATTCCTCTCAGCAGATCAGCCCATCTGCCTCACACCTTCCATCCCTGGCCTCCTGTTCCTCCAGGACTCCCTTCACCACTCGTTTCCTTTTCTCTCCCATTTTCCAGTCTCAGTCTCCCTGCGTCAAAACTTGTCCAGCAAGTGCCAGCTGGTGCCAGCTGTTCTCCAAGCTTCATCACCTTTTTTTTCTCCCATTATCTAGCAATGTTGTCTCCAAATTTAATACTTACTCTAGCTATTTTCCTTCTCCCGTTAAGTTCCTCCATCTCCCCTGCCCCACCTCGCAGCTTTGGTTTTGAAGCATTTGGTTCCTACTACAAAAGCAATGCATGTATTAATTGCAGCTTAGCCTTAAATATATTACATCTTCAAAAAGTGAATGAGATTTTTTCTCCCAGTTAAAAAATATACACTGTAAAAGACTGTCAAAACCTCTAAAAAATCTTGGCTAATAATCTCAGTTCATCTTTTGGGAGAAAATAGCTGTTAACTTCCCCGCTGTGTGTGTCTGTTTCTATCTTCCTATATACTCTAGATGCTTATATCATGTTCGTCAGTGTGCTCACATCAACTCATTGCTATGCGACTTTGTAATTAATAGATGGCATAGATAACACGATCTTCCCACTATGAGACATTTTCTTCAATTGCTTAAAACTTTCTTAAATTTTAGCAATAATGGGTACCTTCCAGAGGCTACTTTTTTTTTTTTCAGACTACTATTTCAACCACTTTCTGGAACTACATACACACACATGCACACATACACACACATAAGCTCTAACAAATATGGGCTTTGGAGCAGGGAAGTGAAAATTTGTAAGGAATTATATTTATATCAGAGATGTATCATTTTCCACCCTTTTTTTTTTTTACTCAAATCCACCAAGTGACTTACTTAAATCTTAGTTAACTCAGAGACCCAACAGAAATTGCTTCAATTCTGCCAGATAAATTGCTTGACAATTCCACCCAAACTACGTATCTTGCAATCTGGAGTATAGGGGTGAAATAGCGCTTCCTTTCCAATTCTGGCTGCCCAAAATTCCATTTCCTTGAACAAAAGGATTGAGAACATCTCTCTCTTGTGCTGCTAGTACAACAGTCTACCTGCTGCTCCTGGCAGTGGGAAATTCTCTACGATAATTTTGAAAGATAAGGATCTGAGTAAGGCAGAAAGGCATGTGAACTGAGAGAAAGACATGGGGGTGATTATGGAGAACTTGAGCCAAGAAAAAGGTTTGGGGATAAGAAGAAGAACTGGGATCCCTGGTAGCAGACTGAGACAGAGAAGAGAGAGATGCCAGAAGGAGGGTTGTCACTGAAATCACCTCTGAACCTTGACAAGTCACTCTTGCACCATGCACACCTCGGTCTGTGCAGAGCAGACATCAATTACTGAAGGAAGACTAAGGAGCAAGATGGAGAATTCACAAATCAGAACCCAGCTTTTTAAGGCTGCATATTTCCATAGTTATTTCATATTAAATGTTTTGTCTAGTTGGATCTGTTTCCCCTTTCCATCTTCTGCCTTTTGTCCCACCAGTTCCCAACCTCTAGTCTGCATCTGCAGACATTTTTCCCCTCACAGCTCCTCATCCATCGTTTCCAGACACTGAAGGTAGCAGAAGAACTAGGGAGACTAAACCCTCTGTTATCACCATCTTATACAAAGTACATCTACATGATGAGGGAAAAGTTGAATTGCCTTTTTCTCATCCTTTCTCCAAGTACACCTGGAATCTTATTCTAGATTTTCCTAAGGCATTTAAAATAGATTTGACAACAACTTTGTATGCTATATGCAGATTATATATACTGAATAGATAGCTATTCAATATTTGTATCTATCTTCTTCTGCTGATGTGTGATGTTGGGTGTCATGTTGTTGCACTCTGAAGTATACTGGAACTCAGCTCTCAGTATCTATCCCTGATTTTCCCTGACTTGTGAATTTCGGAAAAGCCTGGGAGTAAAATGCTTTTTCTCCATTAAGGAGCCCAGGCTTCTTCAGTCTTATATCCCAGAGAGGTGCATTCTGAGGAAGTACGCAGAGGTTGCGATCTGAAATTCTCATCACTGTCAGGGTTATGTTCAAAAGGTGGTGTTTTATTTTGGCTAAGGGAGGCTTTGGTAGCTGAGGAGCAGCTCTGCTCCGTTCAGCCCCACTCCCAAGAACGCTGGCTCTGGTTTCAGCCCCATGCCGGGTGGCAGCTCTCTCCTCTGCCTCTCCAAGTCCTCCCCGGGACGCAGCTCGTCCTGGGGAAAAAATAGCATGAGGTTATGTAACAAAAAATAGACTCGTTACGTGCATGCACAAGAGGGCAAAATTAAGGTCATGCAAGCAGTTCTGTAATGATTTCGGATTGCTTAATTTCTCCTCAGTATCTACCCTGCTCCCCATCTAAAAGCCCTTTTCCCCCTCCCAACCTCCGCCGTTCTCTTTCCTCGGCTTCTTCTTTCTTGCTCATCCCTGCCCATTTACAGAATCATGATTCTGTCGCTCTTTGTTGCTGTCTATTGCCCCTATTTTGATAGTTTCTGTACATATGGCTCTCACTCTCTGCTCCTATTTCTCTCTGCTGTTTGAACAAACAGTTCACTGCCTAAGGCTGCTGTCTCCTGACAAATACAAGCCCCCCCTCTCCACCCCGTCCTCGTGTCTGACTCTACCTTCTCTCAAACTCTAACACAAAATACTTTCAGATGTACAGAAGACTTTCTGATTTAATTTCCTCTCCAGACACAGAGGGGAATTATTTGAAAAATCCTGATTAGACATGATCTGAATCAACCGAGGCAACATAATGTACATACAGCACTAATAATATTGAACATTTATACAGCATCTTTAGCCATGAAAGTGCTTTACAAACACTAAGGGAGCGATTTTTCAGAGGTCTTGTGCACTCATTGCTAAGTGATTTCAGCTTTTTTTTTTTTTGTGATTGCTCAATGCTTCTGAAAATGAGAACCCATCTAATTAGTGTTTTAATATTGAAAACGAAAAAAAAATCCTCTCTAGCTATCACTTTATATATGGAAAAGTAGAACTATAAAGAGCATCACATGCATTAAGCCAGAGTGTAGGACTGCCTTTTTATTTTATGTTTGGACAGCAAGACTCTGAGGATGTATACAGAGAAGGGCTCAGCTCTCAAACTGTTACCTTAAGTGTGTAAGTCCATAAAGTTTTTTGAAATCTAAGTTTCTGGGGATGTTGTTACCCAGATTTCTTCCACTTCCGTTTTTACAAAAAATACATAACCAGTTGCTGGTTTTGACCCTTACACAGAGGAGAACTAAGACAAATATGAAACCCACTGTCTGCTTTTAGTCAATAATTCAACGGTTAGAGTGCTCATCTGGATTGTGAAAGATCTTGCTTATTCAAGTTTGACCCCTGAGGTTTGACACCTAGCAGACAGTCTAATGAAAGCATTAATAAGACCATTTAGCCTCATTGGTAAAGAAGCCAATTCCAAAGAGGGAGCTAAACCTGGGTCTTTGAACATCTTACAAGAACACTCCTAACTGGGTTAGATTTTTTTGGATGTTGTTTTACATGATAAAAAAAGACTGTTCCAGCTTACGATCCTTGTATCAGGAGAGGTTCCACACAGTCGTTTACAGATGGAGGCTCCCTTTTCCCTTTGCAATCTGGTATAGGTCTTTTTGCAATGCCCCAAGTTCTTATTATTTCCTGCTGACTGGCTTCAGCAATGCTCACCTGATCTCGTTGGCTTTCTGTACTGCCCTTTTGAAAGCTGAGGTCTTCTTATACATGATGGAGAACCTGCAGAGCCATCCCATCTTAGGCGCTTGTCCTTTTAATGCCTACATTCCTCATGGATTTAGCCCTTGACATCTAAGCAACACTGCAAACAGAAAATATCGATGACTCAAAGTTTCTAACTCCAAAAGCCACTTAAATGGAGTTAAGTGGACACTTAACTCCAAAGTTCATTTAAGAGTTGGTGCAGTTGAGTCCACATAATCTAAATTTCATTTATCCAACATCCTTCAGCTGAAAAGGGGCCACATTCTCTTCAGTATTTCAGAGGAAATGGTTTTCAGACAGGTGAATCAGGGTTTTATAAATATTGCTAATAGCTGACAAAACATTTCAATCTGACCCTGTCTTGTTGATATAGGCTAGCTAACAGCCCTAGCTAACCCTTGGTTAGCTAACAGCCATTTTGTAATTGCAGGTCTTAACTATGACAATTTGGAAGTCCTCTGTTAGGAAACCTTGAGTGAAGTTATCAAAATCTGTAGATTTCATAATATCAGTTTTGTGCATCAAAAAAAAATGGGAAGATGCATGGAGATCTTCCCTAGGATCTTCTCTTGTGGAAGACTCTGCTTTGGCAGGTCATATATTGCAGACCCTTCTGCATGTGTCAGCAGTCATTTCACTAAAACTAATTATTTTCTGTCCTTTTAGCCCATAGGTAGTTAAAAATAAACCCGTAATCAGTAATTATTTGAGATACTAAAATGGGTAATGTTTTTCTTAAAATAATAAGATGGAAGGGTTGTCCGCAGGTCACACCTAACCTCAATGATTTAAAAATAAATAAACCACCCTGCTTTTGGGTGAGGAGCTCTTTTGGTACAGCTATTTGTCAAAGGTAACAGGCCTTCTGGTCTTGCAGGTAGTATTTTCTCTAACATTTTAAAGTAGTTAAACAGCTGTGGTTTCTGACATTTTGAGACCAATGTAAAGCCTCATATAGCATGAACATGTAATGGTGCAGTGTGTTCTTATTGGAAATGTTAGAAATAGTCTCTCCTTGACCCTGTCCTTTAAGTGTGCCTGCCTGGCTTTGTGATTCAGTCCTGCCTTTTTTTCCAAGGTTCATCAGGTTGAACTTGTTCTGTAGAACTTGTTTGATATCTCTTAGGAACTTTGAATTCTTTCCTTGCTACAAGTCTTTATAAGGGTACTCAGTAGCTTAAAAATAGTGTCTTTCTTTTTTTTTTTCCCCACTGTCTCATAGTTAATTTGTTTTTCAGACTTGCAAGAGATCCTACACAACATTAACTTCCTTTTCAATCATGGTAACTCCTGCTCAGCGAAGCAGATCTCACTGGTGAGGCTCAAGCACCCTATAAGAAATGAAAAGAAAGTATCCTAAAGTTCAAGTTGAAAGCTCTACTGGACAGCTTGGCACAGGAAGTTCAGAATATTGCCAGTTTTCAGAAATTAGGCTAGACTACAAAGAAGATGTGGTGCAGTGGTTCTTTGTTGTGCTGTATGGTGCTGGGAGAACTGTGAAAAAAACTGGAAAAAGAAGGCAAAGCTGAGACAGTCCATATGTATATTTGAATGTTGCCCTCTCATTTTTTAAATTTCATCACAAATCAATATCTTTGCATTTTTGTTTCTTATGTAGTGCTATGTGTTTATGTGTGAGCATGCATATGCTTAGATATACATACATATTTTTATATATAGATATATACAAAATCAATTTTCAAAAGTGAAAGATGGTTTTGAAGTTCTCCGTGTATAAATTTCCAACCTTTGAGGATCTTGTGGGAAATTTTCATTCTTGGCAAGTCCTTGGAAGGTGGTCTTCTTTTTTTTTTTTTTTTCAAATCCAATTTAAAATTATTTTGCAAGTAGAAATAGAGCTAACACCAGAACCCAAACTAGTCCAAATTTACCATTCCTAGAATTAGCAACCTACCTACACCAGCATCTAAATAAATGATCTAACACAGAAGTGTACCCATGAAAAAATTCAGAATGAATATATGGTACTCATACTGGAAATATAGTTTGCTTTATGTTCATGACAGCTTTATGGCTCCCTGTCTTATCTGAAATTGCCTCACCTCACATCCATTGTGCCGCTGTTTTACTATAACATCATGGCAATTTTCACCAACCATTTCAGTTTATCAAGATACTTTTAAATCTGCAGGAAGTTGATTAAAAGCCCATCACCCTTTGCTTTCTGGAAGTAGACTGCACTTGCATCCTAACAATTCCCATGAGCAAAATATCCATTTCAACAAGCTTTGAGTTAAAATAGGCACAACATTACGCTCCTCAGTATAACAGTTTCAAGCCTAAATAAGTTTGTGCCCATAACTTGTTCTGGTTATAGCAAGTACTCTGGCCTTTAACAGAAAGCATTACTGACAAAGGACTTAATTCTGAGATTATGGTGCAAAACAAACAGTGTGGTACAAGATCTCAGGTTAAGGAACTTAATGATGGCCTTGACGATTTCAGGTAAAGCGAAGGATTTATGTTTTTAAAACACTGGGATGACCTGATTTGCCAACTGTGAAGGCTTTTTCTCATGTCCTTTCTTCTCCTTACCAATTCACTGAAAAATGTACAGAGGAAATCAGGCAAAAGACTGAAGTTCTGTGCGTTTGTACGTGTGTGTATATAAAGTATATATATGCATGTACATATATGTGCCTATGCACCTATGTGTATACATGTATGTGTATATACACACATATGTAGTCTGTGGACCGTCAATGATATAGAAATTTCCAAACTGACAAGTAGTCTAATGTATTATACATAGCCTCTAATATATTATATATAATATGTATAACTTATCTTTTATATTTAATATGAAATTTATGTACAATATACATGTATAATATGTATACTACATATATATATTAAAAAGTGCATATTTCT
The DNA here is from genome assembly GCA_026413425.1 of Tringa solitaria. Lineage (NCBI taxonomy): Eukaryota > Metazoa > Chordata > Aves > Charadriiformes > Scolopacidae > Tringa > Tringa solitaria. Next base: position 58,993,404 of record JAOXJM010000023.1, read on the forward strand.
TTCCTTCATTGGTAGAAAATGAATTCTTTATTTCCTTGAAACACCTGACATTTCCAATAACATCCCGTGTAAACACTATTGTCTTTAAAAATACATTATTTCTATCATAAACTATCATATGCAATATATAATAGGGGGGGAAATCCCCAGCAAAACCATTGTTGCCATAATTCACAACCCGTTTGTTAGAGGCTTAACTGCTTTCAGCTTTGCCTTGGGCTATTAACTAACAAACCAACCATTAACTGTTAGTAATGACCATTTTTTCCCAGAGATTATTGCTTAATTGAACTCCTGTGCTGTGTTGGTTATTTTTGTGCCATCTCACAATGACTATGCATTACTGCATTTTCCTAGTATACCGACCACCTACTGAAATAAACAAGATAAGTGTTGGAGAATTGGATCTTCCACTGTATATACTATTTAAAATACATTACTTTAATGAACAGCTTTGATGTAGCAGACGTGCTTTTTCATTTTTCCTGTTCTCCAGAGCATATGCATCAAGTAACTTAGATGCAGAATTAATGCATGCTGCTGTTCAGTAATGTATACAATGTCAAGGCACTGTATTACTAAGCTGTGTTATATATTCATTTGGGTAAGACATATTTGATTATTAGCATTCTGTTCTTCAGCAACAAGCCACATGTGCTGTCTGTTGCCATGGCAATAAATTAGGAAGGATAACCTGACTACTTATCAATTTTTATTAGTGCAATCATCCTACCTGCTTAACCCCTCAGTAACAGTAGCATATTTAAACATCACTGATAAAATCAATGCAACTCTGGGGGTGGGAGTTAAGCTAATAGGGTGGGGAGGAAGCCAAGGTACTGTGGAGATGGGGGAGAGAAATACTGACTTACAACACGATGCTGATGTGATTCATTAATATTACAGGATCAAAAATGTTAATGTTTCTGAGGATCTTAGCACAGTGGGAAGAGATGAAAATAAGCGCAAAAACTTAAGACGGATAAAATGAAAAGTGCTTCCCTCCTGCTGTGTTTAAAGCAGTATGTGTAAATGCATATGTTAAACTATAAACCTGAATAAATGGAATCAAAACATGTACTTGCTAAATTTTTAGGAACATCATATACTACTAAATATATCCTTTAAAGTAGAAGGCAATGAGCTCATAAGAACAACAGCATGATTTTCTTTAAGATATGAAAATGATATTCCTATTGGTCTGTGACCTTTAAGACTGCTGCTAACACCCTTTCAATTATCACCCTTAGAAAAATCGATTATTCTCTAGTACTCAGAAATAAGAATAAGCTTCCCATTCATTCCAAGATCTTCTTGGGATCAAAATAAAAATTACAACATATTTATTCTGAAGTATCTCATTTTGACTTAAAGATCTATATGTTCCGGCAGAGCTAAGTATCATTAATCCATGTTTGATTGTTTTAAGTCTATTTAAATCTCAATATTGCCATTAATGTGAATGCACAGCACAGCAGTGAAGGCTGGTCAGGGACCTCCTTGGACCTGCTCTCTGTATGGATACCTTTGCCAGAAGGACACATGCCCTGTTTTGCTTTTGGATTCCAGGACGACCTCACCCACCATCTCAATCTTACTATTGTTCCTTCACGGTCCAGAGGACTTGAGTTGTCAAATTTAACTGCACATCTGTGAGCATGTCATTATTAAGGTAGTAAAAGGCTGTCAATACAAAACTTTTCCAAAGCCGTAGAAAAAAAGGAAACATTCAACACAAATAACTCCTTACTTCAGCTGGGAAGTATTAGCACAACATTTTCCAAAACACCTAAATCCTTCACTTAAAACTCTCATCGTTTCAGGAGCCACGGGGGAATATGACAAGAGTTTGATGGGAGATAAACCTTGGCTTCTGGAGAAAGGAGACACTCTGGCATGGCAGAGGAAAAGCCCTGTCTCCTGGGATTGAGAGTTTGCTCCAGAGGGGAGGCAGACCTTTTCCCTGGCCCCTTCACTGGCACCTGCTGCTCTCGCTGAGGAAGATGAAGGGCCACCATGGGCAGGCTGCACTTTCTTCCTCTCCAGGAGCTTCCTTCACTTACCTCTGTGAATGGAAAACACCCCCAGGAGTGGTAAAGCTGCTGGTGGGACAGACACGATGTGGAAATTATACTGACAGGGATGGCCTGGGATGGGGGCTGAAGGGCAGCCAGGACAGGGAGCAATAGAGACCTCCGGAGTCTGGGGCAGGAATCACTGCTGGGAGAGGAGCAAGCAGATGCGGCGTTTGAAGCAGCCTGAGCTGTGACAAAATAGGACATTTGGAGGAATTAATATCTTTTTGTTACTCATCCCTACATGACTTGTCAAGGAAAGTTAAAATAAACCATAGTTAAAATCAGTGTGCATTTCTAAAGCGTCTGAAATCATTTAATCTGGGAGCAAGTTGGACAATCTGGGGTTTAAGTTTCTTCCTAAAATGAGGCACAGTCTTCCAGGTCATTTAAGTGCTTAAAAATACTGAGTCACATAAGCACAGAGTCTGTGCACTTTCAATCATAACAAAACTTTCAAGGCATATTTGACAAGTAGTCTCAGGGTCAGAATATTTTTCCCTCAACGTTTTAAATCTTAAAAGAAGCCTTTGCCTTGTGAAGTAATTTTTTTTAGAAGGAATAGTTGAAATCCACTTTAAAGTCCACAGTGAGCTTCTAATCAGATATGCCACACGTTTTTCTCCACAACGCCAACCCACCAGCCAGACACCAGGTCAAGGCTAGCTGATAGTTCAGAAATTTTGATTTATAAGAGTAGGGTATACATTGGCCACAAGCTCTGTCCACGTACGTATGTGTGTGTGCGTTGAGTAATAACAACAGATTTGGTAAATCTGGGAGTGCTCTCGCTTTGCCTCCTGTTCTTTGTAAGTGTCAGCTTTCTGAAGGAAAGTACTTTGTTCAAATCTCAGATTGTCATTATGCTTTCCTCACCCGAGAAGATGTTAAGATGATCCATTCCATTCCCATAGTTGGACATGTATTTTTAATGGAGCCTGACAACGGTGCCCAATGTAAAAGTTCAAGCTGGATTGATGGATTACTTACTCTGTTCCACTGTAGTCATGCTCCGTAACGGAAACAAGGCATTGCTAAAAATGCCTGACCATTGACAGATTTCCAAACAGGGCTGCTGTTTGTGCAGACCTCTCTGGAATGAATCCTGTGTGCAAACAGACCTTGTCCAGTTGGAAGCAAAACAAATCCCAACATTGTTATCTCCCAAGAAGCTCAGCCTTCTCTGTCAACACCTCAATAGAAAGGGGAGCTGTAAAATTCTGTATCCACCCAGACTGTTTCCAATAACTTGTAACAGTAGCGTGCATCTAACTAATATATCCAGGAGCTTTTCTAAATCTTGAATTTTGAGCATAAAGCTCTGTTGACAGCAGATACCACTTTAAAAACTGGAATTTGCACAATCTACAGATTAATAGGTACTGATAGGAATAAAATGGGTTTGGAACAGCAAAAGAAGTGTATTCAAGTTAGTGACTGTCGGTGTTGCGCTTGAGTCCGATATCACGTTCCCATGGGTTGGCGCAGGCTGTGAGAAGGCACACAGGTCAACTCATAGCTCATCACAAGCTGAGATTCACATGCAAATCAAAGACATCACAATAATAGATACCAGGATACCATTAGGAGCTGTAGAAGATTTCTGTCTTTGTGTTCAAGCAGGCAACAAATGCTTTTGGCATCAGAATCTCAGACAAAGGACACAATAGCGTTGTCCTGAATAAGACAGGTAGGGCTCAGTTTTGAAGATGAGTTCTCCAAAACTGAGAGGGGAAAGAACAATTTCTGTAAAAGCCAATTTTCTGTCATCTTAAACTCACAATCGGTCATTTAATTCATAAAGCAAAGTAAAATTACTGCAGATAAAAGTGAAGAACAGAAGCTAATCACATGAAGGTAAGACTGCTAAATAAATAAATATGGGCCACGCAGTGATTCACCTACGCATGAATGCAGGAAGCAAAGCTTTTTTTTTTGCTTCCGAGTCCCAGCTATTTTTAGACTGGGCATTTATAGGGATTAATGGCTCTCTTTTCTATATGGAGGCAAGACCATGCAAAATAGGGAACTTCTCTCTCTGCTTCATCCCTGCAGCTGGGAGAACAGTGTTGAAGGCATTGCACCAGCACCGTAGCAGATTGCTCCTACCTCACACTAAAAATAAATCAGGCAAGTGGCTGTGAGTGACATTCTGTTCCGATGTCCTTTTGGAACCAAGAAACATTCCCGGTAAGGTAATAAAAGGAAAATTTCTCTCTAAATAAATAAACAATCTGCTGTGAAAAGTGTCCATCATGTTTCTTGTTTTTCATCTTATGATTCCACATTTGATGAAAAGCTTAACTGAACGAAATATATCCTTGGAATAGGGTCTGTATGGAGGTGGGAGAGAGAATAGGTGTGTTTGCAGAGGAAGACTTCGACAGAATGGGTACATGTACTAGAAATATGCATGTATAAATATTCTTCTATAACATTTTTGAAGCAGTTTCTACAGGAAGCATTAAAAGTTCAGGTCTGAGTTCATTGTATACAACTCAGCCATAAGAGGCAGTTCAGCATTCCCAGTGTCTGGGTTCCAGTCAAAAAGAAAGCTTAATAAGAAAAAATAAGAAAAACAAAAACACATGAGACACTGAGAGTTACAACCAGTGAGCAAAAACCCAAATCCCTGCCCAATTAACACCAGTGCAACTAAAATATCATAGATAGAGCTGTTTGTTTATTTGAACTTTGTTTCCATTCTCTAACAAAAGCACACAATGTGGTGGGAGAAGTCAGAGATACAGAAATTCTCTGACAGGAGAAAGTTTTCAGTAATGACAGTTCAGACGTCTTTAAAAAATAACTAGCACACAGAGCAACACGTGTGCTTTCAAGCTGATCTTACTTCCCTTGCTCTCTGCCTTGCTCTTTACCATAGCTGCTATACAGCCTTTTACTGTTTTCATAAGTAAAAAGTTTGCTAATGATCAAGCCTGGGGGAAGGGGTATGGCCACGGCATTCTCCAGAGACACAAAAACGCATGAGTTTGACGGATGGTTTTATTCATTCTTACTTCTCTGTTTGTACTGTACAATTGTGATTCTTTTTTACTGTTTCTTTTACACCATTGTCATCTCTCTTCTGGCTCCTTAAATAAATCTCAGCTAAACCCCAAGTATAAAGACCATACATTTTCTCCTCTGAACCATAAGTATTTTAAGTATATTTGTGATGCTTTTACTTCCACAAGACCCTTTACTTTTCTGTCTTTAATTTATACAGTTTCTCCAGAGAAATCATCAGGTGCACAGGCAAGCAGCCAGATGTGGAAGTTGTGATTTTGTATAAGTATTAGATATATTGTGATTGATTATTCAGGCTTACAAATAGCAAGAGTTCAGAGGAACTCAAGAGAGACTTACCTACATGATGTGAGAGCAGAATACTTAGTCAAATATTTAAGACATACAGCTTTGTTTAATTCTAACACAGTTTACAAAGTCACCCCTTGAGCTCCAAGACAAAGGAAACTAGGTTTCTTATGGTTATCAGAGTCTAAGAAAATACAACTTATTCTTGAAACTTTTTCAAGGTTGAGCATTTATAAAGTACTTCTCCTGAGTCTTTGCTGTCTCACAAAGTCTGAATTCACAGTGCAGTATTTCCCACAGTTGGAAAGAAATTGATACCCGCCTTTTACCTTCCTACCTGCTTTCACAAAGTCCTACAGGAACTTAATAATCTGTGTAAACTTTACCCTTCAGTCAAATTTGGTTGGAATCAGGAAACTAATTCAAAAGTTCTCCTGTAGGTGTGGGGGACAAATAGACAGACAGCTTTGATATGCATATGCGGTTACATGGAGTATAACCTCATTTTCCTATGAAAGCAGAGTACAAAATAAATGGATATTTGGCCACCTGGGCTTAATAGTTCCTGTACCTGTCAACAAGTGTTTTTCCCTCAGACAGGACAGATTGGAAATAGAAACTTTGCAGTGTGCAAGGTTAATAAATCTAGACTGGATGGGCGAAAGACAGTCCAGGAAGGGAATAAATTCCAAGGTTCAAGATGCTTTGCTGACACAAGGGCACCAGTAATGTCTCATTTTCACTGAGGAAACTTCAGTCTGGTTCCCTCAGCTGTGCAGAGCTGTGGGAGTGTCAAGCTGACCAAGGTGTTACACGTCACCTCAAAACAGTACCCAACTGCTGAAGGCTTTATAATGTAAAAACAAAACCTGGATATGCTTTATAAAACAAATAACCCCGCATTCTCATTTTCAATGGCTGCAACATGAACACCACAGTCACCATTTTCAGCACCCAAGGGACCTAGGAAATCAATGAATGTTGTGTGAGACATAAAGATGCCAGCTGGAGTAGCGTGCTCCGACCTCAGAAGAAAGAGGAAGTAAAACTAACTCTATCAGGAGAAAGATTACACAAAGAAGGAAAAAAAGCCTGAGCTCTTTAGCTTAATGAAGCAAACACTGAGCAAGGCTGTGGCTACAATACACTGTATCAAGATGGACAGCTATTTAAGCTAAAGGACAATATCAACATTGTCATCAACAACAATATCAACAAAGACATCAATCCATGAATAAAGTTAAGCTTGCTGTGTTCCAGCTGTAAGAACACTGAGATTCTCAATGGTCTCCCTATATGGCCGGTGGTTTTTAAAAGGTCAGCTTTTACTTGGCAATTGATCTGTTTATGAGATTTTATCACATCCTTGCCTGGGAAGAGGCTGAATGCATAGATGCAGGTGGTGTTCACCAGTCTTATCTTCCTGTGAAATCTTATGGTCTCTTGCATTACTGGTGTCTAAATGCAGTAGGCCAAAAACATAGCTGAAAGATCCAGGAACATTTTCAGAAAGAGAAATTGTCTGATTCTTGCAGTAATGTGGTGAACAAAATATTATTTTCTACTTGAAACTCCAAAGAGGAAGAAAAAAGTGTCCTCCTCACTCCGCCCAAAACACTGTGTTGCAAACAATTAATGCCTCCTCTCAAGAGATGCAATTATGACTCCACCCAACTCTTCAGACCACCTCTCCATTCCACCATTAAAAATTTCCCTTTTACCTGGTTTGATCTTTTAGAAAACATCTGCAGCTGTGGTTGTTTCTAGTTAATATTCCAAAGAATGTTGTTAACTGCCATAACTTCTGTCTGTATTCACACTTTTGTTATTTTACCAAGCAAGTTTGCTCCAGTTACTGTCCTAAAAGCCTCAATAAATCCACAACACATTCATTGTGAAAATTAAAATCCTACTATTTGCAAAAGTGTTATGGTTCAGTGTTTGAGAGTCTGATCTTCGTAGAGCAGTACAAGGAAGTCAAGAAGTCTATTTCCCTGCTCAAAAGCAGAATCAATTATACTCCACTTTTACTAGAACTGATGAGTACTATATCCACAATTCCTAAATTTTGATCCTATTCAACTACTGAGTTAGCAATCATCGGATTGACATTAGTGTCTAAGAGTTAAACAAATATTTAAACAAATGATTTCATTTGTAAGCATTAAAGCTCTTCTGATGATTGCTAAATCAATATTAAACAAGCTGGAAACATTTAGGCTCTACCCACCAGAGCTGCAAGGTAAAACATTCTGTTATAGTACACCAGTAGCCATAGATCTACATTTATCCATTGTAATTAATAATTTTAAGACATAGTACAGGATTTAGCTCTAATATACATTTCTATTATCCTTCCAGATTCCTCAATAGTGCAGGGATACACAGTTGTCTATTATTAAATAAAAGGTTAAACTCTTGGCCTTTTAGCTGTGTGTATCTGTGGATGTTTGAAGAAGTGTGAACTAAATAGCCTGCTGAAATACTGCGTTTCAAAAGCCCAGGAAATGGGCAGAAGTGGCAAGAGTCCTTATTATACATGAACTAGATGAGCACTCCAGCTGCATTCTGCTTTCAATTACTTTTGAATCATCCCTAATCTCTGGAACTAAAATGTGATTTAGGGAGGAAAACACAGTTTGAATTCTGCATTTAGGTAAGAGAGAGAAAAGTCAACAGATGGAAAAACAATGTCAAAAAGGCATTTTTAGACTAAGTATTACCGTTAGACTGAAGCGGGAGTGTTCTTCATGTCACAGGCTAAGATTATAAGATGTCTGCCTGAGCTTTTTCTTAATAACAATGTTGTGAACCCAGACTTTCTTAAAAATAGAAGTTTGTTCTTTTTTCAAGAAAACAATGAACTGTTTTGGAACAGATGTACAGAACTGAGTGAGATGACTCATCAGCTGTGCTCAGTTACAGTGGCTTTATCTGTGAGTGCGTATAGACAAAAAGCCACTCAAGAGAGTTCGTAAAAGAACAGCCCATCTACTGAGAGCTAATCACACTGGGCTATTCTTGGAGGAACACAGTGTTTGTACGTAATGCCAGCAGTTACCAATTATTGCCTCTGCTTGGAAAAATGAATAGATCTGTGCAGTTATTTAATGGTGCTCTCTGCAAAGACTCTATTTAAAATATCAGAACCTGTAATTCTCTAACACTGACCTGATCCAGCAACTGAGCACTCTGCAGCGTGAAGACATATCTGCTTAACTTAAGCTCGTTTTCTCCACAGGAGACATCCAGTGCCAGCATACTAAGATGCATATTAATAATATAACATTTGCATAAGGTTGCATTAAATTCAGGACAATTGATTTAAACCTGCATTTTAATGCCAACTATTTGCATGATATCTGCCTTATGAGGAAATGATAGATACCCCATCAGATTTCTACTGTTATTAATAAATGACACCAACCTTAAACATAAGGAATGGAGGGGTGAATCATGCCCTTGTAACCAGAATAAACATTACAGTCTCATTCCCTCTGACGTACAAATTAACATCAATTTAGTGTAGAAAGTTTTGTTTCACAAGTGAGTACTGGCAACATAAAAAGAAAGAACAAAATGGACCATCTTTACTAGCACATCCATAACTTCCTTTTCAAATCCAACAATTCCATTGTTAGCTAAAAAATCTCCTTTGTGACAGTTATTGAAAAGTTGATGCATCACCTTTAAACTCCTTCAAAGTCAACTGCGGTACCTGTACATTATGTGCCTTCTTTTAACAGATGTAAAACAAATGATATGGATTTGAAGGAGGACATATGGTAAAAGACAGGAAAAGAAATTTGTATGATTTATTCATATAATTTTGAAGTAGCATATTTAAAATCTCATCCCATTAACATCCGTTGCCCACCTAATTGCTATAAGTAATTGACAGCTCTCATTAGGAAGAGACAAAACTAAAGGGAATTAAGGTCTTGATCTTGCAATTGGATTTCCATGAGCCGATGCCTCCATTGTGTGGAGCCTCCTTGGCATATGTGGGCTCGGTCTGGATACAGGAGTCCATCTGTGCAAATGTTATTGCAAGATCAGGGCCTAAGTGATATCATGGGAATTAAGCAGATTCTGTTATTTGGAACAGATCTGCTCCAAAATTACATAGCAAGTTAAAAGTTATCCATTGTCATGGAATAGAGTAAACTTATCACAGTTTGTTACCCAGATTTGGAAAATACTGCAAATAGCCCACTCTCTGTTAATCCAAATCTGAAAGCAGACCAGAAGAAAATTTTGCAAACTTCTTCTTTACAGTATTTACGACATTGTGGCCCTATTAAAATTATTGTTATTGAGATATATTAAAAGCTGTGTGGAGATAAAAATACCAAAATCCTGTTAACAATAATAAGATTTACTTATGGAACTCCCCACACACATTGTTGCAAATTTACCCCTCAAGCTTTAATCAAGCATTTGAGGAAAAATTATTTTTTTCTTCGTAGCCAGTTTTAAGATCAAATGTACTGTATCATACTTAGACAAAATAAGTTCACTCTTAATCCCACTCACAGTCCATGTCCATCTGGGTGGATGGTGTGGGCCAAATTTACCCATGGACTAAGCAGCTGTAAATGCCAGGGCTGTGACTAACTGGTGAGTAAGCAATAGTGCATGTTACGCATGGCAACACATTGGTAGGGAAATAAATGGAAGTGGTGTGCCAGAGAGAATATATAAGGAAGTGGTACCAGGAATGTAGGCAAGGCGAAGCTATAAAATGATCAAAGATAAAAATATTTTTCATCTGATTGCTGGCAGAGTAACTGACCCCACACACACCTGCAAGCACTCCTTGCCTTGACGTGTTCCCTTTTAGGATCACCTCCTCCCTGTACTTGCTCCCCTACTTTCATAGCATGAACAACTTATACACTAAATAGATGCAAATTCCATTTAGCTACACATTTTTTTCATACCTAACATACTTACTGATGGAGATACCAGTGTATGTAACCACAGAGCCTAACATCTGGAATAACAGGCTGTTGCTAGCTGGATCCAGAAGGCAGCTGAACTCATGAAGTTCATGTTTCTGTACCTTCTGTCCTTCTGACAGCCTTCCCTGTCTCCTCTCCCCAGCTGCAATTCTTGCACCCTTCCACGAGGTTTTTACTTCCCCTTCATGTACTTCCCACATAAAGCTAACCCCCCATTTTGCTCACAGCCTCATTTTATGAGCCCTACCTCTTTGAGAGCCAGCCAGAGACCCGCAATTATTGACTGGCAGATGCCAATCATCATGATGCACATAACAACCAGGCAAGTGGTTCCTCTCCCCTGAAGCAGTTAGGTGTTCAGCTTGCCTTTTTCTCTCGTGGAGCTTTACTTCAGGCCCCTTTCTTCTGCTCGGCCCCTGTAGCACCGACAGATGACACAACCTAACTGGCATTGTTTCCTTTCCAAAAAGATCAAAATGTTCCCAGACACACTGCAAAATTGGGGGGGGGAAATATAGTCTCTGAAAGTGTTTTCCAAAACGAAAAAAAAAACCCTGATAAAGGTCATATTTTACTGCTGTGTAAGTTTCCTAGTCTTGTGTTTGAACAGGAGAAAGGAACTCCCAGAAAATAAATAGAGTGTGGAATTTCTATTGTCTATTCTGTAAAGTTACTTTGGAGTGGGAGGCTGACTGAAAAAAAGAAAAGGAAAAAACACTTTTCCAACACTATATGTGTAAGGCATGAACAACAATAGCCTGAATCATAAATATCTTCTTTGCAGCTGGGAGTTGGAAAAAGAGCTTATTGGCTCAGAAGAATGGAGTTTATTATATTGCAAGAAATATGCAAGAAAATCAGATTCTGAAGCAAGATCAGGATACTCGCTGCTAGAACTTTATGAATAACTGCTTTGAGATTTGCTGGTAGAATGGAAAAATAAAATGCTCAACTGAAAAATAAAACATCTTGGTTTTCCTCATGAAAAGAGATGTTTCATTCTTGCTGAAATTAATGACCATTTCATATTAATTTTCTATAAATCAAGAACTAAAACTCAATCATAGCATTTAGCTTAAATGATGCTAGGTCCAGATAGTCCTCTCTTTTAATCCTGTCTGAGTATTAATTATGTTGTAGATAGCAATTGAGATAACTGTTATCTACGCTGACGTACATTAAAAAAAAACCATAGGCAGACAGTGGCACTATTGGAATGTATACTAATTAGAATGTATACTAATAAAAATAATAAATACTTATATTACTAAAGGAGTTAGCCTGTTGGGTAAAAGACGGGGGAAAAAAATCTAAATGCTAAAGAGAAAAAAAAAATCATAAACAATGTTTTTCAGATCTTGGCTAGTAATTACCTCTTATTCCAAGACAAATTGCTAGCAGGTTAAAGAAAAGAGGTCTTGATCCTTTACTGAATGGCATTGCTATTGTCATTTTGACTGAGAGGGTTACCATTACTTCTTCTAAATCAGAAGCCAAAAGTGCAAAACAGGACTCCTGACCTACCTGGCCCCATTTTAGTATTCAATTTAGTATGTCAAACATAGCAGTCAGAACTGTAACAAAACTATTTTGGTCAGGAATCAGATGTTTTCTCTTTTCTTATTTCCATACTTATTCTTTTAAATTCTTCATAATAAAGGGAGTCCAGCAAACATGCTTGGAATATGAGAGAAATTCACAGCAACATGAAAAGCCAGAGCTGACAGAAGGTGAGTGCTCTTGGCTGAGCCTCCTCAACCTCCCCAAAGGGGAGAAAGATGCAGTAAAGTAAATAACTGGGGGACCTCCTTCAATAAAGCCTTTTTTGTACCCTGTACCTCAAAGTAACCGCCTCATTTCCCCAATACTTACTCTGTGCTTCCCCACTTGTTCAGTGGAAGAACCTGGGCCAGTCTGGGACCAGTGGGGCCTCTGGGGAGCAAGCTGGGGGCTGCCAGGCTGCACATGGGTGCATAAGGGAAAAGCTTGCTCCAGTGTGTTGGAGAAGATCAGCACAGGATGCAGGGATGAAATATGTCACCAGATTAATTATGTGCTCCTACCTCTCCCTTTTGACACCTCCCTGGGCTCAGAAGTTTTTATCACACCATTTTCAACACAAACTGGAAAATAGTATCACTGGGACACGGAGGAGTGGAGGAGGAGTTATTCAGGAGTTCTTAAAGTTTGTTAAGAATAAATATGAATAAATAAATCTTAATTTTTATAACACACTAATTTTGAAATGCACTCTCTGAGTAAAAATATCTTTTAGTGTATACAAAGAAAAATGTGAAGTTGAATGTATGCATAAGTTCCATTATATATAGACATATATGGATCAGGTTAGGAAAGCTAAAGCCCTGATAGAATTAAATCCAGCCAGGGACATCAAGGGCAACAAGAAAAGCTTCCAGAGGTATGTCAGTGATGAAAGGAAGACTAGGGAAAATGTGGGTCCTCTCTGGAAGGGAATGGGAGATTTGGTTACTGGGACAGGGAGAAGGCAGAGGTACTCAATGACTTTTTTGCCTCGGTCTTCCCCAGCAAGTGCTCTAGGTGCAGAAGGCAAAGGCAGGGACTGGGAGAATGAGGAACCACCCATGTGGGAGAAGGCCAGGTTCAAGACCATCTAAGGAACCTGAAGGTGTACAAATCCATGGAACCTGATGAGATGCATCCACAGGTCCACGGCAGATGGTTAGACCTAGATGATCTTTAAGATCCCTTCCAACCCAAACCACTCCATGATTCTATGATATGTTTACCTATAGTATGTTCTCTTCCACTTCCTCTGTCCATGCACAGCATACAAAGACCAATATATATTTTAAATAAATTAACACTGGGCCGTTCTGACATTTACCATAAGCTGACAATACACGCAAGGAAATAACAGGTTCCAATCCAGGTCCTAACCCTGTCCTAATGTCTGAGTTTCATTTTCCAATGGGCAATATCACTGCTTTAATATGCTTCAGCAATTAGGATAGCCTAGAATGTTATTGCAGGAATGCTACATCCCAGGCAGAAGATGAGGAACGTGGCCTACCTTGGCATTAGAACAATAAAGGGGTTACCCCAACATAAATTGAGAATCATCATGCTGTGTCTATATGTATACAGATTCCTATGAATTTATAATGGGTTCGATCTGTAGGAATAAGCACGTGTTAAACAACATGGCAATCCTGTTCTCTGTGAAAATACTAAATGAGGGAAAAAACACAAGCATATATGTATAAGAAAACTTACTGGTTAACTATATTCTCTCTAGTGTCTACATAAATCCATCTACATTTTCTAATGAATATGGCATGATATTTACCTTTCACACAGGAATGAGACAAGACATAACTTTAATAGTGTTTGCAAAGTACTGTATAAGTGCAAATGATTGATAAAGCCAGTGAGTGGCAAAGAGCCAAAGAATATTTAGACTGAGAAGTGCTTAATCCAGGGGCCTTTGGGGAAAATGCTTCTCTTCCAGCTTTTTCATAATTCACAAATCAGGAATTGGTGAGCAAAAGTAGCCTTTTACATATTCTTAGATATTGAGAAAATGGAAGAGTTTAGCAGCAACCAGTTGATCCATTTTCCTACATGTGAGTTATAAAAAGAAGATAGACAGTAACTATGAGACAAAAAACACACTGGATTTTTCCCTCTTGCTATTAATTTATGATCTCTTTTCTTTGACTAGGTTTGTGGGATTTTATTCTGCAACAGCATTTAATATTATTACATTTCTACCACTTCTAGAATGTCTCAAAACAAGAAATTTCTGTTTAATAAAAGACATTTATCCAGCATGAGATAAGTCAAGAAGGCTTTTCTTAAAAGAAGATAACACAGAAAAATCGGTACTGCCATAAATAAATATAACTCTATTTGATCCAATAACATCTTTAGAATTCAAGGGTTTTAAAAATTGTTTAACGTATTTTATAGTCACAGCAGCAGATTCTCTCAAAGGATTTGTTTTCACAAAGCTCTAGCTGTGTAAACTTTATCACCCACACAAAATCCCACTGGCTTTCAGGAAGCTGCAGTTTCAGTGTGGAAGATACTTTTCGCTTTTTGTGTTTCACATCATTTTGTTTACATACAGCTTTTGCTCTGAGGTTCACTAAATAGGGATTCTTTTCAGCATATGATTTGGACTTAATCCCCTAACTCATTCTTGGTAGTGTAACTTGCCATCTACTTTGAAACTGTGCTGAAAAGTTACTTATAGAATAGAATCACCTATACCTGATTAAGCAGTTTTCCACAAAATCCCAAGGAAGATTTCCACGAGGCAAATTTGCAAGCTGGGGCAGGGAAGTTGTGGAGAAGAGGGGCTAAGTTATTCTTAACAGGATAGAAAATGCACGTTAACATGTCCATATTTCTGTCTATCGTGGTAAAAATGTAATTTTTGATACCTGCTATTGTGCATATTCTTCGCTGCCATTATTGAAAGAATAATTTTTACCAGTAGTTAAACCAAGACTGGTCTGTAGGTCTTCCACAGTAAGAATTTTGGTGGGAGGCAAAGCCACCATGAGAAGAGGGCTCACCTAGGATGCAGAAGAACTACAGATTAAGTCACTTCCCCATCAGCTCCATGGAAAAATTGAAGCAGGAGATTTCCCTCCCCAGGTAA
Organism: Tringa solitaria; assembly: GCA_026413425.1. Lineage (NCBI taxonomy): Eukaryota > Metazoa > Chordata > Aves > Charadriiformes > Scolopacidae > Tringa > Tringa solitaria. The sequence goes on from JAOXJM010000023.1 coordinate 59,008,409, forward strand.
GTGCTTTGATGACTACTGAAGTCTGGTGACATCTCTTCTCCCAGGAGAACCTAATGACTAGTCAGTTCTTAAATGAGATGGGATGGTGCCAACTTACCATTTAGGAGACTGGCTTTACAATGTGGTGCACACAGTATATGGATGTAAGAAATCCAGTTTCACTTTCTCGTTCCACTGGCTTTAAAAGGTCTGGGATTTGTTCAATGCGGGACAAAACCAAACCCAAAAATCTTTATATGATTTGGCAATGATGAATTCTTGTCTTCTGGTCAGTCTTAAATACCACATGCAGTAGTATCTCATGTCGTATTTAAGATAACTGCCCCATTAGGAAAAATCTCATGTCTTATATTCAATTCAGCAGTGATAGCTTAATAGCTAATCACTTGCTTATGACAACCGCTGTGAAAGAACCCTTAAAGACCAGGAAAATGAAAAGGTTTTTTGCTCTTGAACTGAGATTCAGGTTTTATCTAAAGCGTGAAAATCACAACAAAAATTTTTGTTAATAATAATAATAATTAATAATAATAGGCCAACATTAAAAATTACTATCAGCAACCCCCACTACTAACTTGGAGATGATGAGAAGAAAGGAAGGGACCACAAATCAGAATATTTTAGGGAACAGATTAATTCAACATAAAGCAAGAGAAGAGTATGAAACAATTGAAGACGTGAGTAGCATCTTTGAATGAAGAGTCGTTACAATAGGAAACACTATTAAGATTAGATTTGAAGTTTTGAGGAGCCTGGAGATTACAGGGGTTATGTTGCATCTTTGCCAGGATTATTGTATTCAGGCTGTATATGTACAAGGAACCCGCAAAGATAACAAAAGAAAGAAAATAAATTTCCAAAAAGCTCCCAGTGTGTGCATCCTTAGCCTAAACAGCTGCTGATGAAATACCTGTAGGATGTTAATTGAACTTTTTCATGGCTTTTGAGCTGACAGCTCAGCAATGCTCCTGTTCAAACAGAAATTTTGGCATAGGTTAAGCCTATTAGTAATGATTGTCAATCACACCACCAACTTCTTTCTGTTAAACACATTCCAAGGACTTTAAATACACTTAAGAGTCATGTTATCCCAAGGGCTATTTCAATCTAGCATCTAAATAGGACCTTTAGTATTATAGATATAGGTGCCAGCAACGCGTCCTTTTGTTGTGGGTTTAGGAAAGGGCAAGAGCACAGATGCCTGCAGCCATCAAGGCCTTTCTGAAATGTGCAGTGGCAGCATGCCACTACACACAAATTGGTGGTTACCTTCACCAGGCAAGAGAAACAATTTTAGAAGTAGTCAGGGCTGGGTTTTTCCTCTCTCCCAAATTCCGAGCTTGCTGGGAAGGTCTCTCTGTGCAAAGTGAGTATTATTCATCAAAGTGCACAGTGAGCAGAACAGCTCAGAAGTGATTGCACAACATAGTCTATATTTCCAAAGTGGGCACAGGCATTCCTTATATAAATCACGGTTGCAGCAGTGACAGGAAAAATATACAGAATCATAAACTGTATTGTTAAAGGTTTTAGTAAATCATCAGAGCCTTGAAGTTGCTTGGGAATTTTAGCTCAGTGCTGTTAAGGGCTGCTGACTCTCCTCTAATCAGATAAAGAGCACAGGGCAAATTTGGCAACTGAATGTTTGTGGACAGGCTCTACTTGGACTAAATACACACATATTCGTGCTTTCGAGGGAAGGTTTTTGCCTCCAAAGGAGCTGCCAAAATCAGCAGTTGGATCGCTAGAAATCCAAAGTTCTCCTTGTTTGACCTCAGTGACAGAAATGGTAATTGTGGAAAAATAATTAAAAATGCGGTTCTAAAATGGTTTTTTTAGAGTAAAAACCTCTAACTCCACTTCCAACTACATGGTATTCAGACACACATAGATAAGAATCATTCCTGAACAACAGCTCCAGTCTTACCAGACTCAGATAGATCAGCTAATAATATGGGAAATATGATGGTGGTTTCACTATTTCTGCACACACACGCACACAAAAAAAGCCCACGACACCAAAAAAACCCCACCACACCAAAAAAGACCTCTGCAAACCCATATCTCAACAAAAAGCAGCAACACTCAGGATAATATTTGCAGAATATGCAGTAAGAACAATACACATTTCAAGAAATATTAATTTTTAAAAAACTGATGATTGATGGAGAGTTTACTTTTTGAGAGCCTGGTTTCATTTATCAGACATAAGAACAAAAATGGAATTGCTGCCCACTCATAGCCCTATCTCTCACAGCATAAGTTTTAGAAGTCAGGTTTGGTTGTTTTGGAAGTGCTAAAGGTTCTGGATGAGATTTGGCTGTTGTTGGCACCTTTGCATATTGTCAGGTTGGACTCATGGGACACTTCCTACAACTCTATAAGGTGTAAAGAAGCAGACCACTCCCCATTTTCTCACAGGAGCCACTCTATCTCCAAAACAGATGCTGCCTTACACCATCAATTGCTACCTAGTAGTCTTTGCCCACCCAGTGAGGCAGTTTGGCATCCTAGAAAGCAAGGGAGTAAATTTTTCAAACTTAATTAATGTTCAGTATATACAAGATTATCCAGTCTGCTAAGGTGCTGGAGTTCACCAATGTCAGTATGGCTTGTAGTGTTTATATGAACTGTATTAGACATCAAGACAGAATTGTTTTCTCAGTCATCTTCCAGGACTCCTTCAAGAATGTCTAAACAATGAATCTGAAGATTCATTTCAGTACCAGCTTGCAGGAATCTTAAAGATTATTCTGTTACACATATTGCATCACACAGGTGATTTCAAAGCTAAAAATGTGCCCACGGGTAATGTCTTCCAAAGCATTTTTCTTTATAAAATGTAGAAGTGCATTCCAAATGGGTTGATAAATAGAATAAAAAACATACGTGCTGTGTCTATTGAAGTGGGGAAAACCTATCTACTAAAAGCAGACTAATAAGTTTTGATTAGGCTATTTGATAGGTCCATCTTCAGCATTCAGTAACTGTGTAACTGCTTTATGACACCAAACACAAAGGAAATGCACTGCTGTTGTTTAATCATGAGATTACTATCTGGTCACAGTCTTAAGAAAAAGTCCTCAGGAATTTATCTAGGTTACTAACAAATAGAACTCTATTTTCAGATGCTGTTAGAATTTAACAGAAAATAATTCCTACTGTTGGGCAAAAAAAAACCTTTCCTGTAAAAACATGCAAAAGAGTTACATTTCTCAAAGCATGGTTATCCAAAAAGACTACAGAATTATTCCAACTTTGCTACTGAAAAATGTTTTTTTCTTCTGGATAAGTACTTTCTTAACTTTCACAGTTTCTTTCACACGTGCTGGCCTATGTATATGGTCTCCACAGATCTCTCATCACAGATCACAGAGTTTGCAGACAACACCCATCTATGCAACTCATTCATTGCATAAAGGAACACAGAACAAAACAAAATGATGGAAAAGGAAAAATTGTTCGCAGGCTATATTAGTTGCAAGTGATTCTTTGAATCCATATGGTATTTGTGACCTGCAGATCTGTGACATTTACAAATTCATTAAATAAGCTTCTCTCTCTCTGTTTCCCCCCACCCCCTCGCCCAATCTGTTTTAAATCTCCCTTAGACAATTCCCTGGAGATTCCCATCATGTAACCTCTTCCCAGTGTGCACCTGCCTGCCTGGATGGACTTGGGGCCATTATGTTTTGGCCCTCCTGCAGCCACAGATGGACCTTCTGGATTCCATCATCAGAGCAGAAGCCAAAACAAGAATGATAAATATTTGATTTTCTGTCTTTTTACATATAAAACCGTATATTTCTTTCTTGATGGAGAATTAAGACTCTCTTCCAGGACTGTATCTATTTGTGAAGTCAGCTAGGTCTAGGTTTAATGACAATTTTGAGTTATAGATGCATTTCTTCGCTATGTTCCTCCTGTCGCTTTTACAACTATAAGGTTACCTCAGAAAAGAGAAATGGTGCTTAGCACACACAGCATAATATATTTTCTACAAGAAAAACATTTCTTTTTTCTTTCTTTTGTCACACAAACTTACAATCACCTTGTATTTCTGCCTGATACTGTAGAATAGAGATAGGTAATGAAGATTTCCTTAAGTGTGTCATCAGTCTCAGCGCCGCTGGTACCATTATGCAGGGCTGTTTGAAAGAGTTTTACGAGGTGAGAGGGGGAATAAAGCCTTTGCAGAAAGTGCATATATATCTGTCCTTCTCCTATAGGACCTCACCTATTCTGGTGAGCCGGGTAAGCTGAATGACTCCTATAAATAGACAGCTTGCCAAAAACCGTGCTTCTATTATTAGCTATTAGATAGATGACAACTAATCAGCATTCACTTTTCTAATTGCACTGCATCTGGGTTCTTCTGAGTCCTCTGTAATTGTGTCTTTTAGGAGAGGAAAAATGGGAAAGGAAAGCTCTGCCAGTCTTATTTGCGCATCTTTGCCAAAATTATGATTTAATAGCAATAAAATTTTCAACAGCAAGGCAATTTTTCCCTGTTTTTATCCCAAAGCCATATCAAGTGAACCTGAATCAATGATAAATGTCTACATTAAAACCATCATTGCTAATAGTATTCTATATCATTCGTCTTTTGTTCAGTGTGACCAAATTACAATCAGCACATGACTATAGCTACTTGTGATTAATGACGGTTTTACTTAGTAACTGACAGTGAAGCTTCTGGGAGGAAAATGGTAATATATTTCAAATTTTCAAGCTATAAATTTGGGGAAAAAATAGCTCTATTTTCAAAGCTTTAGTTAACATGTCGGCTGTTGCTTTTACCACTCATATTGAAAGGTTTAAAGTTGCTCAATTTTTGAAGGGATTACTCCGTTCTTCTCAGGGTGGAAGTTTTGGCTTAGGAGTTCTTAAATCCTTTAGAGACTACAGACAATATTTCAGAAGAACTAGAGAGTATGCAGGGAAGAGTGTTGCAATTGCTCAGGAAAAAAAAAAATTAATGACCTGGAATAAAGTCTCTCTGAGAGCATGGTAAATTAAAAAATTATAGATAACCTTTATGAATGAATTAGGGAGTAGACTTTGTGAAACACTGGAGGAAAGCTGTAAAAGCTTTCACTTGGCAGAGGCTGATCTTGATAAGGTCAGAAGTGGCTAAAAGCCATTTTTTGCCATCTGATGGCCACTCAGCAGCCTTAGGCTGGTGTTTCTTAGTTCACATCAAAACAAGCACTCCTGCTGACAATCTCAAGAGTCTGAACAAGCAGAGAGATTTCCCAAGCCTCTTGCCCACCATTATCCTGATACAGAACAGCTGGGCACAATATGAATGACCTGTGTTGCCACTGCCAAAATTATTATAAACCTGAGAAACCTCGGTCTTTTGAACCAATAGTCTATAAGTTGTGCCAACGCTACAGTTATTCAAAATTGAGAATGAAGTAAAAAAAATACATGGTTTTGGTGGGATTTTCTACAGGATTATCAAATACCGACTGTTACTTCCTAACTCTTGAAGGCATCAGTAAAATTTCCCTCTGATTCACTGGCAGCAAAGGTCTTCTGACTCAGAACTTCATGAAAAACTTCATGAAGAACTTTATGAAAATTTTTAAGGCCAAACCCTGGCATTAAACAACATCACTAGCAAAACTCCCATGGGCTTCAGCCAGTCCACCGTTGTACCCTAAATCTCCCTGTGTGAGAAAAGAAAGCTTACCTTTTTTTCTTCCATTTTATTCACAGACAAACTTCAGAATACAAGCAGAGCAGGGAGAACAGCATACAAGCTGCCTCTGGGGCCTTTTCCTCAAATAATTTTTCTGTCTTCATTTTCTGATATGTTAATTTGGGATAATTACATTTACCCTGATTCATGTAACAAACTGCATTAGCCATCTTACATTCATAACATCAGTATGCAACTAAATATGTGACTGTCCATACTGGGTTTTCTTTTCCTGTGCTTCAGTTATCCATACATATATAAAGATGTGTTCTTCTCTCTCTCTCTCTATACAAACACACACACAATTTAAATGATGGAACTCAAAATTATACATAGTTTTTCCATTTCTGAGCAAATGAAGAAAATATCATTATCCACTAGAATTTCACAGCATTTGTCCTTTCTGTCAAAGTTCACCTTAAAACCCAATACAAAAATCAATACATGAGATAAAGACGTATCACTTTCAATTTGTGGCACTTTGCTTACCTTTAAATTCTACTGCGGTGATAACTGATATCAGCTTTCACACAAATGCTATGACTAACAGGTAACTAAAGAAATATAGATTGTAAAAACAATTAATCAGTTGATCTTTTAAAATTAATTCCTATTGTTACTAGAAATGATATTTTGGTTCCCTCTTCCTTTTATTTTAACTAATAAGGGGTAGTTTAAAATGTTTTTCTAGCAGCAAAGTCACCTGGGATCTCTACACCAATCCAGCAACATTTTGTGTGTGGATGGTCTCTGTTATTCTACTCCGACTAAATTTCATTATTAAGCACATATAAGAGAAGTTGGGTTGTCTGTTTTTAATACACCTGAGTCACCACTAATGCTGATGCAGATCTCACCATAACTTACATTTTCAAATTTCAGAAAGAGTTTAAAGCTGTAGAAATGCAACACCATACAAATTGCTAACACGTTTTGTGTAAGCTGAGCAGATTTGATCTACAGGCTGTTGAAACACATTTGTATTACAGAATCCTTCAGAGCAAAATCACTTCAGTTAATTCTGCTTCCTTTAAAAATTAAAGGTATCTTTACCCTACTTTGCTTCTAGTTCCAAAGCTGTCACACAGTAAAACAAATATGAAAACATAGTTAAATATATATAATATCTTGGTAGCAGAACTACTTACATGAGGTTACCTTTATTTGTAGTTTATAAATTCATTTATTCTTGCTGTAATTTTGATGAGATAAAAATCAACAATGTAAGTCAGTACACAAAAATGTGAAGATGTTGCCTGCAACTATTTGTATGGACCTAACAAATACTTTGTGACATTCAGACCTCATTGCAAATCCATAGAAAGTGACCTTTGCAATGATTTACAGGAATTTAAACCTCCAAATGAAATAAGTGAAGTTTACACCTAATTACTTTTTCAGAATCTCCCATTAAAAGTGCTGCATGAAATTGGATAATTATGTATGAAAAAGCACACTCTGTTCTCCTTCTGATGCAGCTACTCACCATGATTTTGTTTCACCCTTTGTAGCAATGACATAGCAGATCATCTTAAGAGGTAAAGCTTTTTCTCCAGGATTAGTTAAAGAGTAAACTCCATGGTGGTTAGGTCAGAAACTGAATTTAGCACATCTGAAAAATTCTACTAGCTGCATTTTAACACCTTCAGACACCTAATATACTTCATTTCTGTGAAAATTTTTCTTCTCCCAATTAACCTAGTGGGATCTTAATCATGTAGTTTGTCAAGATCAGTCTCACATTTCAGTTTACTGGTATATTAATTCCCTGACTTTTAATGCCTTGCACTAGTATATTAGAATAAAAATAGATGATAATAGGAGTGTAACCTTATTAGGTAATTATGCAATGATCATTATTAATTAATATACTATAATGTCAGTTAAACAGTCTATCACAATAGAGTGTGCTACAATTTGGTAAGGTTTGACTTCTGAGTTAGTTTTAAAGCAAAGAAGTTATCATTTTATAAAGGAGAACAAATTCTATCAGTGAGATTTTGTAAAAAAAAAACGAAAGCCAAAAGAAAATATTTTAGTTTGATAAGGAAAAGAAAAATAATATAAATAGCTTGTCTCTGCATTCCTTTAATTGTTATAGTAGTAAGCCTGAAAAATATTATAAGATGGTAGAAATTATCCAGTATTTGAGGAGGTTTCTTCCAAAATACTGGCTTATTCATGATTTCTTTCATTTTGTGTTTTTCTTATTGATACTAAGGCAGAAACATTACCTTCACGACTACAGATGGAGATGCTCTGCTACTAAAGATTAAACGTTAAATATCATGAATTGAAATCAATGTTAATGAATTGCTGTCCCTTTACAACACTATTTTTCTGTTTATAACTTTTATTGTCATCAGATCTACATCTGTTAGCAGTTCCAGAGCTTTCACACTTTCCCCTAAAAACTGTCTACAAAACATGCATTACTTGTAATTGTAGTTGGAATATCAAAATTTTTGCTGTGAGTTATTCATCTGCCCTGAGATCTTACATTGTGTCAGGCCTTTCAGGCTCAGCTTCCCCAATACCGCCCTGAGGTTTACTACTTTCAACTGAGAAAATATATATTCTTGTGACTAACCATCAACACCTCGCACAGAGGCAATAAACTACAAAGTGGTGCCACATGCATGGAAAAAAAACCAACAGCTGATCTCAATTTACCAGTCCTCATTCATGGGAAAAGATGCACAATATGTTTATCTCCTAAGTGCCAGTCTTGTAAAGCATTAAAGAAATTTAATTTTAAGTATGTAAGTATTCCCACTGAGGCCAAGGGAGGTCGCTTCAGTCAACAGCGCTACTGTGTGCTTAAATGGCAGATAAACGAGGACACCAGTTTGGGGAAAATGAAAAAAAAAATGGCATCTATTTAAGCACTAAGTATCTGAGGCCTACTTAATAAAAATGAGTCACAGAGCAGCTTAACCATCTTCCTCCACTGGGACAGAGGCGGTGAGAGAGAGACAAAGTACAATGTGGAACATTTATGTTTAGAAACTGTCACCTCAGCAGCTACAGGACTCTGTTCCTCTGCAATAGGAAATTCAGTGGATAAAAGCAGTAGTTTTCACATCAGTCTAAAAGAGCAAGAACTTGGATATTTTTAAGGTTAGGGTTTTTTTTTTACATATTAAGACTATGTTTTTATCCCTTAAAAACTTTTGATTTCTTCATATTTCCTTTCAGAATGTTCCTATATTGGTCCCTTAATAATAATATTCTTGGTAGCCCATGACTGTTTGCTTCTGTTAGGATAAAAGCATTAATTCCAGATAAAAATTTTGGCCTAGGGCTCCTCACTTATTTGATACTGATTTTCGCTTTGCTTCGTTACACTTTCTTTCCTGTTCTAACTTCTTGTATTCTCAGAAAGATGCCCATGGCACTAAAAGTTTACAGTTTGGATTTTGTATGGATTTGTACTTGTTACTATTTTATTCATTGCTTTTCAAGACTCATGGCCAAAAAAAAAATTGCCTTCTCTCAGCACTTCTGTGTGTCACCTGCTCTAGAGGCCAACATTTCAGACCACGATGTGATATGGAGCAAGATGAGTCCCTGAAAAGTATAAAAGGCTCCAAAGGCATTCTACCTTGCACCCGAAGTGCCCTGTACTCTGGCATAGCATTATTTCAAGTGAATAGCTTTCAACAGCTTTTTTTCCTGGGAATTAAAAAGAATAACAGTGATGACTGAGGTCCAGAAGTTAATCTTTTACAGTTACATCAGACATTTTTTATTTACATACTGAAATCTAGGCAGTGTAGAGAATTTGACTTCCCAGTGGTGCATCTGGAGGACTGTGAGCTCTCCCTGCAGTGGAGGCTGATGCTACTGGACCAGAGTCTCTTTTGCCTGCCAACATGCCTCCTAAAGGATCATTTTTCCATAAACTACAAAATGTAAAGAAATTTAAGAAAATACTAAGGAAATCTTAAACTATCTCTATTGCTTTGTGACAGTGGAGTATCATCTTGGGAAGGAAGAGATACCAAAACATACTAAAAAGACCAAAAATTATTGTGATGTAGCAAAAGACTGAATAACCTGAAAATGCTGGAAGAAACAGGGAAAAAATATGAAGAAACTGTTTCGAAGCTGTAACGTGTTCTCCTTACTGCGTTTATTACACTTACACCTTGTCTTTACACAAGTGCCAATATTTACACGGAAAATGTCATCTCTGTCATATATCTTTGCCAAATGAATGTAAAATCTAAACAATCCTGAAACTTCAATGTAGATTTTCACTCATGGGTAACTGAAGACAGAATTAAATCCTAATAGTTCATTAAAAGTGAAGCCATTAATCAAACCCAATGAAATGAATAACTTCAACTGTCCAGCTAGCACTATAACTTCCCAATTCATTTCCAGGTCACCAGGCAATATATTTAACATCTCAGGCAGAAGTGTTTGCAAGTCAAAGCAACACAATTACTGTAATAATTTCTAAATGTCTTAAGTTTCTGTTCCATACCTTTTTGCCTTTTTTCCTCCCTATTTTTTTACTTTTAGTTTATTTCTGTGTTAGCCTGTATTGAGACAAATTTTTATTTCATCCTTACATCACCATTATAACCTTTATTCTCTGTACCTTGTCTCACAGGTCAAATGCTGCAAAACTGTCTTTGCAGAATCACTAAGTTAACAAAATAGTAGTACATGTGGCCACCATTGGAAAGCTTCATGCAAGTGTTCAAGAAACTGATATCTTGTTTTCAAAAGGTTGCAGAAAACATAGTTTACAGACAGTTAAAAGTGTTCAGGAGGTTTTACCCAGAAACATCTGCATAACAATATAACAATCTTGATGGGACTAAGTGTATATGCAGTCTGGACTGTCAGGCATGAAAATAAGAAATATGCAAATATGAGAAAAACAGTGACTAAAGAAGTGAATACATAAAATTGTAAAGAGCTCACAGTAATCTACTGAAATAAGAAGCTATTTATTTAATAGTTTTAACAGCAAGAAATGAGTGAATAAGCACACTCAGTGTAATTTACAAATGGAAAGTGAGACTTTAAATGTTCATACACTGTAATGTGTATGTAACTAATGCAGGTTTCTTACATGCAGGTTTCCTCATTCAGACCAGTTGAAGAAGAAACAAATCAAGTGACAAATTCTCAGTCAGTGGTAGAGCCATTTCTAACAAGAACCCACAGTCTCTACTTCTTCACCACCTCGGGAGCAACTGACCAACCTACGCAGCTACAGCCATCAGCTTCATTCCTTCTCTTACTCAGACATTTGCCACCAACCAAGCTAAAAGCAACAACATTCTTTCACAAGTCCTTGTATTTCAGTTTTCATTCCTAGGTAGATTCCATCTAATAGGCTCAGATTAATTATATTATTTCTAACAATGTTATTTTCTTGAAGCTACTCCAATGTCTGCCACTTCTCTCCCACAGAGCAATTCCTAGCTAGTTTGTGTCACACCACGCTCAGCCTCTCCCCCCTATCAGTCTTGCAAGATGGTTTTGCTACTACACCTCCTCAGCCTTCTTAGAGTCTTTTCTGCACTATTTCTTTTTTTCCTCTAAGATCAGCTGGAGAAATATCTTTTTTATGAAGGTGCATCCTGCCTTTACAAAGTCTTTCAGCCACTAGCATACCAGCCACAGCAGAACCAATTTTTCTGGTTATGGTACCATCTTATTTTATTTCTATCAGTATGATGTGTAGGTGTGGTAGAGCAAGAAACAGTGAGAGAGGAGAAAGGTAAATATTCTTACTAATCTCTGTCACCTAAACTCAACCAGCTAAGCCTGACTTCTTAGATGGAAAGTCAGCATCAATATTTAGGCTCTGTGAAATCCCCTTCCTCTTTGTCTAGAGCAGTCCCAGCTGGGTGCTGAAAAGAAAACTAGAGTCTTTTGAACCCATCATCACTGTTACTGCTGCTATGGCAGATCAAATAAATTTATTTTTTTTTCTACTCCCATGGTTTTTCACACATGCAAACATATAACTCTATATGTCATGACCTGAATAACCCAGCCACATATTATAGTGGAATTTGAAATTATAAAAATAGCCCATAGCTTATGTAATCTCTCCTTTTTCCAGTAAGGATCTTGAAGAGCCTGTTCAAACATTTGTCTGACCTTGTCTAGTTCAAAAGCTGAAGAAATACTGAAAAGCCTCTGCAACAACGATACATAGTTAATGTATGTTAATTCTTGATCATTCATAGGCAGAAAATGAAGAGATAATCATAAGATAACCCTGCCAGACTACTTCAGTGACCTCTGCGTGTCAATGTTGCCTTCTTATCTCACATTTCTACATCCTCCACTGCAAAATTTGAGTCATACATCTCTGACTATTGACTTAAAAGTGATAAATAAAAACTTAGTGTTATTGTATACATTCATCAGGGAAATTCCCTGAATTCTTACTGTTCAGTATCTCCAACATCCCCTCTTCAAAACTGCTACTTATTTGACAAGGAGGATGTAAACTGTCGATATGGGAAGAACATATCCTGATGATGTTAAAATAATTATGATCTGCTTTCTTCTTAGCTTCAAATGATCTAACCTATCTTTGCTTTGCTGCAAAAACTCCAATAGAAATGATCTTATAACAAAATTCCAGATTTGAAAATTTTTAAGTAAAGATAAAATGAGACCTGGAGACACCCAGTCTCTCAGTTACAAGATCCCTAGGAATCTTAGTCTTATTTGTCTGGATCTGTTCATGACTGAAAACTGCTTTTCTCTCACTATGGATCTGAATCTATTGACTGATTTACATACCCTAAGAGAACCTGGAAAAGTTTCAATCTTGATTTAGATAAAATATGTCACTTTGCTTTTTCTGCTGCATATTTTATCTTCAATTCTGACAATGTGGAATCTGATGGCTGCAGATGAAGAGCTAACACACAAGAGATATAGAGATTTAAGATCCAGTTGACTCTATCCAACAGGATATGGAAATTAATACACTATGTATCAGTACTAATTATTATAACTAGTAGGAAAAAAAACCAGTGAATAGTTTTGAAACACAAGGTTTTGGAGGATTTTAATTTTTTTCCTAGAAAATAAGGAGGCCAAATATACAAGTGACTAAATTTGTGTAGTGTTACACAATTTCACATAACTTGGGAAACTCCTATAGAAATAATAAAATTGCTGTTTTGGAAAATATAGTATGTATATTTCTATATTCCAGGGAATCAGTATCAAAGGTGATCCCTGTGTGATGCTGAGGTTATATTGTATGATTCTTAATTACTTTATATTTATCCTATCTGTGACCACTAGTTTGTCACAAATATCCACACCTACAATTAAATTAATTTTTTTTAACACCACTGAAATCTTCTGCCACCCTTAATATGCTTCCAGGTCTGACTTCCTTCTTACATTACATTCATCCCAGGATAACTTTTAGAAAAACTCCTATCCATAAAAATCACTATTTCCAACCTTCTATGATTTTATCTTGTAGAAAGACAACTTTTTTAATTTTTTTTTAATGTTTTGCTTTGTTTGTTTGTTTTTCTTTATTCAGGAAGGTGCCTGGTCTCTCATCATGAATGGCAATATGAGAATTCTTAGCTATAGCACATTTTCCACAGTGCTTTCTACATCATAAAACTCCACAGAGCTTGTTCAGTGCAGTAATTATTATGACAAGAGTTTCCTGAATTACACCCATAAGGCAATGTGCTAAAAACATTGTAGACATTACTGTTGGTTTTGGTGGAATTTTTTTTCCTTTTTTTATTACTAAATAGATTGTGGCTTTCCAACAACAAAAAAAAGATTGTCACACTTTAGATAGAATTCACACACTAACATTTTTCTGTTGCTTGCAAAAAAAAAAAATTAAGAGAAAAACATCTAACTTTTTTCATGGAAATTATACACATAAAATTAATGGGAGGCTTTTTCTATAAAACTGCCAAATTTTTACAGTCTTCATTTTTCTTACATATTAATTCCATGAAAATTCTAGAATAAATATTTAAATCTCATTTTTAATGGCATCATTAGTCTCCAACTTTATTTTCCATTTTCTATGCCTTCAGCTTCCACTTATCACTATTTTCAGTAGAGACCATTCTGTCTTCCATTTGGTAATTATTCACCTTTCACCTAGCTTTTACCTCTTGTCTATTACCCTTTTGAAAAATAATCTCCTACCTGTGTTCCAATCTTTTCTCTTTGCTGTCCAGGAAGTGCCAGGTAGCACTGAAGAAAAACATTTTTTGTGCTACAACACTTCTTTACCCCTGGGAAAATCATCCACATCATCTTTGTGATAATGAGTGCTTAGAATATTCCGAGAAAAAGAGCTAATTTATTTGTCTAAACACTTCTCTGGAAAAATAATCTTGATATACCCGTGATTTTTTTCTCTTTTTGCACCTCTACATGAAAATGCCTTACTTGTTTATGGCTCATTTTTTTCAACTTACTGGTGTAAAGTTGACTTTTTACTAAACCATTCTTAACAGACTAATTCTGGACTTTTACAGAAAATTCTTACACCAAGGTGCTTTCTGCACTCTATGATTTGTTATACTTTATATAATTCCTGCTCTGCAAGCAACAGTAGGGATCTTTCCCTTATCTGCTTTCTGATCTGCTCCTTGTAATATTTACTCACTGTGACACACAAGGTTCAAGCTAAGACAAAATTTAAAGACAAAGAATTAAAACACCTTTATGGGGCATTTACAGGAGGAAAACATTTTATCTGAAACACTGAGTGTATTAACATTGTCTACATCACACTTCCTATCTCCTCACATTCTCTTTATGATTTAGCCTTTGGTATTGGGTCATACCAGGGATCTCACCTTCAGTATGATTCTCATGCTTCCTTTTCCTCTTACTGTTACATGTTCCTCCCACAACCTTCAGGAGCTCCATAACTATTCCACTGTACATCCCTCTCAATCTCTTTCCACTTAAAATTTCTGTCTACTGCTCTACATTCCTCTCCTGGTACCTCTAAATCTTCTGACTAACAAACTGCAAGGTTGGCCCAATGCACAATTTCCATTATTTTCACCTCAGGCTTATCTTACTAAATGTGATCATTTCATCACATATGCCTAGTCATCTACCTTGTTAATGTGTTATCTTGAAACAACACTATCTTTTTTATTATCTATGTGCAGACTCTAGTTCAACAGGACCTGATTTCTATAAGGGAAAAAATCACAACAAAAAGGCAGAATATCTTGGAAATATTTTTTTCCTGTTTGTTTGATTTTCAGTCAGTGTTCTCACCTGAATCCAAATTATTCTTTACCACACTCACTTCTTTTTTATGGAAAGATTCTTCTCTTCAGCCCTTTTTACACATTCCTGCTCTTGCTCAGTTGCATGTCAGCCAAGGCAGATGTTTTCATTTCATTCAACAAACCCTAAATACTTCCAATTTCTTTTCTGTATATCTTTAGAGATAATAACTTGTTAAAATCCCTTATGAATTTTTACATTTGTTATAACTTCATTCCATTTAACACCTTTATTTTTCCTTAGTTATTTGCTTTCAAAGACATTTAGATGACTGTCTACATCTCTGCAGCTTTCACGTCCATATATCAAGGTGAAAACAATGTTTGAATGGAAGACTTGTGTATAAACAGCTTTTTTTGTATATAAATATCTTTTTCTAGTATGAAGATGGTAAAACATAATATTTAGAAAACTGGTCACCAAAAACTTTACAGAGACAAAAACAAACCAATGTACACAGTGCGTGAAAAAAGCAACTCTAGCGATTATTTTATAATGTACATAAAGTTTCTCCTTAATGGAAAAAACTAGGTTTGCAAGTAACTTTTTAATAAAGTAGGGTGACAAATTTGCTCCCACAATGTACTTAAGTCATCTTTCATATTTTTTATGTGTTTGTCAGCTTTTTTAACTGTTTTCTTCCCAGTTTTCTCAATAGAAAACTAGTTAGTGCAGCTGCCTAAACCTAAGGAGACCTAGATTCAGTCCCTTTTTCTATCTCAGGGAATTTGCACCAATAACTCCCCAGAAAATATGCCTTAACTTTCAGCCTACAGGGTATTGTGAAAGGCAAGTTCCTCCTCATCAATCTCTTCCATTTTTCGTTAAATATCTAAATATTTTCTTAATCCTTGTTTGGTGGATATTTGGTTGGTTGTTTTTTTAAAGTAGAAGAGCATTAACAGATAAAAATGAGATCATTCTCTCCCAGAGTAACTGATAATTTGGTGATTTAGCTCTTTTATAGGAAGTATTTATTGGATTTAGGTACAGTTGGTCCTGCTTTAGATTGAGAACATGGAAAAGAAGACCTCTCATCTTTCCACCCTTTTTTGATGAGTGTTCATTTCCCCTCCAGGCAAAGGTACAAATTGAACCAAATCCCCCATAACCTTAGTGAATGACTCACTTAGTGGACTGTGGTGAAATACCTTGACTTATTTATGAACAAAACCCATCATTTTCATTGCTTTTCTTACAACTTTCCAGAAAGGAAGTATTTTGTTTTTAAGTGAAATGTTTCTTTAGACAGGAAATAAATCCTTACCTGATACCATTTCCAATCTTTATTTTTATTTTTTTCATTTTCAGCATCAACTATCATTTACTGAAAAATTAACTATTTCTACTGCCCTGCCCCTAAATATAGCAGAGGAAGATTTTAGGAAAAAAAAAAAAAGATATCTAACAGCTGGAAGCTAAAGCTTGACTTGTCACAGATTGTTACTGGTGAAAATGATTAACTATGAACATGAACTGCCAAGGGATTGTTTATCTGTTAATACCTGCCTATTAAGATGGGATGCCACTTTGCAAGATATATCCGTTAAATGTAACCTTGTACATTCTAGATAGTACTGGAGATGAGAATATGTGATCTAATGCTCTCTTTGGCCTTATTATATGTAATTGAAACCTTTGTTCCTAAAATAGCCATCTAAAATGTTTCCATGGAACAGAGTTCTGAGTGCATTTGAATTATTTTCAGACAGGAACAATCTCACGGAAACTCAGATTGGTCCCGAGGTGACTCCCATCTGTTGAAACCAAAGAGCTCAATTGAAAACTTTTTTTTTCTTTTAGGCACCTTAAGACTCTTACCATGTTCTCAACCCAGGCTATTGGAAGAACAGAGGAACCGGTTCCAGTTCAAAGCCTCTCTTCCAAAGAAATTCAGTCAAGCTCAGTTAGCATGATCATATGAAGCATCCCTGAAACTGCAAGGAAAACAATAGGTTTATTTTCCTTTCTAGGCCATTCCTACACTCTGCAGCCATGTCTTTACTTGTTCTGTTGTTGTTGGTTTGGTTTTTTTTTCAAAGAGAAAATCTGAAGTGGAAGTGGACCTCTTTCTAGACATATAAACTCAGTCATTTCAGCATAGAGTTGACACCCTTTTAAAAATGGAATAGATTGTATATGTTAAATAATTGTCACTGCTATAAACTCAAAGGCTCAGTTAAGAAACAGGCACTGGGAGTACTAGGTGATCTGCCACACTACTGTCACCAAATGCCAGCACTGTCAGGGTAGGTGATTTGCCAGGTGGACTGTCCTCTCAGTATATTTCTTCTGTTGTTCTAAACCAACTTCTTCTTGTCATCCCACCAGTTGTCATTCCTAGGTCTGGAAATGTTGTTCCTTTCTCCAAAGAACAGGCAGTTCCCAGAGCTCTGCTGCTCTGTCTAAATAGTCTCAAAGAAGTGTCAGACACATCCTCAAGGAACGAAGGCTGAAATCTAACCTGCTTGCTGAAGAGCATCTACAGCACCGCCACCTCCTCTGGGGTGAGGGCTTAGTGTTGGGCCAGTCTCCCCTTTGCTCTCCCCTTTCAGTAGAGGTTGGCACCACCTTCACAGAGCCCGAAGGGACAGGCCAAAAAGATCCCCTGGCAGCTACCTCACCTCTTTGGCTGTGCCCACACTGAAGACCCTTTCTGCCTCCTGTGTGCAGTCGCTTGTATGAGGAGCTGAGCAAGGGGGAAGCATAACACTAATCAGACAAGGTGACAAACATATGCATGTTGCCAGCAGAAAAACTCTGTCTAATCTTCCAGGTCCGGTGACAACACTCAATCAACAAGGCTGTCCTTTGATTTAGATTGTTTTGTAAGAAATACTCAGTTCTCTCAAATGACTGAGGCATAGGAACACTGTTAGTAGCAGCATTGTCATCTGTGCAGAGCAACCCTCATGAAAATCCTTCAGATCTGGTCTAGAAAAATCACCTAAATGTGTCAGAGGTTGTTTCAACCTTTCTGCAGTTAATCAGCCCTTGGCTTCTTCATCTAATGGCCTGGCAAAGGCATCTGATATTGCCAGTGGGGCAATGATATCATATTTGTCCAGGGGAATCTGCACAGACCCCAGCCACTCGCTCAATATAGCTTTCTCTGCTGCCACCAAGTACTAACAACTCCCATTCCCTGCTGACCTTGGCTGATTTCAAACTAGGAATGTAAAAGTGCATTTTACATGTGTTTAATAGTCTTATGCCTAGTTCGGCCTACAGTACAACAACTTCCTCAAATAAAGCAATATCTGATTTGCTGGGTTTTAATAAATAACAGGTATAAATGGTTACTATAAATAATAACACTGATTATCCTGTGTAATCAAACTCTTCACCTGCTGTGAGACGCACCACATTTATGCAGATCAGCTGTAGGCTTTTCATCCATGAAATTATAGAATGTATAATGTGATGGGCCATGATATATTTAGTGTACTGTAATTGCTTATTTATAAAAGAGCTATCAACAGCCCACTTTAAATAAATTCAGAAATCACCGTAGGGCATTTCAAAATGAATATTTTATATGACATTTCTAAAAGATTATGAGCATTTCTTTGAACAGTAAAATTAATGGCTGTTTTGCTGTTTAAAGTCATCCTGTGTAGATTCAGGATAATGGCATATAAACTGTAATTACTGTATTTGTGTTTTAATTAGGAATATAATCATCCACCTCTCTCATTCTGCAGTTTTCTGAAATTAATATTGGGGGTGTGTGTGATTTAAAATGGTCTATTTACTAATAGAATGGTTATAAGACAGCGAATGAATTGAGCAGTAAGATATATACCTAGAGCTCACTTCTAATGAGAGGAATTCTGCAGGGTCATCTTGCCTATTGCATTTTGAGACCCTCTGGTTGATCTTCACCCTTTTCTGTAAATAAGGTCTAATGACAACTGAATGTGTCAGCTTTGCCTGCCTCCTTGTGTATACCACCATCCTGCAGTGTGTCTACCCAAAGAGAACCAAGTTTTGCCCTGTAGGCAGCAATGCTATTTTTGGGAGAGGAAGGGAGGAAACAAACTCTCTAGCAGAGAACTCTAAAACTTGCAAAACCCTTGCTGATGTCAAGGCCGGTTAGGCCTCTATTCACTTTGACAGACTCAGAGATTAATAGATAGATGGAAAAGCAATTTCATACTTTTAGTGACTGTCAACACCTATTCTGTATCTTTCAGACTAGTGCTATTAATAAATATGTTGATCCATGGAACAATATATCAAAATCGCCCTTCAGGGCCATCATTTTGTTTTTACCTGCCCCTGTGTTTATGTGATTTACAAATAAAGCTTGAAGGAAAGATGTGCCCAGAGCCTACAACTGCTGTGCTTTCTTTACCTGCAATAGAAAATTAAACTGATTATGTGTTCAGCTAACATGTCTTCAGCTGGATCTTAGTGTAATATAAAAATGTATGTTTATGCAACTAGCCTTGATATTTCATAATAAAGAATTCCAAGTATGGAAAATTAATAGAACCTGATTTCCCATGGCTTCCATGGCTTGATCTTCTAGTAGCAAATTGCTGCTCCAATAAGATTTTCCACAGATGGGGTATTTATCAAGTCTCTTGCAGTTGAGGATTCTCTGGTATCTAAGAAGGGATTAGTTCATGCGGCAGCATTTCCCTTAGAAGGGACATCAGTGCGGCCTCTCATGTCTACTAAGTCACATATTTCAGTGAAAGTGAGAGATATCACTGACAGTAAGATCCTACAGCCCATCTGTCAAATTTGGTTGAAACTGGCAGATTTCAGATTTGGCTGAAATTGCAGATACAAAAGTTTCTAGGGGGAGAAAGAGACAGATAAGAATCACAAAAAAAAAAAATAACCCCACCAAAAAAAAAAACCAACCTCTTACTTTCTTCAGCTAAAATAAGGTTTTCCATTAAATGTTGGCATTCTGTTTCCCTATTCAGCCTGAACCAATTTGTACAAAGCAGGGGAGGAATGTTAAATTACCAGAAACTTTTCAAACAAGGTCCAATTGAGGTTTGGCTCAAGAGCCGAGTGGAAGAATAAAGTGATTTTTATTTTACCAAAACTAGCTCATGTGTCCAACCTATTTTTATTCGTGACCTTTTCAGATGCTTTTCCTGCCTGTGTTTACATGCTGTCTGTATGATTTCATTAATGCATGTAAAATGTATTTGTCTCCCTTCTAACATTAAATGGAATTACACCCTTACAATACAGGCAAGAAACAACAGCTGAGAAGTACAGGTGCCAGAAGGAAAACTCTTTATTGGTGTGTCTTGAACCAATTTCCCATTGTTTCTGGCTTTACAGTGCAGGGAAATCTGCAGTCACTAGACCATCATGAAAGATGTATATTTTCACAGCGAACTAGATCAAAGCTGTTTTGCACAGATGTTTCCGTAATTGTGATGCATTGGGGAAATTTACTCTTCAGTGTCCCACAAATACGTATTTCCACCTGTGCAGTGATCTAGCAGGGAAGATGGGCCTGTAGCATAAAACATGTAGCTAAGATGGCTGGCGCAAAACCAGCTACAAGATAATTTTTTATAATTGTCTCTGTATGTATTTCTGTAACCATATTCCTTTGTTTCTACAACTGGATTTCCAGCTTTTCTTCCAGGGAGAAAGACAAACAATTGGCAGCCTAAGGGAAAGTTTTTATTTGGTTATGTAAAAAAAAAAGGGAAGCATATGCATTTAAACTCATTATTTTATGGGTTTATTTATTTATTAATTATTTTATCTTGATAATAGAAAGTCAGCATAAACCTCAGTATAGACAATGCCTTCATCTTGATGCACATATCCTAAGTTCATTAAAAAGTCTTAGGTCAAATATGTGGCATAAGGAGTGTCTGCATGAAAGAGATGAGGTGTGTTTTTTGAAAGGCACCTGAAATACTTTTGTGAGGAAAGTGGTTTTAGCCCTGGTTGGCTTCATTAACTCCGAGTCACTGACTCCTCGCAGAATAATCATCTTCCAGAACTTGTCCTAGTCGTGACAAAAATCTCATCAGTTTTTTCGCTTCAAAGCATTTTTTCCAGTTCAAAATATGTGCACCTTTGAACACCAAAGCAAGGAGAGTTCAGCAACCACAGCACTAAGCAAGAGATACTTTGGAGTGGGGTGAAGAAAATTTTTAAATGTGGCGACATTTAAAGGCACAGCTCTTCATGCAGATCTAATGGCAGTGTACTTGAGGGCTTACTTGTGGTCTTAAATGCAAAGTAGAAAGGCACAAAATAATAAAACCACACTTCCAGTGCACACTAAACCATAATGTTGCAGTGACAATCTGCAATGGGAAGTTGAAAAGGCAGAGAGCTAGAGTCATCCTGGAAACCCCAGAGCAGTGATACCTTATGTCTGAAACTATTCATCCCCCCCTGGCAAATGAAACACAGGGAGCTCACAGATTAGAAAAATGAGGTTTTTTAACACAAGTAATTGATAAAATAATTGTTGACTGGTTTTGATGTTTTTTAACTGTCTGCTCAACTTTTTTCTTTTGAAATGAATTATCCTAATATCACTCTGACAGCCCTCGTGTCTTAATCTTGTAAATCTTATTAACCTCTCTGAATCAATATTCAAAGTCTAAATTTTTATCATAGGTCCATTGTAAATGTTAGGGTCTCTGTTAGGATTCTCCCATTTGAATCTGTTTTACAGTAGTGTCACTTCTCTGACTCCAAAGGAATGACTTATGATTTACAGTGGTGCTTTAATAAAGTGGTGAGTTCTACATAAAGGTTAAATGGAATATGGGGAAATTTATAGTTTGAGAGACCATGGAAACAACTGACTGATGTAGAATTAAAAAGATGAAAAGTTAATAAATATATAGTAGTGAGTACCATAAAGAACAGAGGAGAAAAAGGAGAAGGAAAGGAAACAGAAATGTTGTTGATTTGTAATTGTTTTAAAAGGATGATAAAGTGCAGGGTGTGAGAAGAAGAATTTGGGTTTAGGAGCTGTCTCTTCATTACTGCCATCTTGGGGATTACTTTTATTCTGCTTTTATGGTCCTTGTAAATCAGCACTAACATTGCTCAGGCACTACTATGCTGGCTGCCAAGAAGACGTACAATCAACAGCTCCCAACTTATAGTCCCAGCCAGCAACCAGAGGTATTTTTCTGGGGTGGATTATCCAGGCAATCCCTGCCACCCCACAACTGCCCTTGGTTGGCATTGCCCAGGGGACTGGCAATGCTCTGGTGAAAAGGGGTATGCCACTGCATAGCTCCTCTCTGTTCATGGCACAGCTGAATCCTCACCTCTTAACCTGCCACTAATCAAGATCATCCCTCCCAGGATGCAGCTGAACCATCTGCCTTGTACTTCAGTAAGGCTTTCAATACCATGTCTCATAAGATCATTGTAGAGAAGCTGTATTGGCTGGATGAGACAGTGAGGTGGATTAAAAACTACCTGAATGGCCAGGCCCAGAGGGTTGCGATTGGTGGCATGGTCTAGTTGGAGGCCAATGACTAGTGGTGTACCCCAGGGGTCAATACTGGTTCCAGCCCTATTTTACATCTTCATAATGATCTGGATGATGGAGCAGAGAGTACCCTCAAGTTTGCTGATGACTGTGAGGAGTGGTTGACACAAAAGAGTGTCGTGCTACCATCCAGAAGGACCTTAACAAGCTGAAAAAATGGGCTGACAGGACCATTATGAATTTCAACAAGGGAAAGTCTGCAGCTGAAGAAGAAAAACCCCATGCACCAACACATGCTGGGGGCCAAACACCTGGAAAGCAGCTTGGCTAAAAAGTATCTGTGGGTCCTGGTGAACACCAAGTTGAACATGAGCCAGCGGTTCATCCTTGCTGCAAAGACTTATGGTATCCTGGTCTGCATTAGGAGTAGCACTGCTATCCAGACCCCTCTAATCAGCACTGGTAAGGCCAGATCTGGAGTACTGTGTGCAGTTCTGGGGTCCTCAGAACACAAGAGACATGAACACCCCAGGGAGAGTCCAGTGACGGGCCACAAAGATGATTAAGGGACTGTAGGATATGAGGAGAGGTTGAGAGAGGTAGGACTATTCAGCCTGGAGAAGGCTCATGGGGATTTCATCAATATATATAAATAGCTGAAGGGAGGGTGTAAAGAAGATGGAGGCAGTGGAAGGACCAGAGGTGATGGGCACAAACTGAACAACAGGACGTCCTCTCAGAACATCAGGAAGCACTTTTTTACTCTGAGGGTGACCGAGCACTGGCACAGATTGCCCAGAGGTGTTGTGGAGTCTCCCTCCTTGGAGAGATTCAAAAGCCAACTGGACATAGTCCCGAGCATCCAGCTCTAGGTGACCCTACTTGAGCAGGGCTATTGGACCAGATGACTTTCAGAGATCTGTTCCAGCCTCAACCATTCTTCAATTCTGTGATTCGACAATCCCAGGGACATTCTTGGTATTGTCTCACTAAAATATTTTTGCAACTTGGAAGGGAAACATATGCTCTTCACACATTTAAAAAATACTCCTTGAAAGACTATCTTTTGGCCTTGATTTACTAGTAACCTATCTCACAAAGGATTAATGTAACATTTGCTATGAAACATATACATTTTTTCTTCAAAAAATTTTCATTTGCCAAGTATTATGGCATTACTATGTCTGAGAAAATAAATTAATCTATCCCATACTTACTCTCTCCTCCCTAAAATTCTCCTTTCTGCCAAGGAAATTTAACCCCATGCTGAAGAAAGCACAAAAGCCACATACCATTTTTTTCTACTCGCTTCTAATTTCAAGATTGCAAATTAGCTATAATGCAGCTCTGCTCTTTGCACAGTTCTCTGTTGTACATCTCCCTCTGTGCATGTGTCTGCTGTCTGGAGCTGATCAGACACAGGAAGTACAGGCAATCTCCTTTTTATTGTATTGACAGAAAATCAGTTTGTTGTTGCCAACTTGAGCAACATCTTTGTGACTCTCAGAATGCTTAAAAACTTAAGTGCCTCTGTCACAAACAATAATGTACCCAGTTAATTATGTCACATATATTACAAAGCAGCAATTTTACTTTCTGGCAGTGGCATAATGATTTGAAAATAAAAAAGGGAAATCAAACAAGTGGTTTGTAAAAATGATAATGAATAAATTCAATTGAATACCGTGAGCAGCATTTTTTGAGTGCTATAAGTCTTTTTCCACCCTCTCTGTCTTCTTCATATACATGCAATGTATTTATAAGAAAAGCAGGCAGTGTTCTTAGATTGTTAAAGACACCATCAATCATTGTCTTGCTTGGTAATGCTTCAATTACTCTGGAAAAATACTGTCATTTTCATGGGTACAATCTGATACATGGAAAATCCCACCCACTCCCTCCCCAAACAGTAATGTTTGCATATGAGAAACGTTGGCAGTGTTGGCAGGATGATGAACCATTAATAAACCTTTCTCTGTGCCTCCCAAGTATTTGGAAAGTATACTGCATGACAGCCAAGATTTTTGTAGTATTAGCTTAATGCTTTGTCACTATATTATTTTCTTCATTGCTTTTTCCTTCTACAGGTTTTGTACGTTCAATATTGTACTTGACACCACAGTAAGCATTCTTGTAGCTTTTCTACAGTAAGTTGCATAAGGCATGAGTAGTGGATATTTGGTAAAACATGGGACTGATACTGATCACCAGCATATATGCAAATTATTTCCAGTATGTTCCTGTCAAGGATTATCAGAACCTGCAACACTACTGAGGGTTCCACGTAATGTGAGGTCACTTCCATATATGAGAGGAGAAAAGAAAGCATTTTGATGTAAAGGAAAACACCAATATATTTATTCCAAAGAAAAATGGAGCCAACAGATCTTCCAGTCTTTTAAGCATATTAAAAATAAAACCCATAGAATGGAGAAGTGGAAAGACAGGGGAATGGCTGAGGGGGAAGGGGAAGGGAGAAAGAGTATGGGAAAAGGAGAGGAGAGGGAGAGGGAGAGGAACGGCAAAAAGAAAGACTAAAGTTTAATAACAGGTAACAACTTAGTGAGAACTATTAGTAGAACACAGTTGTAGATAGTATTACAGAGCTACATTCTATATGCTCTGTCTTTAAATGTTCTTTTTTAGAGGCTGTCTAGTTTCATGTTGTTTTTATGTTCATTCTGTATGTTCAGTACTTCCCTCATTAGATTTTGCTTTTAGGCAGGTCTTAAGCCCTTTACAGCAATGACCATTGCACATTGGTGCAGTATGTAGTTGAATGAAGTCTTGATTTTCAGTGAGAACTTTAAATGCCATCTTCCTTCAATAAATAATCATGAAGAGCTATTTACACTAGTGAGTTCGTGCACCTTTTCCTAAGGTATTTCCTAAGAAATTTCTTCCTTACGTGTCCACACATTTATCAGTGCAATTGTCAGTTCTTTGACCATTTCTTTGCTGATTCTAGATACATATGTGCCAGACTGCTACCTGCATTCCTAAACTGAAATTCACAACATGGGCGTTTTGGTCTTTTAGAATTGAGAAGAAATTCTCTTCGGTGTCAAGTGTCCAAACTGGCCTATTCGTCTGATATTTTCAGATGTTAATCTGAATCTTCAGAGTCTTTCTCTGCCCCCGTGTGACTATGAAACAGACAAATTGTTATATTCCTTCTTGCTGGGACTAACAAATATCATGCTTTCTATCAGCAGGTCTATACAAGTAACTTACCGCAGCCACTCTTGCAGTGTCCTGGAACTGTAGATTCTCTTCTCCCACTTCTCCGCAGCATGCTCAGGGTAGCCCTCTACAACAGGACAACTCCATACAGCACAATTATTTTATCTGTGCTACTTTGCAGGCTTTGCATGCAGCAAAACGGGAGAGTGGGAAGTATATTACATATAAGCCACATAAAAGTAGTATGTTAAGAACTATAGTCTCCAATTGTCAGAGAATAAATGATAAACAGAAAAGTCAAAGATTCAGACATTACGTTGCAACTATTTCTAATATATTTTGGAAGAACAATCTATTATGAAGAAATGCTAGAAGCAGTTGCAAAATCTCTCTCATTTTCTCCCCTTGCTCTCTTTGTCTTGTAACATGCTTACCTTTATTCTGCCACTTTCACACTGGTACAGACACAGTCTGGATCTGTTTTCTACCTCCCATTTGAGTTCAGGAATAATAATCACCTTGATTAGTTTATGCATGTTGTTGTTCATCTCCACTGGACTTAAAAAAAAATAAAAAATAAGACAGAGCATACTTGTTTCTCCCTGAAAAGCATGAAGCTTCATCCTCATGATTATATGAACATCTACCTCAGAGTCACATTGTGAACATCTCAACAAGGGCAATAGAAGGGATTATTACTGTAGATGTGATAGACTACTTCATGTAAGAAGATTTCTCAGTTAATTTTACATAGAGATTATATGTACATGCAAAATTCGGTACTACATCTTTTCTATTTAAACACTGTGTCATACGCAAATATCATTGTGGAAAACAAAACCCTGCATCCATTTGTTAATAGAAACAATCCATCAATACATATGGTTTATACGCTGCTGAATGCTGTGCAAGTCATCTTTGACTCATCTGTATCTAAATCACCCTAAGTAATTTACTAAATCTAAACAGCCTAGGTAAATCTAAATTCAAATTCAATTTATAAGTGAGCTTTTGACTGAATCATATTTTCTCACTTGACCAAATTCTTGGCACAATTCATTAGCTCATTGCTTCCTATAGAGCCTTTGTTGAAAACAACAGAAATATTCAGAGAGTAGAGTCTTACTCTTTTTTCACAAGATTGGCTGATGGTCACCCCATGGAAGAACTGTTTTGTGTCCTGCACTGGTGTAACCTGAGTTGTACAACCTCTGGCTTGCTTCCTAGAGAAAGCATCTCCAGTCAAATACATGATGCTTGTTCATTACCAATACTGCCAGATGAGCACCGCCATTACCACTTTAACTTTCCATTTTTTTCTTCACCAGTAAGACTCACCTGCCTGTGAGGTTTCCCAGGTTTCTAGAGCTTCAACTATAACAAAGACATTAAAAACAGGCAAACAGGGAGGGAGCACAGAAGTATTTATGATTTTTTTTTTCTTCTGGAAATGCACATACTGTACAAGACTAAAAAGAGCACAGATAAGGAACTTGACAGATTGTTCATTTCTGCTGATTTATAGCAAGATGAGGCAGTGATGGTGCCAAAATGCTGTCATTTTGTTTAAATGCAAGATGGAAATAGAGGGAATTTGTTTCAGTATTTAAATCATTGCAAATCGAGTTAGCCTATGTAAAGGCATTTTACAGAAAAGGTTTCATGGTTGTTATTGTCATTTGGGCATGACAAAACAGTGTAATGATTTCACGTTCAAGTTTTTATAGGCTCCCCTTAGGGTGTTAGACAATATATTTAAAAGTCACAGCTAGTCTTGCTGACAAAATTCACATGGCTCCTTATCCCAATTTGCATCTCCCACACTGCAGAGGGAGTGACAGGAGTGGAAGCTAAAAGTTAAGTTGCAGTTATTCATTGCACTCTAATAACATTTCAGTTAATTAAATATTTACTAAACATTCTGGTCCCACATCCCTTTTATACACAAGCTCTAGCAGGGACAGGCAGCTCCAAGGAGCTGACTACGGCTCATCAATTCAAACTCTTTTAGCCCATGCACACAGTCCCTGAAATCGGTGGCAAATCTTCATGCTGGGCAGGTTTCTACCCACCTCAACAGGTTACAAATGCTAAAAACCACACTGTTCCCTGGTGTACCAAATAAGAGCCAACATCTCCAACAGCTTTACCCTCCCCGTCTCTGTGCAGTCTAAGTAAGCTTCTGAATAAATACGTATGGCCAGTTAGAGGTGTCCAGGTTTATACGTTAGAAGTTCAGTAGCAGTGTGCAGTGTGGTGTGAAAATAATGGCTGCATTAGTCACACACAGGGAGTCACAAATGAGTTACGGGGGACCTCTAACCCAACACAAGGCTTATTAACTTGGGCAGAGGACCATGCTTATGCTGCAGTCCTGCCCCTAGGACCAGGATCAGCCTGGCATCTCATAATGCCTGCTAGAAGTCAGCTAGTTCAGTCACATGGCATGGACATGCATGTCGTGTAGAAACTGTCCTCCAAAGAAACTGCAGATGATGCTTTACACACAGACACACAATTTTACATCCAAACACGCATGCCCGTTCAATTCAGCCAGACACATCTTCTTACCAGTGGCACGTGGCTGCCCTTTGGATAGGGGAATGAACTGAGAACATCCAGTGTTACACATATAAGTTATAAGAGATCATAATAAATGGACACAAATTTCAGCTGAGTTTTAGCTTTATCTCACACAGACCTCATGGGAGAAAATTGTACACTTATTTTCCAGTGAAATACAATGACTTAAAAAAGAGATAAAAGAACAGCCTGAGTAGCAGCTCTTTAATGGTGACCAGAGATTTGGACTATTAAAGATATGAATGATGCCTAATAAATTACACTTTTTTCATAGCCCACAAGCTTACCAGATAAGGATCGTAATTACCTAGGAGTACATTTAGCATATAAATGATAGTTACAAACAATAAACGTAACCAAAAACACATAATTTCCATAACATTTCTTTCTCACCCTTTTTAAGATGTTATTTCAAGCTTTGCCTATGTTTGGATATTTCCACTGTTCCCATAATAAACTGAGGGGAATATATTCTCTTCCCATACTAAGTGAAATTTTGTTAATAAAAAATTAACAACAAAACAGATCTCCAGCATTCCCTCATTTTTTTTTTATTCTCCTGAAATAGATTGCTTTAAAAATTTCAGAATTCCTACAACCCTGCTTCGATTAAAACTATTAAGAATAAAAATTTTAAAATGCTTAGAAACCCTACCATTTTTCCAGGAACAAATAACATGTTGTGTGCTAGTTTTCCATCCCCAGTAGGCAGGTTATACTAGTGGCTGAGTTTCAGCCAACAATACAATGGTCAGTGTGACCTGTGAAATTAGTGGGACTTAGTCCAAAGCTTAGTGGAAAGGCATTTCCTTCCAAATCTTATCACTATTCTTCTGAGAGATGGAGACTGGTTTTGATATCATGAGAAGAAATGTCCAAGCTCTAAGTGGGAACATACAACTTGTTGCCACCTGAGAGAATGTTCAATGTCATCTTTGGTTTGCTGCTGGGGAGGAGAAGCAAAGAACATGAAATAGCTCCCTTTTCTGCAAAGAAATAGGACATCAGAGTCCTTGGGTTCAGTCAGCTCACCGTTGTTACAGGGGAAAAAAACCCTGGTTTTCAAGAAATTACATCTAATTCAAAGTCTTTCAAGCATCCATTTGAGTCCTAGATATGTATACAGTATGGAAGCACACCATGCATTAAAATGGCTTTGCACAAATTAAAATGCACAGTTTGCATTTTAATACACAATATCCACAGCAGTGCATATAAAACATATACATTCAAACCATATGTTTCTCCAGATTTAAAACTACTTCTCCTCTTAGTTCATTCTTGTATCATACTGTTCACTCAAACTCCTACCTCCAGCAGCATATAAAGCAGACTGGGACAGAAAATGTGGAAATCACTGACTATAAACTCTTATAAGCCAATACCAAGGAAAAGACACAGAAAACCAAGCATCCACCATTAACCACAATTGTCCTCCATTTTCATCTCAAGATGGCTGTGTTTTACAGTAGAAAGAAAGAAAAGGTGTTTGAGCTAGCTGTAACTACTTAAGACTACATAAGATAAAACACCTTTAATACAACCTAAGAATTCGTTAACTGAAAGTCCTCCATTTGTTGACACATCACACACCCGTTTGTGACCATTGCTGAGGCGTACAGCCTCTCCTAGGCAAGGTGAAAATTATTCTTTTCTTTGTTTGTTTAAGGTTATAAGATAGTCTAAAGCTTTTTGAAGTACTCCAACCTGCAAATGACTTGGACTTCAAGAATGTTAAAAGGGAAAGGTCACAGCTTTCTTACCAGGGAAAACTTGTCAGAATTATGGAAGATTATTTCTGCCCAGTCAGCACATCTGGATGCTCCGTAAGATTCCCAGACTACCAACAAAATTAATAAATGGTGTGTCTTCTCATTGAATTACCGTGGTATCCCATTATTACCCAAGTTAGGTCTCAGAATGTGTGTTTCTTAATCCAAAGCCTCTTTGCTTAAGTCTGAACTGTTCAGAGGCAAACAAAATAAGTCAGACGAGATGGAAATACAGGAATGCAAATATCATTGTATATTCCAAAAATAATGTCTGCTATTCCTATGCATCTCAGCTTCTGGGTGACTGAGAATCCTGTGTTGACAGCCAAATGTATTTGCAACATCATCTGTCTTCAAGCAGAACAGCAGAACTGACCTCGAAGTTTGGCCACACAGCACACAGTTCCTGCTTACATAGAACAGTCTCCTCGAATGTGTCACGAGCCCACACGCGTGTCACACGTCACGTAGACTTGTCTGAACTGGAAATGAAATGAGCAGCAAATATACGCTTCATCTGGCAAAGTCAGCGTTGGCTACTGTACATCAGCTGGAGGAGACTTTTCATACAGCCTTACTCTCTCACCTTGCACTGCTCACCCATCTGTCAGGGGGGGGGCTGTGTCTTTAAACACTTTTAATCATTTCTTGGCTGCCAACACTATAGAAAGGCCTGCGCTGTTTTGCTGTGATCTGGTCAAAAATGCTATAGGAATAAGGATTCTGAACTGAGTGCAAACTACTGACTAACCAAGCACTTCACTTTCAGGAAGGGTCATCCTTTTATGGATGTTGTGATGGACATGAAGAGATTCATCCCTCCGTGCCCTAGACCGACTACAAAATTAATTTACTGCTTTACCTGACTTCAAATGAAAATGTTATTCTTTGACTTTGAGTCATGTCCTCTTCTAAGTCCTTTGAACATACTGGTGGCTTGAAAGTAAAGCTGAAAAAAATGGTCCAGGTTAAATGTTAAAAAGAAAGTACCTTGTAAAATCGTAGAAATTCAGTTAAGTATTGGCATATTGGTTTGTCAGTATTTTTCCATATAGCCCATTGTTTGCCAATGGCTACTGTGCATAACTTTGAAATACTTGTCTTTTAACATGGCAGATGTAAATAACTATGGCATAGTATAGGGAGACTTTATACCTTAAATACATATTTATATGTTCAATGAACAATAGAGAAGTCTCACTACTGCCTGATAAATCATATTTTAAATGCACTCCTTAGTAAACCACATTTACAAAAATATGATTTCTTAAAGACAGTTCAATGAAAAATGCAGTTTATATAATAAGAACATTAAATAGTAAAAAAAGAGTCGTTTAAAATAATCCATTGTGTTATGAAATATGATTTGCTTTAGTATGCAAAAGTCATATTCATTGAATGGAGTTTTAAATAGGCTACATTCTATTGTATTTTACCTTCAGGGACCCTGGGAGTTTATTCTTTCTAATGAGCTGTGTACTATTCACTTAGAAGCTTCATTTTTATTATTATGTATAAGGCTTTTTTTTTTCTCCTTCAGCAAATGTCTTTTTTAAACAAATTCATTCTTTTCCTAGGCATTTTGTTAACTGCATGGGATAATGTCTGAAATGCTTACAGTTTTTCTAACAGTTTGAAAAAGATATATAATGTTTTCAAGGAGACTATTTACATTAGTGATATCCTCCACTAGAATAAGATTGTCCCTTCTGGCTCCGTTTTTCGTTGTTGTCGTTGCTATCCAAGTAGAGTTTGTTTAGTGACACTAAAGAAAAAGAAAATGCCATTAACAATAATGAGTCCTTGCTTAGGCAGGTTCAAATGGGAGAAAAAGGTGGGGGGGAGGAGGATACTCATCTTGGGTACCTTTTCCACTAATGAAAAGTATTTTTGAAAGGTAGACTGTTGTCTTTTAATCCTTGCAAGCCACTTACAGAATGAAATCTAGACACCTTAAGCCACTTTTCTATACTAAGATTATTGAGGATTTCATGGATGGAAAAGAGTTTGGTAAACTTCTGTAGTCTTTAGTTCCCATCTTATCTCTACAGAACTATGTGTGGCAATGTTTGTCAGGATGCAAGATTAAGGTGTTCTGAAAGACAGGGGTAAGATTTATTTGGAGCCATCTTCTAATGGCAAAGTCCATCACAGTTCGGATACATACAGTTCAGATACACACAGATATGCATAGTATAAGCACAGTTAAGATACATACAAGTATCAAATCCTCTTCCACAATACAAAACACTCAGATCATTATTTTTTGTTTACTCATTGCTATAGAGTTCACCACAGACATGACTTACATCACGACATTTTTGTCTCTTCTGCCACAAAAAGTAGGAGGTATCAAATAAATACCTCCCTGCAGTTAGTGGGCTCAGACGAACAGGAGGCACCATTTTGTCCCATAGCACATTCTGAAGCCTTGGACCTGCTTGCAGCATTGTGGATTCAAACAGTTACATGGGTTTTGAAATCATCTGGAGAACATCATGGAAGAACTCTCAGTCTGGAACTAATAAACAGAAAACCATCACCTCTTGCTGAAAATTGTCCTGGGACCCAGATGGCTTGAGGCTAGGAGAGCATGCAAGGGAATGATCACTATCTGCTTACCCTGAGCTTACACTCAGGCTGTTATTCTGGATGGGCTTTTATTCAGACTCAGTATTCACAGTATCTCCACTCTCACATTATGATTACTAAAAGAAAATAAAAAATAAAAATAAAAAAAAAAAGGAAAGAAGCATGAAATTCTGACTGACACTAATGTTTCACTGTTTGAAACTAATGAAGAGCAAATGTGCAGCATTTTGGATCCCCTCAAACATTATTGTTAAATCAGAAATTAGGAACAGACTCTAATCTGTGGAAGTGTGAATTCCTCAGTACTCCTGCTAAATGCTCGTTGCTTTCTCCCGCTGTGTGAAGTGCCCTAAAACTGAGCGGACGCCCCAGGCTGCTCCCAGGCTGGGTCTCCTCCCCAGCTACACTGGAGAGAAGGAAGGAAAAGTCCTTCAGATCTGGATAGCAGGAGACAAGAGAGTCCTTCCCACTGCTCCCTCTTTATAGAATCATAGGATCATAGAATCAGCTGGGCCGGAAAGGACCTTCAAAGGTCATCTAGTGCGACCCCCCTGCAGTCAGCAGGGACACCCCCAACTAGACCAGGTTGCCCAGGGCC
>JAOXJM010000023.1:59042649-59058993 GCA_026413425.1 Tringa solitaria
GCCTTGCCTTGCCTTGCCTTGCCTTCCCTTCCCTTCCCTTCCCTTCCCTTCCCTTTCCCTCCCTTTCTTTCCTTTTCCTCTCCCTTTTTGTTTTCTTTTCTTTTTCTTCTCTTCTCTTCTTTTTCTTCTCTTTTCTTTTTCTTCTTCTTTTTTCTTTTTCTTCTCTTTCCTTTTCTTTTTCTTCTCTTTTCTTCCTTACCATTGTTTTCCAATGCAATGAGAAGCAATAGGATATAAAATGCAAACTCTCATTCCCAAACCCATAAGATAATCATGTACCTTCTGCTGTTGCTGCTGTTCCTGCTGCCAGCACTGTCAGCAGCTCCAGTGCTTCTATAGCAACAACTACTTCCAACTGTGCAATACTTGCAAGTAATTTAGGTGCATAAAACAACAACGTTTTAGTGAGAGCTGCATGTTATACACCTGAAACATAGCATTTGTCAATAAAACCCAAGCCCGCCTCCAATTATAATCTTTCTGTATCTTTCAGTCCCCTCACCACACTTTCCTGGGCAACATCAGTTTGCAAGGAAATTTTAGGAGCAAAAAAATTCCCCATCCTAACACCAAATATAAACAAAACAAAATACACAGAAATTTAGGAGCCAAAAAAGCATCCCAGAGAGTTACTGACAGGTAAGCACAGATATCGAGGTAGGGTGACCATTTTAAGCAAAAACAAAGCAGCCGGAGCATTTCGCCTTTGTTCAGGAATCTGCCCTTTGCCTTGGACTATGCAGGGGGGCACGTTTCATCTCTTCAGAGTCCTAAGGACATTTCTCAAGCTGTGAGAGCAGTAACCTAAATCCCAAAACTCTCTTGGCCAATCCAGGATGTTTGGTTACTGTCTGTCATCCAGAAAAGAAGTATAGGCAGACACAGAGAGAAACATACTTGAACCCGTCTTTTCCCACTGCTAAAGATCACCACAAATCATGAGAGGAACGTGGGGCGTAACGAGACAACGTAGGCTCATTATGCATGTGGACATGATAATGTGATTCGTGTATTTACTCACTTCAGTGCCTGGGTTTTCCACCCCTATAACGTTCTACGGTTTGAAGAAAAAAGTGTACGTTAAAGAAGCATAAAGCTGAATCAAACAATAACATTTGCTGGACTTGGAACACATCACACACACAAACACTTGAATCTAGCACTTCTGCTTGCCTAGCAAGGCTCTGTAAACTCCTGTAAATTGTAGCTTCCTCTGCAAAGATCAATAAATGTGAAGATTTCACACCGCACTTCCAGGGGTACCAGCTGCTGCAATATTCAGCGGGGATGTCACCTAATGCTGTCACCTAAAGACTGGACTTAGCAGGAAGTTCTGCTCACAAGGAGGCGAGTTGAAGCAACAAGTAGAGTAAATTACTGAAACAGAGTTCAGAGTATGAAAAGGGCCTGGTTCCTGATATCCCCAGATGTGTTTTGTGCTCACAAGTTTAATCACTACCAGCAGAGCTCATACACTTGAATACTTTTACTATCCCAGCACAGTATTAATTCTCTAAGTGTTGCTCATGTTCCTGGATTCCTGTCCACACTGATAAAATTAATACAGAAGTGCATGCAATAGAAAATCCACCTAAGTGAATGTTCGAATTCTTGCATTTCTTTATCACTCTTGCACCAAGACTGAAAAACCAGAGAAATATTATAAACAGTGTGAAAGTGGCATCTTCATGTTTGTTTGTCTTTGCCAAATTTCATACCACTTCTCAATGTAGCAGCCTACAAAAAGGCACATATCTGCTTTTTTTCTGACAGAGACAATGCCAGATTCAAACACTTAATCCCTCATCTACAAGGAGAGGGAAAGGGCCAAATTTCATCTTCTGCCAATAGAGGGCAGCTTGCTTCCTTCCGAAAACCGACCCATTCTGTGTTCGTGGCCCCACTTGGCGAGGCTTCTGTGGAAACACCTTTTAGCACCAGGTTAGATTTCACCATCCCCACTGGCTCTCCTGAATCGGTTTGCAAGAGAATAAGACACAGCCCACCCACCACATCCCAGAGCATGTGCCTAACAAGAAACAAAGATGCAGCCCTGTGGCTAGAAGATTACAAAAGCACGGGCTGGCTCATTAAGCTAAAGATGGAGACCTGGCTGCCATCAGTCTGTAGGATGTTTCTGTTGCAGGATGTGGAAGTTCTTGCTGTCAACAATCCTTGCCTTAACCCTGGAAAACTGTGGGTAAAATCATAAACTTTCTGTATAACTTGAACAAAATTCAAGTGTGAATGAAACGTATCTCTGCCTCAGTGGGACCATGGCGACAAAATTTGAAGACTCTTAAATTCCCTTTTGCAAACTACAAATCCTATTGTGCCCAGCATCCGGGCAAGGTGGGGGAAGAAGATCTTATTAATCCAGACATTAAGTAAGATGGGGCTTTAACTGAGGCTGATGGTTCATATAAGGTGTAAATCCTGTAGATAACTGATAAATGCAAGAAAGGATAACCAAAACTGTGTTCCAGCATCAGTCTTTTGGGAAAGTCTAACGAAGAGGATTGTTAATTGGACTTCTCTGTCTTGGCACTGTTAACCCTTCTTGGCCCAGACTCCTCTGGAGAGCGAATAAATACCGTAGATCCCACCTTTTGTTGGAGTTGCTTGTTACTGTGTGTGAAGAGACCACAGTTTGTTGGTAGATGGATCCACCTATATTAAAGTCTGAGGTTTTTCTTCAGCTCTCAATTTTTCACCTTCTGTCCCTGCCACAGCTGAGTGTCTGCTTAAAATTTGTTTTCCACCACAGCACTTCTAGGCTTTTATTACCACTGCTGTTCACAGCCTTTGGATTCTCATACCCTTACACACTCCTCGTTCTCGTTAGAAGTCTCTGCTGGCTAAATGCTCAGCTTCATCATTCTTCCTACCCTAAAAGTGAAGGGAGACATGAAATGTACTTCCCTCCTCTGGGGGGCTCATCATTGCATAGTGTCCTGCTAAATCATTCATGCCAGGAACTATTTATCTGTGTGCCTGAGAAAAGCACTTCTCCAGATCAAATGCTATGTCTTTTTGGACTAGTACCCTCCAAACAGACATGAAAGCAGACAGACATGATCTTCCCAATTTGTTCTGTTAACCTACTCCCTCACCCATTTCCAAGTATGCAAGCAAAACATTGTTCTACTCCATCAATAAATTCAGCATCATACTTTCTGGGAAAAAAGTTAAACCATTTCTCACAAAGATCTCTTATTCCATTATTTATTTATTTTTCCTTTGCCAAATACCCTTCTCTGGCTTCTTGACTGATATTTTTCTTCAAGAAAAAAATATACATATATGTCATGTCTCAGTACTACTTGTATGTACACATACATAAAGCCAAGTTTAGGAACACAATACATAACATAGTCATTTTCAACAGTGATTTGAAAACATAAAGACTCCCCAGACTATTCTAAACTACATGCAGAATATCAACATGATAGACAAAAGAAGAAATCTCATAATGTCAAGAAAGCATACTGAATAGATTTTTTGGGGGAAAAAAAATTAATTACTTTAGTCTCTCACTGAATGATTTGGCCCTGAAAACATTCCATGCACTATTAGAGAAACACTGAAGAGATTCAAAAGACTGTAACAAAGAATGGAAACAAGTGTCATGCTTCATAAAAGACCAGACATTTGGTTCAAATCAAAATTATTATAGCATCAACTAAGGCAATCCCAAATGTTCAGAAATCATAGAACTAGTTACAAAAGAATGATGATATTTCAACTAGTCATGGAAATCTTTTTTAATGATAATGTATTGTATTTCTTTTTTATTTGTGTGTGGCTTTTGTATCTTTAGGGTACACTCTGCTTACATACTCATACTTCTCTGCAGACTGAAATGAAAAACAGAAACAGTTTATTGATGATGTAGTCACGATGTTATACAGCATACTTGGAACAACAGAAGCAAAATGAGAAGAATAAAGTTGCTTATTTAATCACAGGATTCCATCAGCTGGGACTTTAATCAAGATACCAAAATAAAACTGTAGAAAGTAGCAAGCACTTATTAGGTTGAGCTGGCTGTCTTGTAAAAAGCGTACAACAAATATGCTACCATAAGTCTGGTTGCCTGCCTGAGAGAGGGATGGATGCAGAGCTGGCCTGTTGAGACTTTGTCCATAGAGAAAACCACCGTCCCAGCACCATACTGGTGCCAGGTCCAGGAGAAAGCTGTGGCTTCAGCCTGCATCCTACTTTCTAACTCAGAGACTGAGAAGCTGTCTCAGCATGGACACCCGAAAGCGCACACAGGTCACTCTCTAGCTCATTTAGTGTAGATGATAAAAATAGCATGATATCTGCATCCTCTCCAAACATCTCATTTGAGAGTAAAAACTCATTCTTTATCATTAGCCAGCTCAATCGAAAGCTCATTATTGACCCTATTTCTTTCTTGAATTTGATCTCAGCAATAAACCAAGAAGTGTTTTCATCCTCCTA
The DNA here is from genome assembly GCA_026413425.1 of Tringa solitaria. Taxonomy (NCBI): domain Eukaryota; kingdom Metazoa; phylum Chordata; class Aves; order Charadriiformes; family Scolopacidae; genus Tringa; species Tringa solitaria. Next base: position 59,047,117 of record JAOXJM010000023.1, read on the forward strand.
CTGCCCTCCCCCCCTGCAGGGCAGTCGGCCAAAAAAGCAAGCCAGCATCATCACCACAGCATGATACTGTAATCCTGCCCAACATTTTGCTTCGTGCCATTGCCACATGTGCACGCAGAATAAAGCTGTGCGGAGTGTAGGCACACAGATTGTGTTCTGCGCCGGGGGGAACTGCACTGGAGCAGTCCAGTCATTCCAACGTTTCTGCTTTGAATGTATTTCCAACATTAACGGCAGCCTTGTCACAGGCAAGCCTGAAATACTCAACGTGGTGAGGAACTGACACTGTTAAAAGTGAATGTGAAGACATTTCATTCAAATTCTGTCCTGTCCACTTCTTCCCCGGCTTCGGGTGCTGTCAGGTTTGACAACGCTGACAATGAAGAGGTCGGTGCTGATGGGTGACAACAATGGACGAGAGCAAAAAGAGAAAACTTCCAGATAGGAGTCTGGTAACATTACACGTTTGGGCTCTGTCAACCCAAGTGATTAGAACGAGGAAATAAATAAGACCCGGTGTGAACAGTTGTTCCCGTATCACAGGCTCTGCATGAATATATTCAACGCAGAGGAGAGAACCGAGCAGCACACACAGGTTCGGGGCTGACTCTCTTTATTTCCATAAGATGTTAATCATAAAGACTTCGTCAGATTGACCATAGATGGCTTTGTTCCTGCTTCAAGGTAGTCACGAAGCCAAAACTTGGGGATATAATAACTCAGTCTTGCTTTCAGACGACAAATAGAAATAAATTCCTCTAGGATTTGTTCATGATGAATGATACCTTAAGGGTAGTTTGCTAATTACTGTAGAAATAAAATCAGACACAGCACATTACTATTGAAGGAGTGAAACAAGCATATTATTCCTGTATAAATATGGCCTTGGATGTTTTGCCACCAAACTTTTTTGCAGAGGTGCAGAAACATGAAAAGCTGAAAAACCTGTCAATCTTAAATATATTCACAGTTAGTCTAGCTTGCAAGGAAACTGAGAGGAGGTGATTTCAAAAAGGTACTTGATACCTACAATTTCTACCTAGTAATTATGCCATCAGTTTTTTCTTATCAGAAAGCAGCATTAAAAAAATTAAGAAGAGGAAATGCTAGGACAGAAGCAAGCATTTAAATCAAAAAAAGGAATAATGATACTGTAGAGCTTCTAATTTTCATTCTTCCCTTATACAGCCCACTTTAAAATGAAGAAGTGGCATCCACTGTCTTCATGAGTATATGCATAATTACAGATAACCGGCTTACAGGTATTTCAGTCCACATTATTAAACTCATCAGCTGAGAGTTGTTTGTGAGACTCACTCACTCACAAAGAATTGTCCATTTCTAATAACCTTAATTAGTAATCTTTGACCACAACAGGCTTCAATACTTGAGCTAGCAGCAGCGCTCTCGACCCTTGCCATAAGTGACTTAAAGAGCTCAATCTGTGTAGCTTATCAAAAAGATTGAGAGGTGACTTGATTACAGCATGTAAGTACCTTCACAGGGAGAAAATACAAGGGCTCTCTAATCTAACGGAGGCATAACAAAACCTGGGAGCTGGAAACTGAAGTCAGGCAAATTAAGTGAGAAATAAAGCATGCAGTTTCTTAACTATAAGGAAGCAAGCACTAGAACAAGCTCCAAAGGTGTGAATAGATTCTTGAGCTCCTACGGTCTCAAGAACAACATCAGATGCCTTTCAGGAAGTTATTCTTTAGCCAAACACAGTGTGCTTCAGCTGAAACACAGGTTGTTGTGCTCAGCTACAGGGGATCTGGGGGAATGTAATGACCCGTGATATGCAATAGGTCAGACTTCAGCATCTATTACTGTGGGAGAAGCATTTTTTTTTACTATGCCAGATGATGTTGCTGCAAAATAGACAGACTTTCAAGCACGCAAGCCTTCCTTCGGGTCTGACATAGACTGAAGGAGCAATTTACAAAGCTAAAAACAAGTTGAAAACAACTGCACCACGTTTGGCTGTTGTTACCTGTGTTCCCCATCCTGGGTTAAAACAGCAGTGGGTAAAAGAGAGGGATACTGACATGGAGCAGGGATCTTCATCCCACACTTTTTTAAAGTGGTGCTAGTAATAAAGGAATAGACTAGAACCCGCTTTTTAACCACAAAACACAAACAGAACAACTGCTGCCTCTTCTTCAGAACAACTTGCTGATCCCAGGTGTTTTGTTAGAACGCATAGCAGGAACAGGGAAGTGTATAAACCTATTCAAGTCCTTTTTTTTCTTTTTTTTTTTTTCTTGTATTTTAAAGGTAAGGAAACTCTGAAAGCTTTCTGATGAGAACTCACCACAAGCTCATCGGCTCTTTCCTACTGTTCTTGTTATGGCAGAAGTAAGCCATATTTAAAGCAATATATAAGGCTCCATTACCCGTTATTAATCTCCCACACAACAGATCATTGATTATAAACTAGTTGGTCAGACCTCAGCAGGAGGTTCATAACCATTATTCCATTATGTCAGTGAAACTACATTAATATACGATGGCTGAGAAAGTCCAGAAGATTTGCCCTAGTCATTGTGAAACAGGATTTTCCCATTGTCCCACCTCTGAGTTTGCATTTTAAAGATTAAGCTATGTATGTAGTATGGCAATAGCAAGGAAAAAGTATTTCAGTCACTTTTGCTAGGACACTAACAATAGATATTACAATTGGCAAAGTAGTTAAGCTATTTATATGCAAAATAAACTTTCAAACCATTTTTATTTAAGTGGGGGAACTGAGAATATCCATGCTGTGGAAAGTGCCAAAGAGGATGCTACCTCATCTGCAGATTTCCAAGAGCAAAATTTCACTGGCTTCAACACACCTAAACCATAAATGAGGCACCACGTAGGCCTATTTAATGATCTCCAGATGTTTATGCATCCAGCCTGTTATTTAACCTGGATTGTCAGGTGAAGTAGATGGTTTTCTGGAGCAACATTTGTGAGTTTGCTGTACTGGGCTAATTAACTGGTGTCTCTTAATCTCTGTAATTTAAGTAACCCTCTTAGTAACAATGTTCCTAGAGCTCCTTAAGTGGAACCTGAAAGTTTTTAGCCTGTCTTTTCTAATTAAGCGTTCTACACAGCTCCACTGATAACTAACAAACAAAATTTGGTAAAAGCACTAAAATCATCAAACAGGGAATGACAGACCAGAGTTATGCACTTGCACTGCTGAACATCAGCAATCTTTTCCAGGCAAACTGTCCATCACTCAGTCACATTTTCCTCTTTACTGCTATCTTGTGCCCCAATTTATGGGCAGAAAAAGAGGACAACTTTACAGACTGTTCCTACTGATGAAGGATTATCAGAAGCATAGCAAACTTCAGCTCCTCTTGATCCTGACACAGACCATCCAATTAATATCAGCAGTGCAATTAAAGCACATTTTATGGATTGAAGCAGGGCTGACCTGCTGGTGACAAGCTCTGAGGAAAAATACCTGGGAGTCCTGGTGGACAACAGGATGACCATGAGCCAGCAATGTGCCCTTGTGGCCAAGAAGGCCAATGACATGCTGTGGTGGATCAGGAACAGTGTGACGGGATAAGGCAAAGATGGTTTCCCTTGGCTCTGCACCACTTCTCAGGAGCTGCAGAAGTTTGGGGAGGGCAGAATCACCAGCAAGGATGATTTAAAAGAAAAAAATAAATAAATTTGTACGACAATATTATTCAGCAGCTCCCAGGAGTTGTGTTGGATATTGTAGGAGTCACATTACAAATTCCCAAGTCTTTCAATACTTTGGGATGCGCTAGGTATGGTTATGAGAAGTTGTCTCTCGCTACGCACAAAGTAAGGTGGCAATTAGAGATGCACAACACCATTCCTGATGCCATCCATTTATCCCTCATGGAACATAAAGGCTCTAGGGTTCTGCAGTTCAGTGATATTTTAGAAAGAAAAATGAGCAGCAGATCTTTCTTTGGGACCGCTCAAAACAGAGTTAAGCATAATTTCCATAGCCTAAATCACATCTTTATTCTGGTACCCACTGTTCTCCAGAGAAAATTAGAAACTAGGTTACATTGGAGAAACTGTTTGCTGTTCTGTCTTATCTTCTCTAAAAATAATAAAATTGCTCACCTTCAACCTTGTATTACTTCCTACACTCAAAATATATTCCATGTCTCAGGACCACAATGTGACAGAAAGTAAAAAAGTTTTGCTGAAGGCTTAGTTGTGCTCTTTATGTTTATTCACAAAGAGAAAATACTGGCATTTTTTCCCTCTTAAAGTACCAAAGATGAAATGGAAATAATTAGACACAGACTTGCTTTGGTTTTGTTAGTCAGTGCTTCACCTTTTTATACTTCAGTGCTCAGCCTAGCTTGTTTGTATAATAACTATATGATCACTTGAGAAGATCACTTGTGACAAGATGACAGGACCACAAAATAAAGTCTTCAGGAAGTAATATAGAGGTTAACGTATTCGCAAGCCAGCTGTGAGGGAAGAGGCTTTATTCTAAAGAGATAAGAGTTAACAATGACCAAATTGATTAGAAATATATGAAAACAATCCTCTCAAAAACGCCACTAAAAATAATAAGTTTTGTAGAAATGCACTTGTCAATGAAACTTAGGTCCAGGATTAAATTTCTGCTTCAGATGACATAGCGTAAAACATTCACCTGTGTGTGAGAGCTCTGACTTCAAATCCTGATCGACTTAATGCAGGAGCGTAATTCTAGGTTCAGCAGTTCTCAAGCAAGTGTCAAGCCGATGAGATACAGACCCCATATTTTATAAGCACTGGAGGTAAAGGTATTGCATCTGTATAAAGAAATTATCAGACCATGGATGAAAAGAGAAGTATACATAGGCATCATTCAGGTAGGAAAACAGGACCACAGTCCATCCAGCTTTAAATCAGACACTGAGAAGAGACCAGATTCTTACTTTCCCCCAGTGACTGTAGAGAGAACCTTAGGTCACTAGTTCAAATACAGTATGTGCTACAGAAAAGTAACTGCAGGTGCCATCTTCCCACTATTTAGCTTCACAGTCTGTCACTGAGATCCAGATGAATCTAACCAGACCATTAGAACCCAAGATGAGTCCTGCACATGGGACTATTTTTTTTTGTGGGGTGGGACTTTGAAAAATTAATGTCTCAATTTTTTTTTTTAGCATAGGAACAGAAACAAATACAAGATCTTGATAATTTGGAGAGGGAAGAATTCGACTGTTGTATTTGAGCCAGGCTTGCTAAAGCTGAGCAAAGAGTACTGCAAAAATCTGCAGGATTTGAATTAATATTCATTATACAACAGCGGTAAGAGTATACAGGTGCCAGAGACTTGATGATTGAGGAGATAAACCAGCGATGCCTAGAGCATATTCAGGTGGCAGAATCCCTCAAAATCAGGTCTAGCTGCAGGCAAGAAAGATGAAGAATCCATCCCATTTTTCTCAGCTACAGAGAAGGAAATACAGCTTTTGCAACCTCATAGCTGTGTGTCATCCAGATCCTCAGACAGTCCAGACTACCAGACTGATAATGAACTCCTGGTGAATCCAAGCAGAATACTGTCAGACAAGATAGTAAAAATATTTTAAGCCAGCTGCTGCTAACTTTCTTTCAGAAACACAAAAATAGCTCTTATTCGCACCTGGCACTGTGTCTGTGGGAAGATGACACGGAGCGCACAATAATTAATTTCTTGATATAAAATTTTCAAATATTTGAGGTGTCTGAAATGGTTTAAAACTTGTGTGAGGACACTTTGAATATATGAGCATATTTTGCCTTATGTAATTGCAGGTATGAAGGTGAGTATGGTGCAGGGATATTTTCCACAACTCACGTGTCATTCCCAACAGACAAGGATAAGTTTGCAGAGGGTACGTGTTTGTGAACAGTCACATAAAGAATTGTGCATTTTTTAGTCTTTTTTCTGAGGGGAGAGTATCAATAGTTGCTAGATTAATAATGTATTTCCTGTATGATTAATTTATTTTTGTAATATTTAACTAGAAGGAAAAAAAAAAAGGAATGTCTTTTTGGCATCTAGCACTCACAGATTTCCTGGAATAAGTGAAAGTTATGAAGATGAAAATGACACGTTTAACATATTCCAAAGACAGTCTGCAGTTGCTTACTATTTTAAGATATGTATTCCCAAGACAAACCTTTATTTTTTGTTGAGCAATAGAAAAATTCAAGTTATTATTATTTTCATGGCCTTTGACTTTTGGGGATCATGTACTCTGGGAGATTAGGACAGTGGTTCTGACCTACTTATTGTATAAAATGTGTAATGTATTCAAGACTTAAGTCCTCTTTCTCTATTAAGAGTTTCAATAAGATTTGTTTACATAATTTGATCAGAAGAAGAGAATTATTCTACAATTCCAAATTTCACTTAACTACAGAAGTCTTACAGAAATACTGAAATGGAAAAAAAAAAAAAGCCAAAGAAAACCAAAACAAGATCATAAAGTCTGCCAGGAAGTCCAGCATGAGCATTATAGGTGGTACACAGATGAAGCAAAAAAAAAATCCGATCTACTACTTTGGCTCAGATTTATTTTTGTGAGAATGTATTTGAGCATGAAAACCAGAGATGATTGGATCAGGACTAGAATCCTTTCTAGAAACTTTCAACTCTATAATTAGAATACATCTTTTCTAAATAGATAACTTTTAATACTAGGCTTTCTCTAATTTTCAAAGTTGAATTCTTTGCCTTATTAAGGAAGCTAATATACTCTCAAGTAGAACTATATTTTCCTATAATTTACAAAAAGGCTTTCATTAAAAAAAAAAAACAACAAAAAAACCCAACAAAGTAAATATGGATGCTGGTGGACTTTAAACTGCATAAAATAAATTTATAAACTTGGCATTGCTGTAGGTTATCACTGTTAGTAGTAACACAATGTCTTACAACTCTGCAAAGTAATCTGGACATGTGGAAACCTCAGTCAATATTACACATTTAAAAATCAGTAGTGTTTGTCCCTCTGGGACACTGTCAGCTCTACAAAGGCTGGAAGATCTGAATGCCATGCCTGCAAGTAAGCCACTAGCAGAAAGAATCAAACATACCATTTTTCTGTGGTGTGGGGACTTTATAATAAAAGAGGAAACATCTGTATTACCCAGCTGCCAGTACAGGAGGCAGACACATCACCAGCCTGAGTGGAAGCACAGTTTACACTTACAGAAGTGTGAGCTTACCCACAGCTTATAGAATTTCCATTCCTTTTTTATTCAAATAGAGGCAAATACTAGGTATATGATGATACTTAAATTTAAAGCAAAAGTAAGATAAATAGGCACATGTAGGTAATGGTGTATGTTCTAAGATGGTTACGAGAAATAGTACAAATCTCCAGTAACAGAAAATAGCAATGATCACTCTGCTAGTTAGGAAGTTTGAAAAATTTAACGGTTCAGAATACATACGTTGCAAGCGATTGCACTTCAGTTGTGCTGCACGTGTGTGGGTAGTGATGGATCTGCAGCCTTAGCCCTTAAGGAACTGGGAAACTATTGGTGGTGGACTCTTGTAGTGTGGAGAAAATACAGTATTGTGGAGAAAATACGTATCTGTAAAAGTACAGAAATAAGAAAGAAACTAAAGTGGAAGCGTGAAATCTGGAAACACAAACACACAGGATCTTGGAAGGAAAGGAGAGAGGGAAGATGGTAGAGTGCTTTAATGATCCCAAAGAACCTTGTCATAAAAGGAACTGTGTGATACTACCGATAAATGCTGCTGACCCTCATGGAGTGATTTTGCACTTTTTGGCCCATGCATCCTGATGGTTTGCTGGGAATCATTTGCCATAGTGTAAATTACGGATGTCATTGCACTGGTGCTACACCAGATGAGATACACTTGTACTATGCCATAGCTTACTCACATGCTAATTTGAAAAATCAATAAAGTTAACAAAGAAATAGCATTTTTTCAGCTGGCCAGTATTAAAATGGTGAGGACTATACTGAGAGGTAACTAATGAAAAGGAAGAAATGTACTTGTGAATTTTATTAGCTCATTTTCTAGAGACAAGGAATCCCCGGAAGACAAGTCAGCCCATCGACAGAATACACAGACAGCAAATGCCAGAAAAGATGGGCACCATACAAATATATATTACATTATCCATCCTCTCCCCAACAGGGAAACAGTAAACAGCATATGTCTTCAGAAGTGGGACTCCCAAAGTGCAGAGCAATCTGATCCCAGGAAATCCAGAGCTACTCAGGGTAAAAAGGAATGATACAGCTTTCCCCTCACCTCTACCACATTAGTTTCTCTCAGCCCTTTCATGGCAGATAGTCTGAAGTGGGGGTTTTTCAGTTTATTTGGAGCATGCATGTATATTTTTCTCTAAACAATGTAGGATATGATATTTTCCTGCTTATTAGTCAGATTGCATAGCTTCCGTCATTCCTTTTTCCTCACTGTATTTGTCTGCCACCTCATCTCTCCACCTCACAGATGTAGCCAAGCTAAAATCAAGAAAGCTTTTGTGCTTGTTCTGAAAGGGATCAGTCTTCTTTGTTCTACCCAAATTCAGATTGATCCAGTCTCTCTTTTTGTCCTCCCCAGCACCATCTCTATATTGCACAGTATGGTTGAAAGGGGATGGAATTTGAGAAACAGGATCTATAACCTTTCAACCTATAACCTGTCCCTTTTCACTACACGATCAGTTATTTTCCTAGTTTGTCAGAATAATGAGAGAATTTAATGATCACAGGATGGTGATCATTAGGTGTTGGAAGGGACCTTCATAGGTATTGGAAGGGACCTTCGGAGATCATCTAATCCAACCCTGCCCAGGTAGGGTCACCCAGAGCAGGTTGGACAGGAATGCATCCAGGTGAGTTTTGAATATCTGCAGCAGAGAAGGAGACTCTGCCTGAGGAGACTCCACAACGTGCCTGGGAAGCCTCTTCCAGTGCTCTGTCACCCTCAAAGTAGGGAAGTTTTTCCTCAAGTTGAAATGGAATTTCCTGTGTTCCAGTTTGCGTCCGTTGCCCCTTGTCCTGTCACGAGGCACCACTGAAAGAGTCTGGCCCATCCTCTTGACACCTGCCCTTTAGACATTTATAAGCATTGATGAGATCCCCTCTCAGTCTAAAATTATTATTAAACCAAATTACGTTAAAGCAACAGCTACCCTTTTGAAAGTTATTAATTTAAACTAGACAACATTAAATTCAAATTCCTGACAGAGTTGATTGGTTTATGCTAGATCATGCTCTCATAGTCTATATATTCTCTGTGTCTTCTGATGAGAGATAGATATTTCTCTTGTGGAAGAAAAAGTGTTTTGGTAACAGGTGAACCAGTTAAAAATACACTCCTTTAAACAAAGCGGTAGATAAAAACTGCCCTCTTGTTCTCTGAGCTTTTTATTTTTTTCACACGTTTTCTGTTGAATAAGAGCAGGGTCTGTAAATATTGCCTGCTGTGTTCTTTCTCCAGATATAGATATCCACAAGTTCAGCTACTGGAAGAGAAGTCATGTGGCCATTCCAGCTCATGTCATTATACTATAAATAGATATCCACAGGCATAGGAAGGAACCTTGTTGTGCTGCTGTTCACAGTGATGACTGACTGTACTAATGTTTTCCCTTTTGGTAATGTAATCTTAGTTAATGACTGCTTCCCTCAGTACTCTATTTTGGGAAAATATATTGAATTATATTCCCGGTTTATCATTTCTTATATTAATTACATCTAGAGGTCATGTGCTAGCACTTTTAATATTTAATGTTTTGAAAATAAATTAAAATACATAATTTCAGGATAACTAATTTCCAGATATTACAAAAGGATTACAGAAACAATTGTGCTCTATATTGTAAATCTAGATGACTCAAATGATGGCTAAATGGAGGCTGGGTCTTTCCTCTTTAGGATACCAGTTCAAATCCATCTGATTTACTAGAGACAGAAAGCCAGTGTCAAATATGGATGGTTGAGTCATTTGCTGGAACAATGAAACTGATTTAGGCTGGGATTTTGAAGGCATCCCAGAAGTACCTAATCTCCTTAGGTACCTTTGAAAATCATAGTCTCAGCGTTTTTTTCACTTCACAAAGTCATTCACAAAGTATAAAATCCTCACTCCATTGAAATCAATGGGAATTCTGCCCTTGACTTCAGCAAGGCCAGGATTCAAACTGTTCAGGCCAAGTCTTACTTTGTTCATTTCTTTTTTACAGCAGCCAGTTTCCAAGGATGGGACTGACTGTGTTTGAAGTGCTGTTTTCGAACTCTTCAGAATTTTTTTATTGCACCCCAACCTATGTATTATTACTTGCTTTGTGAGTAGGGGAATGGTGGGAAGCAACCTTAGCAAGAAGCTGCTGAAAACAAGAGAATGATCTGAGTATGAATAACGTTGTTTGGATACATCCATTTGTTGAAAGACATTCTCCAAACTGTTAGTCATGCTGTGACACATTTTAGAAATCCCAGTACTGCTCAGGGTCCTAAATTCTGTCAATGCCTGTAATGAAAGTCAGAGCCCAATAAGATTTCATAGAATCACACAGAGTCACAGAATGATATGGAAGGGACCTTTGGAGATCATCTAGTCCAACCCCACTGCCAAATGAGGGTCACCCAGAGCAGGTTGTACAGGAACACAACCAAGCAGGTTTTGAATATCTTTGGCAGAGGAGACTCCACACCCTCTCTGGGCAGCCTCTTCAGTGCTCTGTCACCCTCAAAGTAGAGAAGTTTTTCCTCAAGTTGAGATGGAATTTCCTGTGTTCCAGTTTGTGCCTGTTGCCCCTTGTCCTGTCACCAGACACCACTGAGAAAAGCCTGACCCCATTCCTCTTGAGACCCAGCCTTTAGATATTTATAAGCATTGATGTTTTGTTAATTAAGCTAGTTAGGAAACAGAGGTGAAAGCTGAACATAATCACCCCTTTTTACAGATAGAAAGCAAAGGCACAAAAATCTGAAATGAATTTTCAGACATTATTTAAGAAGAAAGCTACCCATCCAAGAGCTTCATTAGGTCTTCAAAATCCTCATCAAATATAACCATTTAATCTCTCTATCTATAGTCACATTTTCATTCAAATACTTGCATGTAAAATATTAAAATTTTCATACACTACATCTGAGCATAAGAAGCACAGCAAATCAAGCCATTCTCAGGGTTTAAATGAATGGGGTCTGATTTTGTTGGAATTCATCTCTCCTCAGCACAAAGAGCTCAGCAGGATCCTGCTGATGACACCAAACTGAGTGGTGAGGCGAACCTGTCAGAAGAGAGAATCATCTTACATGGGACATGTTGGAAGAGTGGTTACCAAGAAGAGTATGAATTTTAACAAATTGTAGAGTCCTTTACCTGGGTCAGAATAAACAGAGCCCAGAACAGGCCAGGATCTATGTGGCTGGGGAACAGCTTTGCTGAAAGGGATCTGGGGGTTCTAGTAGACAAGAAGCTGAACATGAGCCAGCAGTGTGCTGCAAAAAAACAAAGGCAAATCAGATCCTGGGCTGCATCCACAGGGGGATGACAAACTACATCCCACTCTACTCAGTGCCTGTCAGGTCCCACCTGGAGTATTGTACACAGTTCTGGTCCCCACAATTCAAGAAATACAAGGACAGACTGGAGAGGGGCTGAAGGAGGATGACAGAGATGTCCAAAGAGCTATAGAGCGTGCCTCGTGAGGAAAGACTGAAGGAGTTAGGTCATTTCTTCCTGGAGAAGAGAAGGCACAGGGGGAACCTCATCACAGTATTCCAGTACTTAAAGGGTGGCTTCAAAGAGGTCAGAGGTTCTCTCTTCACAAGGAGTCACATGAAGAATCATAGAATCATAGAATGGTTCAGGTTGGAAGGGACCTTAAAGATCATCCAGTT
>JAOXJM010000023.1:59080622-59097849 GCA_026413425.1 Tringa solitaria
GCCTGGCCTTGAACCCCTCCAGGGATGGGGCAGACACAGCTTCTCTGGGCAACCTCTTCCAGTGCCTCACCACCCTCACAGCAAAGAACTTCCACTTCTGTTTCAAAAGCTGTATTACTGGGATCGAGGGGCTCTTTCTTCAGCACCTATTACACCTAATTGACAATAATGCAGACAAACACCAGGGCAGGTTTCCATCCCACCCGCTCAGAGCAGAGGTCTGTCTGTGCACATCCCAAGTATATGTGACCCCAGGAATACACAAGCATGGTTTAAACTGCTTGAAAATATTTTCAAGAATATGCTGGGAAACAAAGGATTCCTCTGCCAAGAAAAATCCGAAGCTCTGCAAATAGGGAGGGATGGCCAGGCTGCTCTGATTTTGTGAGCCAATTCAAAGCTTCACCCTCTGACCCAGCAGCAAACTAGCTCTCTGTCCACCTCAGAATTCAGACACACCATGCAAATAATTTGTTTTGGACTCTATGGCTGGAAAGCTAGGGCATTTTGGATTGGATATTTACATTGTAGGTTTGCTTTACAATTTTATTCATAAAAACCCTGCAGTCCAAATAACTGGTTACTGGATAGCTTGCAAGGACAATTTTAAATTGTCCATGTATTTTATTTGAATGCTTAGGCATGATTTTCAGTAATGTATTGGTTTATGTTGCTAGAAATTCCAACTGCTTGCACTGCCAAAAGCATGCATTTGGGAATAATTGGGGGTTGCTAATAATATTATCTTCCTTTTTTTCTTCTTTTTTTGCTTTTGATTGCCCATGCAAGTTGTACTTGTAAATTGGCAATATCCAAAGGAGCTTTTATTTGCTCCCTGCTGTCAAGCACTGGGAAGGGGAAGCAGGGAGGATACAGTCATGCAAATAACTTTATTTCAAGAAGCATCATGCTTTAATCTGATACCTTAAGTGAGATATTGCTGTATCCACACCCATTTTATTTGAACCTTGAAGAGCACCTGGGATATTCAGTATCTTTGATCCTTGTCCAACACTGTTCTCTGCTCTAGGTACATTTCAGCCCCTCTTTGCCTCAGGTCATGCAAGATGGCCATTGTCACAAGGTTCTCATGCACATCCTAGCACAGATGGCACACAATCCTCCACAGCACCAACAAATACAAGGCTATCTCATATATTTCATTGGTTTCCTTTGCAGTCTGTTGGTACCTCCCTGGCCTTGCGCCATATTCTGTCATTTCCCAAGTCCTGCATATTTTTTTAAGTACCCCAAGCTGCTTATAGTCACAAAGATTAAAATTCATGTCTTTTCCCTTTTCTCCCCTGGCTGAAGTGCATAGCTCTTCTCGTAGCCTCAACGGCAAGAGCCACACTCACACATGCAGAACTAAACTCATGAGATATCTTCTAGTCACATCAAAGATAAGGGTGAGGGCAGTGTGGTGGGACAATAAAGGAGCTCTTATAACACTTCCCTTCTAAGAAAGTTTAAAACCTTGCCTAAAATAATTGATATTATTGGTGAAAAAAAGCAAAGGACTATTGGTAATGGCACATGCTGTGTAACTCTACATAAACTCAGTAGCTACAGCTACTGTGATGGGCTATAAACCACACATAAAATATTCATGTGTGCCCAGGAAGAGCTGGACTGCTGAGGAAATTCACCTTTCTTTACAGCAACGTTTCCCCATTACAGGTCTCACCCCATGCCTCTATGTTTGAGTCTGTTCCAGTTCTTTAAGATACCGCTGCTCCCACGTGTTTATGATTTCCATGCTGAGTTATCTGTCAGCAAGTGTAAGGGCAGCCTGCAGCTAACGAGAAATTGCTGGAACAGGAAGGATGTTTTGTTTATCCACAGGCTCATAATGGCTTTTAGCCATCACTAGCACTGTGGGGTTCGGAGAGCTGGCAATGGCTTTCATGAGCAAATCTCAAAGCTCGGTGTGAAAGCAAATGAGACGGCAAAATTTGGTGGTAGGTCAGGTTGTAACCAGTCAATCAGTCAGACTTTGACAGGAGTTGAACACCTAGATGACTAGGCTTCTTCTGCAAGAGAACAAACTAGTTTTGGAAACAATTGCCCCAAAGTCAGAAATATTAAACCAGGAGTGAGTAGCTTGATTGAGTGTCTTCCACTATTTCAGCAGGTGATACAGAACTCAGCCCTACTCTGTTTAAATGGGCCACTGTCTTAACGGTGTCTACAGTGATAGAGAAGATTTAACCAATGCAAAACTATGGTTGTAAAGAGTGTGGTGGTTTGACTCTGGCTGAATGCCATGTGCCCACCAAAGCTCTCCTCAACAGAACAGGGGAGAGAAAATATAATGAAAGTCTCATGGCTTGAGATAAGGACAAGGAAAGATCATTCAGCAATTGCCATCACAGGCAAAAGAGACTTGTCTGGGGGAAATTTAATTTATTACAAATCAAATCAGAGTAAGATATTAATAAAATAAAAACTAAATCTCAAAACATCTTACCCCCACCCCTCTTTTCTTCCTGAGCTTAACTTTACTCCTGATTACTCTGCCTTTTCCTCCTGAGCAGTACAGAGGGATGGGGAATGGGGCTTGCAGTCAGTTCATCACATATGGTCTCTGCCACTCCTTCCTCCTCAGGACGAGGGCTCCTCACACTCTTACACTCTTCCTGTGCTCCATCTTGGGGTCCCTCCCACGAGAGACAGTCCTCCATTAACTTCTCCAACATGAATCCTTCCCACAGGCTGCAGTTCTTCATTAACTGCTCCAGAGTGGGTCCCTTCCACAGGGTGCAGCCCTTCAGAAACGGACTGCTCCCGTGTGGGTTCCCCACAGGGTCACAAACCCTGCCAGCAAACCTGCTCCAGCTTGAGGTCTTCTCTCTACAGGTCCACAGATCCCTCTAGGAGCCTCCTGCAGCACAGGGTTTCCCACAGGGTCACAGCCTCCTTCAGGCATCCACTTGCTCCAGCATGGGGTCCTCCACAGGCTGCAGGTGGATATCTGCTCCACCGTGGACCTCCATGGACATCAGGGGGATAGCCTACCTCACCATGGTCTTCACCATGGGTTGCAGGGGAATCTCTGCTCTGGTACCTGGAGCACCTCCTCCCCCTCCTTCCTCACTGACCTTGGTATCTGCAGAGTTGTTTTTCTCACATATTCTCACTCCTCTCTCCAGCTGAAGTTGCTATTATGCAACAATTCTTTCCCCTTCCTAAATATGTTATCACAGAAGTGCTACCACCCTCATTGAGTGATTTGGCTTTGGCCAGCGGTGGGACCATCTTGGAGCACAGGGGAAATTTCTAGCAGCTTCTTACAGAAGCCACCCCTGTAGTCGTCCCCCCTCCCCGCAACTAAAGCCTTGCCACGTAGACTGAATACAAAGAGAAACAGAAAATTAGATTAAAACTAGGAATTAGGGCAGATTTGTTTAAAAAAATCACAACTTATGGTGTGGGAAATGAGGAAGGGTATTTGAGCTTTGCAATTGTATAAGTATGTACCGCTGCATACCTGAATTCCTGGCAATAGGCTGGTTGATGTACTCATAAACACTTATATTTATACATTATTTTGATTTTATAGCTATCAGAGCTTTATGTGTCTATTTGTGTTATGTTAGTGACCAGCACTCCTCCGGGGCATATAACCTATCCTACAGGGGCTTCTTCATAATAGGTCAATAAAAGAAACCTTATAGATTTTACGGTAATGTTGTAATTCAAATATTAGATGGTTTAGTAAAGATGTTCTAAAAGAAAGGGATTTCTCAAGAGCTCTATCTATGCAGTAGAACCATTATCTCTGGACTCACAGTGGCATTTTTTAAACCTTGTGAGGGAATACATCTTACAGACTATTAGTAGCATTTGCCCTATAGCCCGTACAGCTACCTCTCCGTAGGTTGCATGGTTGTCTAGTCATTTCCTTTGGAATGTCACAAAACTCTAGTAAACATTTTACAGACACAGAAACTTACAGATCTCTGTTCTGCTGAATTTATCAGATGTTGCTTCATGCACATCTAGCATCTCTGTGAACTTCATGGGCTTGCTCAGAAGTGTAAAAAGAAGCACGGATGCTTTCATGGCTGTGCAACTAGCCACAAATCCTGCAATTGCATCTGGTCCAGCTGATCCCAGATACCACAGGGAATGCTGCAATGTCCAGGATTGAAGTCTTAATACCTGTAAAACATGTATTTTAATACACTTCAGTATTCCTCAGTCAATCAGGACATTCTGACAGAGAAACCGCGAAACTGATTAGCAGAAAATATGAAAAGGACAGCGACAGTAGGAAGGGAAATAGAGACGTACAGATTTTTCATTTCATTTTCCAACTATTTTTGCAGAAGTTATAAACTCCTTTGCTTTCTGCTCTTGGTGTGGGTTGATTTATTTAGAATTACATCAGATTTCCCCTGTTGTTCTTTCAGTCTCGCATACTTCCATTCCTTGATTCAAATCTATGCCTATTCACTATTTTCAAGTATAACCCACACCTCAGAAAACTCTGTGCCTGTTTGAGAAGACTGATGCTTGAAAATTAACTCTCAATATTCTTATTTAGTCAGAAGCAAAGAGGAATCAGAGCCTGGGACAGGGGAAAGGCTGTGTAAGGAAAAGAAGCATGTTCCAGGGAGGAAAAGATGCAAAAGGAAGAGAGATTTTTATGGGACAAATATTGATGTATTACCCCTCACTATCCCCCATAATAAAAGATGGGGGAGCTTCTTTTAACAGATGACCTGTGGGTTCTATGCACACAAAAATATGAGCTTTTTTCATTAATACGCCGAAAATTAAATCCCTTCTTTCTCTATTTTGTTGTGTTACTCTCTGAACTAATAAATTCCATCTCCCCTTCTTTTAACCACTCCCTGGTCTTGCAAGCAGATGTTCCTCTGCAGTAATTTTGGCTCCACTGAAATGGACGCAGCTCTGCTTGGTAAGTGGAATGATGTGTATAGACAGATCTTCTTATTGCAGGTCTGAGGCCTACATGCTTTGTCTGCTATAAAAATAAAAGAAAAGGATGTAGTTGTGCAAGAAATACCCTCACATGGGACTCTGAAGATAGAGATTCAGCCCCCATCTTTTGGTTGGAAGATGCAAATCATTTTGTAATTCTTTTGCAATGCAGCAACAAGCTCATTCCCTCAATTCTTAGGACAGAAATGGTATCATCAGCTCCTTTGTAATTCTCTCTTTTATCCATCTTATTTCGAGGGTAATAAAGTATCTGGGTCAGCAAGAATGGGATTCTACTTTTGAGAAAGTTATCTTAGTTCTTTTTAGTCAGGAGGAAGAAACAGACCTTCCAGCAAGCAATTCATCTTATCTTAAATGAGACACCTAAACTAGGTTATACCATTAGTACCCAAAAGCACCCATTTTTCTATATTATTATTAAGGTAATCTAAGGTGACTAGCATGACAGTAGACAACTGTACAGTATATATCTGTGTTTGACCACACTAATTCCAGTCCCCTTGTATTTTTCTGTGGCTATAGTGAACAAACTAGAAAATAGACCTCAAAACTTGATACCAGTCTGTTCCCAACTGCAACCAGAAATTTACAAAACAGGAGTAAACAATCTCTCCTGAGCGTTTCAAATGTCTTACTATATCTTCTAGGCTTGATAACAACAAAATTGTATGGAGTCTTGGGCTTTTGTTCAGTCAGTGTTATCTCCCAAGAGGTCTACAAACTGCTCTGCTTCTTCAGAAATGCGGAATCACAGCACAATTTGGGTCTCTAGTCAAAACTCCTGCTCAAAACAAGGTCAACTACAAGGTCAGACCATGTTGCTGAATCATGAATCACTGAGACCAAGATTCTTTAATCAAATCCCCACATCCCCCTTCCCACTTCATAGAAAATAGTCCATTATCTTAAAAACAGATAGTTACATGTCTGGAGTTCATTATCTTCATTTTATGAGTCTTGAAAAATGTGAGATCCGGCTTTTCTTCTACTGTCTTGAAAAATGGATTTATTTATTTTTTCATTTTAGATCTTCTTGGAGTCATAGGATTCCAATACTTGAGATTTTCAGAGAATCCCCTTACAGTGTGAGACTAAGGTAACAGCACTGGAATTGCTACTTTATTAAGTACACCACTACTGCCAATTTCCTTTATGTCTGACCAGGTAGATCCATTTCAAGAAAGTTATTTTTAATTGGTCAAGTTTTTCCTCAGGCATTTTTATCTGTCTTATGTATGCTTCAAACATTCTCTCACAAAAGCTCTAGTGACACAGCCAGCACTATTAAGCACACATATAAAATTATAATGGAAAAATACCAAGTAACTTATCCACAGGCATGGATAGGAAAAATACTCTGAGCAAATTCTCAATGCATTTCCTTTAACAGTCTCAATGGAAACTCCAATCCTTCCTTTGTGCCCACAGTTTGGAGACCTCTCTGAAAGGCAGAAACAGGAGCTAACAATGACATATGGCTCCTTGTAGGAGGACGCCATATAATCCCTTTAGGGCCTGATCGTTCCCAAGCGTTGCTGGCAATTGGGTAATGCTGTGACATTGGTCACTAAAGGCTATAAAGGACAAAGACATGATATCTGACTTCAAGTTCCTGAGTCACAAACCATGGTATGGCAGAGGCAGTCTGTGGGCAAATATCACTGTGTGTATGCCCTTGCTGAAGTCTTCCCCATCAGCTGCCAAGAGATGGGAGTCTGGACCCAACAGACCTCTGGTATGGGCTGACATCACTTTTCTGCCTCTCACTCCCTGCAAACCCTTCAAATACATACTAACAATTTTCCCCCTGCATGGTATTTTTTTGGAAGCCTGGCTTCAAGGTGCATAGTGAAAGGAATCTACAAAATTCCCCTGCTTTTTGCACGGCTGCTCCTTGTCCAGTTCCCACTGACCCAGAGTGGGAGACCATGTGTGGCAAAAAATAACCCCCAGGAATCCAAGCGGAGTTTAATACTTTGTCTTAAAACAAAAGACTCCTTAACCTGAATATTACAGATCATCCTCTTACATCTCCCCTTCGTGGAGAGATTACAGTTTAATGGCTAGGAGATAGCTATATATAGTAGCACTGTTTTTAAGAAAAAAAACCCCTGTCATCTACTGCTCCATCTAATAAAGACAAGAGATTCTGCAACTCTTCACATCAAAAGACTCAGCCTGATGTTTCTTATGAGTCACTAGTCAATGAATTATGTAGTTCGCTTTCTCTTAAGCATGTGATTTGATCTCTAGGCATGAGCAACAGTTTTTGTATTTCAATCAGTAAACAATTGCTCTTTAAAAACATTCCAACTGATGTTTATTTGTACAATCTGTCCTTCAGCAGAGCCTTAGTTTGATGAAGTAAAAGATGTAACTCTAATAGCAAAGTGTCTAAAAACTGACAAAACATTACATTTGATCATGTGTGATGAGTGCACTAAGGAAATATGTAGTTTGGAAAGCTGATACAGCATCTCGTTGAAATGACTGTGTCTTAAACATTGCTTCTTTCTGAACTAACCAGTTGCTATCACTGCAGTGAGAGTTTTCTTTTTTAAATTATGGGGATCAGGTTTCCAATAAAAAACATGAGTAATGCATAGGCTGAATGAAAGAAAAATAAAACATTTTTCTTCAGTCTTAAGTTAAAAGTGGTTACTGTGGATACCTCTTTCCCTTGGGAAAAATGCACTGGGGTCCTTTATTTCATTAGAGATGTCAAACATGGAATCAATATCGGCGCTGAGACCTTGACTGGTGGGCAGCCTGGGTGGGCACTCTTAGAGTAAGCAAACAAGATGTTCTTTCTTGATTAGAACAACTTTGTTGCAATTAGGAAAGCTACAAAATAAAACAAAACAAAAATAAAATAAACAACTTAGAAGGTCAAACTGTAGCTGAAAACTTGACTGCAGTTGTGTAACCCTAAAGGTAACAACTGTAGTGCCAGACACTTTTGGGCATCCATTTTTCGGCCAGGAGAAAACAAGAGTTTCTCACTTACCCTTCCAGTGGACTAACATTGTCCATTATAAGACAGGAATTTGCATACACAATAGAAATTTCGTATAATTTGTGTGGTAAGTAATGTTTTCAGCTGTCTTCACAGAGCTGCACATCGCTTTGGAGAATTCACCCAAATCAAAGGAATATGCTATTGCAGCATAGCATTTTAGACACTCTCTGCACAAAACAGGACCTAAGGATTGCACTGGTCAGCAAGGTATCTCAAAGCAAACTATTTCAAAGTACCATGTCCTTCTGCAGATTTAGTTCCTTAAGTATAAATCATTGTAAGTCCCTGGCTTTTGATAAAGGTTAAAAAAAAAAGTGTCCCCATCTCCATCTTCCATAATGAGAAAATACATTTTTTGCTAACACTGCTGCTTTTTCTCCCAGTTCACGTTCATTTTACTGACTAAAACTGGAAGGAATGTCCCTGGTTTTGTGCAAATTTGGCATGAATGTTCGTTTTGCTAGGTGTTTTTTTTAATTTTATCTCCCTGCTTATGGCTTTGTATATTATTATGATAGCTATTTCCAATGACAGAACGGTGGTAGATTTAGTATGTCTGTATCTTGTTCTGGATGTCCACAGTACAGTACATTACCAACACCCTTATATATCATAGCTCCTTTAGTGCCACAGTCTTACAGACAAATCACCACTATGACCAGAGACCTTATGGATACAGCTGTGCAATTTTGACAAGTCCCTAAATCACCAACTAGATTCTGATACACAGTGACAAATATTTCATCCTCTAAAAAGTTCCTTTATGGTCAATTGGACAACTCATGAAAAAAAAAAAAGTTACCCAGACTCCATATTTATTTGTCAGCTACCTGTTCATTTTGTTTTCATGTTCTGTCCCATCTTTATGTTTATTCTTATCTCTAATACTGATGTCTTCTGCTTTTCACGAGATCTTTCTCCCACAGTCATGACACCTCAATAAAATAATAATGTTTTCTCATTGATTACTAAGGATGGGTTTTCAGGGCTTTTTAATTCCTTGTGTCAGGCTGTTCTTTGAGACTTGTATAGTGCAAGAGACCCTTAAGGGAGCCACAGGACTCAGAGGCAAATTTCTTCTGTCAGCCGAGGAACACAAACCAAAGTTTATAGCAAAAAGGGTCCCAATTACCTCAGACCTTTAATAATTCTTAAAAAAAAAAATAATAATAATTAAGTGGACAAAGTTTACAATAGACAGACACTAGTCAAATGGATGTGGATGTAGCTCAAACACGCAGTAACTCCATAAATAAGTAATTGAGGAAGAAGAGATACATTGCCTTTCATCTCTAAATTGCTTTTTCAAATCCTGACCCAGTGTCTAAAATGTTAATTTGAGCCTATGACATCTACTCTGTGGCCAATGTGAAGTGAATTCCTGGTCCCTGGCCAGTGTCTAATGGACAGGTGGCAACTACCCAAGAAAAGACGACAACCACAATTGGCACCCTGGTGGGGAGTCAGAGCAATGGGACAAAGACTGAATCAGTCAAAAGAAAAAGTGATCTCCTCACCCCCTCCAGACAGTTCAGCCAAAGCAGGCCTGAAACAAATGGGCAAAGCACCGTGGGGGAAGATTGTATTATGATTGTCCTCCCATCCTTTTTCTTTGTGAATAAAACAGGAGACTTGTTTTTCCAAGGCTGTCAATCTCACACCTTTCACAATTTGAGAAATAAAGAGAGAAATGTTGCTATGTCCCCCCTTACCAGGTCTCCCTGCTGTGACAGTGAGTGTTGCCAGTCACACGCTTGAGCTCTAGATCAAAACCAGGTGGCACAGCAAACTGTATTTAAACTTTGACCCTCAGTTCCACTCTGTTGCACAGCTTTTGCCTGGAAAAAGAAAAAAAGAAAAAGAAAAAAAAAAGGTTTTGCTAGCAACAAATGCTTTTCACTTGCCAAAGAACTCATTAAATAGATATTCTACCCCAACCTCAAATATTTCTGTAGTGTGACCCTCCTCCCCGAACACCAATTGTAAAAGGAATTCGATAATGAATTTGTCTTCCAGATTCTAATATTGCATTTTCTTTCCTTTTTCCTTTCAGAATAACAACAGGAAAAAAAAATCATAAAGAACAAGGAAAAAGAAATTGATAAATCTGTCTAGCTACTATGAGGAAACAAAATGACTGCTGTGCAATGTCACAGCTAGTAATGCCTCAGATTCAACTGAAACAGCATTGAAAAATAGCCAAACAGGAACCTTTCATGTCTGACTTCATAGGTCACCCACCCCATGCTACGTGTTCTTTCTGTGAATCTCTCAGCTAAGTACTTCCAGCTAAAGTAGTTCAAATACACAGAATGAGAAAAATCAACAAAGAACAAGACACAATGAGCAGTCTGGAAATGCCACTTAGCTGGTACATTGTAACAGGCAGCACTGGATTAGTAGCAACATGGCAAACAACTCACTGCAGTTTGAGAGTTTGTCTTACGACCAGAGTACATCTCAGATTTATCATTCCAGTTTCAAATGTGCTATCAGATATGTACATGATCAGAGCACGGTTGATGTTCAGAAGATCCCCAGACTCTGCACTTACAGCAAAATGCTACTTTTGAAGTAGCTTAATCGCAACTAGAGGCCATGAAAAAGCACAAAACACTGGAAAATATATTCAATGAAAGGAACTGTCTCAAGAATCTATTCGAAAATATAGAAAAAAGGGCATGGAAACTGGAAAGACTGCCTATCTTCGTCTACTAAAATAACAGCAGCTCCTCAACTGAAGACTATTTCCATTAAAATATATATGTATATTTTTCTATATATACACACTCTAAGAGTATCTACCACACCTAGAATCACTGCCAGTGAAATGGAGTAAGGAAGAATATTTTCCTGTGTTCTGCATGTGTGTGCATGCCTGTATACAGTTACACCTCCAAAACTGCAAAAATTACACCACAAGAATAATCAGCCCTACAAAGGCTTTGCAATAGTTGGGACTTTAAAGGCTTTCTGCATTCACTGAGGATTTCTTCTTTTTAAAACAGGTGACAACAGAAAAGCATTTCATTCAGAAAAAAAGCAAAGGCTCTGATTTCATATTATTTTTGCACTGTTTAATCAGTTATGTTGTTGGTAGACTTCTAATGTTTTGCATTTATTTGATTTCTCCCATCTTTCTGGTTTAAGAGGAAAGCAAAGGAAAATGCCAGCCTGTAACTTTACAAGGATCAAGCAGAAATTCTAGTGTAAGAAGTCCCCAGGCCGAGTCCCCTTTTACACTGTAAATCCAAATAACTCCATGACTTCAGGGAACTTACTTATCCATGACAATAGTGTAAAAACTATCAGAATCTAGGCCACAAATTCTATTTGCTACAGTTGAAAGGCTGACCCAAGCACATGGGATTTCAAAAACGGTATCACTTCAGCAAAGCAGTGAAGAGCTCAGAACAATTCGTTCAGATCAGTGCCTTTATTGTGGTTTTTTTTAGACTTAGCTGCATTGCATCTGGTCATGCTTTTTTCATATTACCTTTGCTCACAAAGGTTAGTTGATGCTGGTTTACCTCAGTCTTGTTTACCCTACTTGTTTTCCCATGTTCAATTATACGCCAGTCTCTGGCTCATTTGTACATGACTAGCACTACATTCCTAGGTAACAACATGTCTTAATAATTTTTTGCTCAGTAGCGTATAGAGAAATCAATCATTCTCTGCTTTACTTCTCCCTAGTTGCATTTCCTTTTTTCAGGCCAGTTTTCAAAGGAAATAAGGCTTGCTTGCTCGTGTCTGTCGGTCTGTCGCCCCCCCTTCCTTCTGATAACTTTGCGATTGATCAGATCTGAAAAAGAGGTGTATGAGAAGAAATCAGAAATCGGGTGGAGGAAAGTCCAGAATTATTGCTCCTGACCAAAGGGCAGGCAGACAGACAGACTCACAGAGCAACAGGGAGTGAGCTGGCCCAGGACCGGACCCTCAGCCCCAGGTTCCCCACCACAAATACCATTGCTTGCTCAAGGGAGGGTACCACAGGGAAAAGAAGAGTAATTGTGAAGTTGGCAGTGTGCTTTTAACAGAATTAGGGCACAAATCCATAGGAAACCGGGTTTCATTAGTTCCTCTCTTCAGGAGCTACGCGTTTTACAGCTTCAAATCTTTATAAACATATGTTGCCCAGAACCATACCATTCTGTCCCACTTGAGAAATCAAAACCTTGTTCTCCCTGCTTTTATGAGCAATCTTCTTTTTACAACACAAGCACTGCAAATGCACTCCTGTACAATTTCTGTAAATAACCTGATCATTAAAGAACTTTTCTTTATTAAAAAGTGAATATAGCAGATTTTTCTTGTTCATGCTCTTGGCTTATTTTAGAAACACAGCTCAAGTAATCCTACTTTGCAGTTTCCACATCAACACTGATTTGCAACTGAGAACATTATTTTTCAAAAGGAAGGATCAGATACTCTGAGAAATTCCAGACTGTAAGTCCCTATCTCCAAAGATCTGAGTGAAGTTGAGCTGCATTACAAAGTATTTGTATTACAAAGAGAAAGATATCAGGCCTTCCTTTTTATTGAGACATCTCTAGAGTTCATTTTTTTTCTCTTTTAAGTAGCTGGTGATGCACATGAAGACACAGCACTGGTTGTGTGCCAGATCCAGGTATAAGTTTTTCTGTTCCCTCTCGGAGCTGTTGCTTGCTTGTAAAATTTTTCAAGCAGTTTTACAGTCCTTCTCAGCCCTGAGCCTTGGATACTTGAATAAACCCTGGATAGCAATTGATCATTTTTGGTGAGGCTAACAATTTTTAGTTAAAAAGTCCCCTAAAAACCTCCTCCTCCTCTTGTTGACTCTATTCCTGTTAATGTATATAGGCCTACTCTTGGCCTATAGAACTTTCTAGATGAAGAATTAAAATTCACATATCTCAACCACCCTAAGTTAACGTACACAAAGATTATAAAACTTTCAACCAGTAAGCATATATTGTCACCAAACATTTTGATTTTATTAAAGCAAATCAGAAGTTACATGATGTGCCATTTGACACCGTTGAAAAACTCTCCTGTAACTCAAGTGTGGTTGTCAACTATGAAATTTCTGATACATGAAGCAGCCTCATATTAACTAAATAAATCCATTTGACCCACCCTTCTCTCTGAAATGGCACAGAGAAGCAAAACTTTTTTTATGGATCAATTTAGTTATTTGCTCCACCAGTCTATACTGCTAAAAAGCCAGACATGGGCTTAAAAGGGGTAATGTTAGGGTTTTGTGCAGAAATGTGAGAATTTTACCACTTATTTAGGGCTGGAAGTTTACATTTCAGAATATAGAAGATGTAGGAATTAGTATTATCCTTATGGCTGACCATATGTGAGTTTTCTGTTATAGTTATCTATCTATTTCTAAATATATCTTATCAGCAATAGACTGTTTTTGTTTTGAGCTACAACTACACACAAAAACATCTGTCATATTGATGATGTTTTTACAAAGTCTTTAAAGACTATAAGGATCCAGACCCAAACAGAATTATTTTGAGGATAGCTAGAGAGAGGGAATACGAAGAAACATGACATTAATTATAAGGAGTAGCATGCTCCATGTTTTCTTGTTTTCTTTTGGGAAAAGGATCAGGAAGCTGACATCAGAATCTTAATATTCCTGATAGCACAACGTAACTGTGGCAGGTGGGGAATGCCATTTTTGAGACTCTTTGAACTTTTTAATAAAATACTAGTGAAAGTTCTGCCCATTCACTAGAGAATAGCTAATAACTCACTCATTTGGAAATCAGGCTGGGGCTGGAAAGATTCTGTTCTCTGCATCCACAAGTGTTTCCACATCACCTACATCAGGATTACCCTGAGTAGCAAATTCTTTGAAAGAACACACGTGATCTAGCAATTCCCAAACTGTGCATCTCTGGCTTGGATTTCAATCTGTGGGGATAAGTTTGTACTACCCCCTGAATGACTCACCAGCCCCGAGGAAAGTGGTCTGCGTGATCACTTTAAAGTAGCATTTCGAACACTGTTTATTACCATAAGCATTTATCTGTTTTATTATTTATGTAAACTAGTGCTTTTGACAAATGAGTAAATTTGACACAAGCTTGCAGGAAAAAATACCAAATCAACCTTCAAATTGTCTCATTTAGGAAAGTATTTATATTCTGGGAAATGCTCCTTATTTTTCCTTAGTAGAGGCTTTCCATCATATCCTTTAGCAATTTTGTCATTAATATGCTCACTAATACATTAATGGAAGTCTATTGTTCACTGTGTTTCATCTTTTCATATTAATTCTGTATTGTATCATTTGTATTCACTTTGGTGAACACTCCTTTTGATCTGCATCTTATCACATTAATGATTTTGTTACAAACAACATTGTATTATGAGACTTCAATATTCTGTTAGCATATTTAAATGCTAATAATTCAAAGTTGATCAAACCACATGGCAAAAAGAAGGTCAATAAATGAGCAGTCATAATACAGGGTTGGCAAAGCTATTAGAAAAATATGGAACTCGTTAATGACCATCGTATCAGATACTTTTAAAGATGAATAATGACATGAGAATCTAGAAGTAGATAGTTAATTAACTATTAGTGCATAATTTGTGACTAAATGTATTTCCAACAACAAATTATTAAATAGATAGGGAAACTGACACCTCTTTTTTGCTCTTGTATTATTTATTTTCATCTATATCTCTTTCACAATCTCTGTTTTTTTTATTCACAGAGTGCCTGTATTAGTTTCGCTCTCTGAGGATACGTTGTCCATATTTTTCAGTCTGTTCCTCACATTCACGTTTCCCCCTTTGCACATCTTTTCATTTCAAACACAGACTCAATTCTGTGGGTGTCTGTGGTACATGTCCAAAATCCAGAAAGCTGAGGTGAACTTGAAGCTAGGCAAAAAGAGCTACTGTATAAACTACTGGGATAATTATTTTTAGAAATTTTATTATACTGGTCACTTTATAATATCTCCACTATAATCTCCCTTTTTTTTATGTAGTATCAGATAAATGCAAGCCAAAGAGATCATGCTTCAACTGGGACTATTTAAATGTGAGCAGGTAAGGATTCTGAAAGTCTGCTTTATCCTGAGGATGAGCTTTTAAATTCTACTTTATTTTATTTCTTTCAATGCAATCTCTATGTAGATTTTGAAGTAAAGGTTTTGTAGAGAATTGAACAGTGCAGCATTAATCGTTCCAATTACACAGTACACAAACATGCTGTGGAGTTTTGGTAAGTAAATAAGTGGAGAAAAAGAAATAATGTTATTTCTTAAGAGAGTTAAAAGACAGCTACAAACTTTCCAGGATCCAAAGACAAATAAACCTTTCTGTTGGGAAAACAAAGTGGGTTTTTTGGTTGTTAGATTCACATCTGCTCCGTTCAGAAGTGTCTTCACAGAGAGATGGGGCAGTGTTCAGTGATAAAGCAAGCACAGAGAGATCCTTTTGACTTTAAAGCTGCTCTTGCTAATGCCATGGGCCAGAATTTTAAGAAGTTAAAGCTACTCTGATGGTTGTTCATGCCTCAAGCTGGCTAATGTTAGACTGCCCCATAGAAAACTTTTCCCAGTTTTTGATGGGTCTCATTTTAAATTTGGGGTTGTCCTAAGGTAAGAATGTTTGCAGCCAGGCCTCTAAACCTGCAAGCTATTTTGTGCAGCTTGACCTTTCTGTCCACACGCAGCTCTCCTGACCCCAGCAGCAACTCTCTCTGGTGTCGGAGGCTGCCTACATGCAGCAGCTTGTGAGATCAGAACTGTTATCATGCAGGAGATCCAGGAGTAGATAAAAAGCACAAGAAATCCACAGCTGTGAAATCACCACTGGTTGGATGGATCTTCAGAAACAGAGGCACTGCCTGCTCTGGTGCGTACTTTCCTATAGTTCCAACTGAAGTTTCAACTTTGGAATTGGCACTGACTATAAATGGTTACAGGAGTATGACTTCTTCAAGGGACAAAATTACCTTTGCTCAAAAAGGAAATAAAACTTTTCTGGAAGCATTTCTGAACAGGTTAAAAATGCTGCAGAATTTTCCATACTTCCATGATATGAAAGAAAACCAAACTATTCCTCCTAAGGCTGTTCTAGTCCAACATGATATTATGAACTATTACAGCTACTTCACAAATAGAAACTACCTTTGGGTCAGTAGACTCAAAATACAAGGGTACTGGAAGACAGTATTTTGAAGTTCCATAATTCCACTCTTTTCACTTCTATATCTACATCCATCCAAAGGTATCCATCAGATATAAGGTTGCTGATTTCAGTGTCAGGCTCACTGATCATGAGCCTCCATATGTCTTTCACCTCTCATTTGGTCTCAGGAGGTCAATTTGATATCTATCTAGCCAACACTATTAAGTAGTCATTGTATTTTCCAACAAATATATTTGTATTTTTCTTGGAGCTTGCTCATCTGTTTTGGAGAGAACTTTATCTTCATCATCTGTGAACCAGTTCATCAGTCTCTAAGTCGTTGTTTAACATTCTTCTGCTGCTATGGCTTCAAAAGAAACAAAGAAGCACCCTTTAGCAGCAGGTACACAGGGACCGTACTTAAAACTCCTGACTGCTAGGGTGACTGATTTTGTCTCACCAGATGTGTCCAGAAAGGTGAATTGAGCCTGTGTAAACATATTTAAGTTTGTTTTAAACTGCCTTTAGACATACCATTGACCTGGACACCCGTTACATCTGTATCCCGTTTTTATCCTTTCTCATCCTTATTAGAAGTGCTAGAGGAACAGGTTTCTAGGCAGTGTTATAATTTAAATTACTGGGTGGGTGGAGGGGGCCGGGAGAAAACTAAACAAACCCAAAACTCAATAAACCAATTCTGAAATCTTCTCTGAGGTGTCAGGAATCCTAGCCTATGCAGCCCACTGAGACTGATGCATACAAGCAGGACGTGCTACTCTCACTCCAGCAAAAAGTCCTGCAGATGTAATGGCCCTCTAGTAAAACAAATACGTATCCAACCTTGCTACAGTCTTGTAACCCACTGCTGCTGAGCAGAGCTTTTTTTTGGCCTTTTTTTTTTTTTATGGGAGAATGATGCCTGAGAGTGGTCTAATAATTATCCTGAGTTGCCCCAGCTCTTCCTCAGCAGTGTTGAGAAATAAATTACTTCTAATGTCATGACAAGCCACAGTAGGACATGCAAACACAACTTTCACAGAATCACAGAATCACAGAATCACAGAATTGTGGTGGTTGGAAGGGACC
>JAOXJM010000023.1:59098604-59120221 GCA_026413425.1 Tringa solitaria
TTTTCATGGCATTTAAAATTAATACAATTAATTTTTTCAAGGAAATTATTTGGTTGGTTATTATTAGGGTTTTCTTTTTTTTTTTTTTTTTTCTTCAGAAAACCCATGCAAGTAGTCCAGCCCCATCTATTTGTATAATCTATCGAGCTGGGCGATCTATTTATGACATAATGGAAAAGCAGGCAAGAGTGATGGGGGCTATGTGCTTGGCAGTAGCTCTTTCAATCAATATTCCAGTCACGAACAAACTGTCAAAAATTAAGGATGCACAGAACTGTATTATTTTATCATGGGCTAGGTTATTTTCAAAGGAATCTGAGGGACTTACAGGCCCAGCTCTCATTAAATTCTAATGGGAACAGGGAGTCAAACTCTATTGAGCTGCCTTCAAAAAAATCACAGCGGTGGTGAATAATTTTATGAGGTCACCCAATCAAAATAAATTCCATCATGATCTCTACACACAGTTAAACAATTTCTTGAGTTTAATTCTTCTCTTCCAAGAGGATTAAGAACACCCAAATAAATTGTATTTACATTTTTGTAGGATTTGAAACAATATTTTCCTAGCAGTAGCCCGGTTTCTTTTTTCCTTTTAGAGGCAAATTATTTTTCATGTCATAATTTGTCTTCACTGTGCCATAATCTCATGAGGAAGTGATGAAAAATGCAGCTACTGATACAGGAGCCAGCACTTGCAGGGGGTAAGAAGATGTGCCATACATATTTTGAGATTTTTACATTCTACAGGTAAACTTGGTAAAACAAAGTGTGATCAAATTTAGTGTTAGATGAAACAGCAGGGATTTCTTCAGATCACCCACCAAGTTTTTCTTCAATAATGTATTCATATACTTAATTTTGAGCAAATTTCTACCAGAGCCCTGGCTATATGCTGGGTTTCTGTGTAATTTGAATGGTGACATAAGGAAACTAGGAGCAGCAAATTGGCATGAAATGGAGCACTTCCCCTGCCCTTGCAGCTGTCCTGTGAGTGATTGTCATCAAGGTGGACTGCCATGCTCCCTCAGGGTTAGTGTTAATGCATTTTCTCACAGCGGCAGGAGCACTTTTTGCCAGCTTCTTCCTCTCACCTCATAACTCTACAGGAAAATATTACACAAATTCAAATCTTCACTCTTGCCAAAAGGTTACTTTTACAGTGACCATGGGCAAATTACAAATTACGTACCTGGGGGCAGGGGGAGGGGTTTCTATCTTTCTGGGTCATATTTTTTTTATAAGGTAGGCAAACTGCTCGTCCAGCCTAACCTGAAGGACCCCGTTCACGTCTCATCCTTGCAAATATAGAATTCAGCAAATCCACAGGAGGGGATTGCAAATCCAAGTTGACTGATGAGTGCTGTGATGATGTTCTAGCTGAAATCATGTGTCACTTGAGTTGATCCACCTTGTACTACCATACAACCCTCTCAGGGAAAACTGAGTGTGCTTGCAGGTCTACAGTCCTGCATCCTCCTTCATGCAATGTCATAAAATGTTCAAATTCTTAAAATAAGTGACTTGCCCGTGAACCGGACCGTGCAGCTGAGGTTTGTCTCCTGTCATTTCCTTTATCTGCCATCAAGGTATGTAAAACTGAAAAAAGAAAATCAATGAGAAGCTGAGGACCTTAATTACCAGTAAGGGTTGATTAATAACAGTCTCTATTTCCTCTCTCTTTTCCCCTTCTCCAAACATTCAATGGTGGTACCAGATACAGTAATTAGAAAACTCAGTGCAAGTGAGGCAATTTTCTTTTACAATGAAACCTTTGCTTTTACTGCTTCATGAAAGTAAGACAAGGTCTATTAAAATGACATTAAAAGATGAGCTGCTGGACTGAATTAGAAAATAGGGTTTAGACAGTCCAAAGAAGAAAGTAGGGAATGAGATATAATTAAAATGTTGATATGATGAATAAGGAGACAGAGAAATCGAATGAGCAGCTTTTTAGTCAAACTAAGTTTTCCTCCACTCCTTTCAATTTTCTGCCAGTTCAAATGTTTTCAGTAAATATGTGAATATATTTATAGACATATAGCTATGCACATACGCATATATGCACAGGCACACACACACATATGTCCTCAGCTGATGTGAAACTGCCCTTTCTCTAAAATCTTTTTCCTGTGGTAACAAAATGGCTACTGTTTAGTTAAAAACATGCATACGATCCTTCACTCAGAAATCAGGTTTCTTGGCAAATGGCTTTATATGATGTTAATACAGCCAGCAGTTCCAAGAAAATGTATCTGGTATCCCTTGCATGACTACTCTATGGTCTTGTTAGATTTCACTTGTATTATCAATAACAGTTCCACAATTTTCTTAATTTTATCACAATGTATTTGTTTCTCATGAGTGAATGTTTGTGCAGCTTAGGATCTCATTACAATCAATACCAAAAAACTTGCAGCAATAAAGGCATCTGAGATCCAGAAAAAAAATATGTATTTTTAACCACTTAAAAATTTCCTTTTGTTCTTTTTTTTCCCCTCCACTCAGAACATTTTTAAAGGTTACTGGAGCTACTGTTTTTTCACACAGTCTTTGAAACTCCAGAGTACCTTCCATCAGCACCTACGAGGAGAGCCATACATTTTCAATCTGTTGAAAATAATTGTGTGGAAAAACCCATTCTGTTGCTTCCAGACACAATCCAATCAGTGTAATGGTTTTTGAGAAAGAGGGAACTATATTCACATTTCATTCATGTAAAGAATGAGATAATAGAAGACTTTCATGGTAGCTGAGCACCCTGCAGGTACTGTAGTTTGCTGCAGCGTACGCAAGGCCTTGTTGGGTTCATTGCATAAGGAAAAATCTCTCTTAAATTTTACTCTTCCCCCAGGCTTCAAATACGTATTTCTTTAAATGGACTGAAGCAGGAACTGGAAGGATTTTGCACCCCAGTCCAACTTTCGCTTTTGAATGGCAGCTCTGATGTTCCGGGAGAACTTGCCATAATTCTTGTCTTTCTTTAATGAGGTAAAATTGACCCAAACAGCAGATATCAGGGCCCTCGCCATCAAATCTAGACCATTATTTCCCAGAGAGAGAAAAGCCCTAAAACAAAAACAACCAAGGAAATGAACACCTTGTTTCTTTTTTTTTTTTTTGGTGTTCTCTGGTCCTGTTACCTTGGTGGGGTTTTTTTTTTTTCAGTTTTAATTGAAATTCAGCAACAGCAGAGTTCAAACGCCAAGTGGATGTCAGCCAGTGTACTGCCGCAGCAGCGCTGCCGGAGAGGTGCGGTTGTTTGACAAAGAAGAATGTTCCTTTGCTTTTTATAGCACACCATTGTGATCGGTTTCCTTTTTTTCCTGGAGTGGGAAAGGTAGCCGCCGCTTGCGCCTTCCGACCCTGTGCCCGCCACAACCCCTCCTCTCCAAACCACGTTCCTCCTGAGCTGAGGCTGCTCACCTTCCCTCTGCACACAGATGCAACTGATTTGAGAAAGAATGCGTTAATAAAGTCATATCATTAAATTAAAAACCTGAGGGCAGGGGGGGGGGAATGTAGACTCGACATTCCAACATGTTAGAGAAGTGAATTTTGAACAGTGTTGACCAGAATTTGCTCTAACTTGACTTGTTTGACCTTACATGTGTTAACTGATTGATTTTAATTCAAGAGATGCTAATGCTTAACTGATACATAATCTATATACACGTATAAATGAGCAACAGAAAAAACACGCAGGAGAAAACGAGTTCTTGAGGAAAATCCCTGCATGGTTCAACGTTATTAAGAGGTGTGAAAGACTTCTTCTTAGCAAGAAGCTAAAAAGCAATTCTTGTACTTCATTTTAAACTATCCAATCTCATATTTTTGATCAGTTCTGAACAGCACTTAAGATAGATTATAGATATGTTGTATCTGCAAAGCACAGAAATATTTATTACAGAAATAAAGATTTGTAATATATATTGGCTTTATTAATGTAACGTTGTGACTGGCACAATTTATATTACTCTTTAACTCTCTCTATATTACTCAAACCTTTCTAAAAAAATAAAATCTGGGATATAAATGCAAGTGCAATATGGGATTTGTAGGTCTGGGATTGGCAGTCAGCAATCATGCCTGTTCACATACCTGTGTGATATGGTCCAGATTAACACATATTTGCAATTTCATGTGGCTCAAGTGAGTTCACTTAAAGACTTCTCATGAAGAGGAAAATTCCTGCATGATTTAGCAGAGCTCACAAGCTCACTCACCCTTCCTAAAACCCCCAATATACTGAAAGAAACCAGAGAAATATTTATGCTGTATGTAACTCTCGTACGTATACACGACATGTTACTAGTTCATGAAAGCTCTTTAATTCATAGCATGCTTATAATTTTAGGTAATGCTAGTCTTACAGAGGTAATTTGAATTAAGTTGGTTTTATTGCATTGGATACATTTTTGTGGAGGCTAGGTGCTAACTATGCAGTTGAATTTAGAATGGTAAACACAAAATTTCACACTGAGGATGAATAATTCAGTTTTTAAGTCGCTAGCAAGATAAGAATAAGTGGATTGCTGTCAAATGATCTTTATCTTATTTGTCAAGATAAAGCACAGTCCCAAAGCCATAAACAGATTGTAAAGGAGACATTTCCTTCTAACCCTTTCTTTCACACTTTCAAAGATCTTTGCAAAGCTGTCCAACTAAATTACAGCACTTTTTTTTTTTTTTCTCTTCATAAGCTGGTACTTTTAAGACAAGAAAATCCTTAGTTTATGGATCAATATCTAGAAAGGCTTTACATGTGCTTCCTTTTAAAATTGTGTATAATTAATATATGCATACATCTGCCTGCCCCAACATGAATTTTACATCTTGAAAACAAAGCTAAAAAACCAAAACAGCTGCATATTTTCACATTTCTCACATATAAAGCTCCTGCCAATGTATCCTACCCTTTAGATTTATCAGCTGTTTAAAATTTGGTAGCTTTATCTGTGACCATAGCTACTATGCTATTGTTCTCATTAATGGCAATAAGGGGGAAAAAAAAAAAAAAAGGCTTCACTCTTTTCAGTCCCCCTTTACTTCCCAAAAGTTCCTCTTCCAGAAGTGACATCTTGTTGAAATATAGGGCCATCAGACTCTTCTTCCTCTCTACATATCCTTTGAGCAGTGCCCCGGGGGAAAAAAAGGAATATTCTGACCAAACTGGGAGCACATTTCCAAGCTGAATAGAAGGTCCCACCAGCAACAACTTTGGACTCAGACCAGGACCTCAGCTCACATAAATCAGCATAAAATGTTTTTGAAACTGCAATAATTTGCACTTGCAGAAGATTTGGCCCTCAGACCAGAAGCTCAGCACGAAAGAATTTGTATCTCCCTTCTTAATTATGCCAGACAAATGGTGTGTTGCTTTAATAAGCAGTGAAAAGCAGCTTCCAGAAGTGACCTGCATTTAGTGAGATGAAGTTCTACATACACAATGCCAGTATCATCTGAGTGACTTTCCCTTTTCTTTTTCTTTTTTTTTCTTTTTTTTTTTTTTTAGTTTGAGCAATTTGTTCTTAATCATATATTTAAATCTAACTGTAAAGAGTTAGCAGGTTCTAGTTGTTGTTTTCTGCTAAAGCTGTGTTGGGACAATATGATCCTTCAGGCAAAAATAAAGTTGGCTGAAATCACTCAAAAACAACCTAGACAGTATTTAGACTTAAGACCCCTCACACCTTTTTTCAATTTGCCTTAAATCTATTGGTTCAGTCATTCACTTCAAATTATCTGCATTTTAAGGAACATTTTAAACAATTTAACAATTTTAAAAACCTGAAATTGGGAACTTCTCCAAGTACAAGATTTCTCTTGGAAAGTCTCATACTGATATAGGCAAAGCATGTTAGAGTAAGCAATTATTTTCTGAATGAAAAAATTATTTAAGAGTCTAGTACTAAATTTACACAGGGACTTTGTCAGCTATCTACAGTTTTAAGCAATATTGTCTGACACAGAGATGTAATGTCCTGAACAGTGGTGCAGTCCCTTAACACCTCAGTATCTGCCTATAAAGTTGCGGAGACGCTTCATTTTTCACTGCTGCTGATGTGTTTCTTCTGGGCTTATATCACTCTTCCAGGTGCTCCTCGGGGTAGCTTCAGCAGGATGTTGAGTTGCCTTCATTGACCCTTCTTGGGGTCCAAGGAAGTCTGGAACTAACAAAGAACATCTGACTGGACAGGCCTCCCAAAGCAAGACCCAAGGATAACCAGGGTCTGGTACTGGACCAGGTAACTGGACGAGGAAGGACCAAGAGGGAACACAGGCCATGTC
The DNA here is from genome assembly GCA_026413425.1 of Tringa solitaria. Taxonomy (NCBI): domain Eukaryota; kingdom Metazoa; phylum Chordata; class Aves; order Charadriiformes; family Scolopacidae; genus Tringa; species Tringa solitaria. The sequence goes on from JAOXJM010000023.1 coordinate 59,104,896, forward strand.
CCCACAGGGTGGAGACCCCTGTGGAGTGCGATGGCACTTAGCCCACACCAGACACAGTCTTTCCAGCCTCTTATTTTTCGTCTGAAGGTCTGACCTTATCCACAATACTAAGGGACCTCTTTGCCCCCCTTCTTGGGACTTTCTTACCCTCTAAGGTAGCTGCTGGCCAAAGTCACTGGTTCCTGTGAATGCGATCTTTAGACACCCAATGTTTGCACTTTACAGGAAAATTGAATCTGACAAAATTCACAATCAAGAGTCCCTGCTATGACTCAGGAGAAGCTAGGTTTACTACGGTAACATGAAATAAGCCTTCACATATCTTGCATCTGAGTGACTACTGAACCCCTCTCTTAACCTTCAACCAAAGAGTCACCAGTCAAAGAGGATAACTAAAAATTCCCATTACTTACCTGGTCCTCAGTGTCTAATGTTGAGGGTTTTTTTAAGAAAAAATTTGTGCAGCATTATCTAAATACAAGGTGGAGTTTGTACATTTCTCAGGGAAAAATGTTCCATTATCACAGTCCTGTTCTTCTCATGGAAGTAATGTATGTAGCAAAACAACTATGACAGAGGAGCAAAATCAAAATGTCTCATTGTTTTTCAATATTTTCCATGTTTCTATTTAAATAATAAAATGGCTGAATCGGTACATCTTTTAGTGAATTTAATGAATTATCAAGTGCATAAAAGAGGGGCACATATCTCTGTACTTACTGTTTCTGAGAGATAATCACTTATCATTGGATTACAAGTTCCTTTGAGGTTTGTGAGAGGGATGTAAATGAATTTTCTTGGTATTCAGCAACTTAAACAGCATATACAATTACATCTGTCTTTCCCATTGCAGTCTAGTACCTGAAGAGGGGAGTACGTTCAGGAAGAAGTCACCCTAAATTTGTTGCCTCACCCATATGATAGTCCCTAGATGTACTGATTTTCCAAGGACTTCCCACTTATATATTGTGAAATATGTCCCAGTCCCAGCAGGGTGCATAAGGTAAGCACCAGTGCATGGCTGGGGCCAGAAGTAAGGATCTGCTCAGACAGCTGTAGGAGACCCAACAGCAGCACAAACTCCAAAATTCGGTGCCACCTGTTAGAATAACCCAATGCACTTGATCGTGACTTGTGCTTCTGCAAGGGTGAAATTCAAATGCTGGCTTGTCTGCAAGAGTTCTGAACTTTGTGTCAATTAATGCATAGGAGAGTTTATTGTGCCTAATTAATGCATTAATTAATATTGTGCCTGTGCTTGGAAACATGAACCTAGAGTGGAAAACAGGAAAACTTCGTAAGAGAGGAGGGAAACATCCTACTGGAAGATGTGAAGTTCTGAAATGTACGGGTTCAAAGAGCTATTGTTGCCTAAAAGAAAACAGTGAAAAACATTGCATTTGGATGTGTTCCACTTACTCATTTCTTCCCCTTACTTTGTACAAGTTGGGCTATTTACATGAAAACATCATCTTTGTTCCTTAAGAGTTCATCTGCTGCTTGTTCCCTGCCTGAAGTCAAAATAATGCTATGTTTGTGAGATTTTAATCACCTCTACTGCAAACAATTATGAAATTATAAACAGAAGATTATGACTTCAAGTGGGAACTAAGTGGCAGGAGCTGATGAACTCTTAAAAGCAAAGATCCTGTTATCATGCAAATGCTTCCAGTAATGAAGAAAATGAAGCAAAAATCATGTAAAAAATCTAAATATGAGCATCTGAATCATAGACAGCAGTGGGTCTTTCAGACAGGGTAATGGTAGTTGAAATGATTTCATAATAAACTTGCAAAGCCATGCTACCAATTATTATTTCATTATATACCCATTTTTGCATCTGTAATTTATTTTTTTTTCATTAGCAGGATCTTTTTTAAGAAACAGAGTCCTATCGGAGCCTACCATTTTTTAAATATAATCTCATCATTTTCTGTAGATTGCATATACTTTCCACACCTCTTATTTTTTTATGGCAGTTACATCCAAGGAAAGCGAGGTGTGCGTGGTTTATACTCTGGCTTCCTTCTCCCAGTTCAGCAGTGCTTAGGAAGTCAGGAGTAAGCCTGAAACAATCTTCTTCAAGGATATCAACAGAAGAAGCCAGCCAGCCTACGTGTGCCATCGCCTGCCCAGCAGCAACACAGGTTCTCTCCAAGCCACCCCTTTACCTCAGCTGTGTGTGTTACCAGCAGAGGGAAGGGTTGTCCCCAAGACCTGCTCTTTTATCTCCAAGGCACGATATACAGAGAAAAGCATTTGATACCAGCCTACTGTGTCCAGCTCTGGGCACCCCAGTTAAAGAAGGACAGGGAACTACTGGAAAGAGTCCAGCAGAGGGCTATGAAGGTGATCAAGGGAACGGAGCACTTCTCTTATGAGGAAAGGCTCAGAGACCTGGGTTTCTTTAGCCGGGAGAAGACTTAGGGTGGGACCTCATCAATGTTTATAAATATCTAAAGGGCAGGTATCAAGAGGATAGGGTCAGGCTCTTCTCAGTGGTGCTCAGTGGCAGGACAAGGTGCAACAGACACAAGGTGGGACACAGGAAATTCCGTCCCAACACAAGGAAAAACTTCTTCACTTCGAGGGTGGCAGAGCACTGGAACAGGCTGCCCAGGGAGGTTGTGAAGTCTCCTTCTCTGGAGATAATCAAAACCTGCCTGGATGTGTTCCTGTCCAGTCTGCCTTAGGCAACCCTGCTTTGGCAGGGAGGGTTGGACTGGCTGATGTCTGAAGGTCCCTTTTAACCCCTACAATTCTGTGATTCTGAGATTCTACCTTCTCAAAGGGTTGCAGCATTGAACCATCAAACACGCAACCAGCCCCCTGTATTTCACTGCTTTTCCTTGCAGGGTGTGATTGCAAGTGTTCTGCTCGGCATATCTGTGCAGGTTTCGTTGATACCACTTCTCTCCTGATTGATTGACGTGGGCTTAGCGATGCCGGTCAGCTGAGCAACAGCACTGTTCGGAGAAACCCGCTGTTCTCATGCGGGTTGTGGATTTGGGTTGCCCTGAGAATCCCTGGCAAATCCTGACACATCCACTTACAAAGCTGTTTGTTCCCAGTGTGCTCTTTGAACTGCACTCAGCCTCTGTAATAAGCAGCTGGATATTTACGGCTATCACTGAATTATATGTACTGTTTAGGGACCTCCGCACAAGATTCCTCTGAACTCGCTTGGTATATTTTTGGAGTGAGTTTTATTTCTGGCAGCCAGGAGGGTGGCCTGAAAGACCTCTTCAGAGATTGCCGTCTCTGCTGGCGTAAGAGTGGGAGGACACTGACAGCTGGAGACACCTCCAAGGCCACTGAGTCTGGTAGAGATGCTCTAGTCCAGCAAAGCTGATTCACCTGAGGACTGAGGTATAGCCCAGTTTCCCGAGGGCAAAACTGGTCATAACAAAGGTGAGGTCACTGAGAGAAACCTAAGTTAATATCAGCATTTTTCGTAAGCAGACAGTGTTTTTACCAATGAAGTCCTGGTATATGTATAATTGCCTGAAAGTGAAAGTGCCTGTAAAGCAGGGTGGAGGTGAGATTAAGGATGTGGTAGACATTACTCACACAGTGATTTTTTATGATGGCATGGTAATCAGGTGAGAATGGAGATTTATCCAGAATTGCACTATGAGAAAACGGCTGATGTTTGTTAGATCACAGGGTTCCAGTATATTTGCTTTGCTAACTGAAGCTTCAGTTACTTTAAACACATAACTGCATGTGATGAGAGCAACAAAGGCTACAAAAACAGCTTCCAAATGCTAAAAACAGACATGGAGTGAAATTTGTCACCTCAAAGGACTAGCATAAGATTCAATAAACTTGCTTTGGTAGTGTTTGCTACCTTGCTTGAAGTCTCATCCTCAAGGAGGAATAAATAAGAAATTCAGGTTTTATTTTTTAAGTAAATTTCTAGCTTGCAGAGGAAATCTTGACTATATTACTCAGGTGCACTTTGAAAGTGCCCAAATCAGAAATCTAATAAAACAAAATTACTTCTCAAAATCTCATGGAAAGGAAGGAAGACATTTATCTCCAAAGTTTGTTCTAATGCTGGGATGCTGAGACTGAAAGCTCTGGAACTTCTGTCACATTTACACAATGATTTGAAGATTTCTGTGGAATTTCACCATACTCTTTCCTACATAAAGCTTTCCTTCAATTTGATACATTTAATAGATCTTAACTAATTCAAACCCAGATCTTCAAAGGGCATGTATTTGAAAGCACAAGCAGTTGTGTCATGTAAAGTTTTAGTTCAGCTATAGAAGCATTTAGATATCTGTATCTTATGGTGCTTTCTCTGAAGGCTGTATACCAACAAGAATTTTCATGCCATCACATTCATCTTATATAGTCTTTCTGTAGAGCTTCTTTGCAAAACTTCCAGAGCTAAACAAGTAAATTATTCCAGTTTTGGTCATAGTCAGGACAATGTTTTTTATGTTCTTGTTGCTCAGTCTTGCAATTTGATGGTAAGTCTCATAGGTTTGGGTTGTTTAAGTCAATAGATCATATTAGAAAATCAGCTTTAAAAGAAAAAAAATATCTCCTGACCACCATTGCTTAATACAAAAAATTGTACTCTGAGGGTATAGAAATCAGAAAGTTAAATAAAATCTATTATTCTGTAATAGCTTAACCATTTCTAAGTCATCAGCATGAATTTAGGTACCTAACTCTGTGTGAACCTTTAATTTTACACTTAACAATACTCTTTAGGTGTATGTTTTTTTTTTAAATATAGGTTTAGGGTTTTATTAAAGATCAGCAAAATTCCTCCTATACTTCCTGCGATATGGAGGGGTAAAACACGGATTTTCCCTACTGCCAAAGTTTCTCTTCCTAGTGCTCTCTGTAGAAATAATTGAAGGTAGAATGTATGTACCCTTTCTATAGAAACACATTCATGCTTTCAATCAGTTTCTTATTTAAGATTCTAAATGAGATAACAAATAGAAAACTACTTCTAAATGCAGTGACCTTTGGGATGCTAACGTTTCCCAACCGTTCTTGGATTTTTTAACCATCACTGTTTCTTTTTCTCTTCTAAGGCCATACAGTGTACAAGCTGTGTTTTTAATAATTTCGCTAGGTTCCTAATACCAGTGTGATGTCTTAATGAAGATTCAAGGAGTACAGAGGCAGCAGGCCGACTGTTTTCACTGAGACGCTTTGCAAAGTGAGATATACAACAATGGAGATTTTGGAGGGTTTTTTTTTTCTTCTCAGTCTTTGTTGGATGCTATTGCACCCGGCAAATGCTACGGTGATGCTCCTTGTTTGTTGTGTGGGCGTCTATTTTTGCAGTTAGGTTGACGGTTGGACAAGATGATCTTTAAGGTCCCTTCCAACCTAGAAGATTCTGTGATTCTGTAATTGTACAGCAATAGACTTTTATCATTCTCTGCTGCAGGAAACAACCAGTGCACTGTAACAGACATACTTCTCTATTATTCCTGTTTAGCGTCTCCAGCCAAAATGCAACAACAGCAGTTCATCCTTGGTCAGGTCCCAGTTGGGACTATGTAATTACCATTGCGGTGGATCAGAGGCAATTAATTTTACTCCTCTTGCTTTAAAAAGCAGCAATCAAAAGAGGGGGATGGCGAGGCTTTTAATGCCAGAATACAGTCCAACACAGAGGTTACACAATTAAAATAAGAAAATGTGGAGCGACAGAAAAGTTAAAATAGCACTACCTCAGCTGGCTTGCAGTGGCAGAGTGCTGTGGGGAACAAAGCCAGTTTGTACTCTCTGAAGATCTATTGCAGGTTTCCAGCAGCTCAGACATTGCTATGACTAAACCAAATTTTTTATTAAAGTCATCACAAATTGCAGTCTTTTCTGCTACAACAGGCTTTGTTTCTTGATTGTTCCTACTCAAATCTCTGACTAGGAGATGATGATGTAGCCTTTTTGGATTAAGTGTGAGTTACCATGGCTATCATTCCTAAAGGTGCTTATTTACACAGATCCTCAATAACAACAGCTTCACCCTAAGAAAAAAAAAGACTTCTGAGCAGCAAGATCAACCTGCAAGAGGTTTGTCCGACTTGTTTCCAGGCTCCTATTGCACTTCATTTTCAAAATAAGAAAACAACCACAGTAGTAAATCATGTCTGTCACCACACCCTTCTTTTGCCATATGTATGAGTTCCAAAATAATTTGAACAATGTCTAAGTTACGTCCTTTTAAACACCCACTAAACTTCACACAGTGAAAGCATACTGTCCATGAAGAGGAAATAATACACGTAGAGGGCATCAGTTGCTTGTGATGCACATTAAGATGGTTAAGTAAGCTGTCAGTGGAAACCATCAAATTTTTGTCTGTCCTCAATGAATTCCCAGAAGAGGAATAAAGCTTCCTTGAAAGACAGTCTACAGGTTGCCTTGTCCTCTTTCAAAAACAATGTCCAGAAAAGAATGTTCTGTATGGCTAAGAGAATGGTACACTTGCTAAACAGGTTTCAAAGGAAGAGACATTTTAAAATATGTGACAGAAACTATCTTAGATCTAGTAAACTATGTTCTAATATCCTTGGAACAATGAACTCCTTAATCTGACAGCAAAAGTATATGCTAGTTCTGACCCACTATGGTGCTCTTGAAAAAGAGATTGCAATAAAAATGATGTACATGCTTTGCTAAATGATCCATTTCTATTCAGATAACAAACCTCTCTTAACATCCAAAAATGTTATCTCATCTCTTTTGAAACTGAATGGGCTTGTCAATAGACTCTTGCATGGGTGAATTGACTCAGGCTATTTCGGAGAAGGTTTATGGGGGGAGCTCAGATAAATATATAGAAAATATGAGACGGGATTAGATTTAGTTCTGTCTGCTATATCACACAGCTAATCCATTTATTTACTTTTTCCTAATTTTTGTTTAAAGGTTTTGGGGTTTGTTTTTCTTGGATGTGGTTTTTAATATCTGAAAGCCTGCCAGATGAAAACTTGGGATACTTATATGCTAATATTTCAAGCTTCAGGGTTTTTTAACCTCTAATGTTGGGAGTCATGCACTTGCCTTACTACCTGACATCACCTAGACAAGGCAAATAACTAAATGCATACTGGTCAGCCAGCCTGCAGTGATTCGTTTGAAGGCTCTTACCTCCCCTGTTTTGGATGCCACAACAAACCCTGTTAGTAGGGGTGGCACAGAATTGTCATTGTCTTTCACTTCGGGAAGCCAAGTGCCACACTGGGAGCAGGAGAGGAGTTACAGCCCACTGTTGTGGTAAGGGGACGTGCTTCCCAGCCAGGGCCAGCATGGGGAACAGGATGCCCTCCCCACTCATAAATCTCGTGCCCGTCTGCTCACCTGCCACACAGTCACGACCAGGGTTACCCCAGTAGATGACACTGCATGCGGGGAGGTCCTTTTCTTAAATCCCAGCAAACAGTGCATCAACTCACAGGCATCAAGCCCTCAGGATATCAGGAGTGCTGTAAGAGCAATTGTGCTCACGATCTTCGGTTTAAGTTATGGGGTGTAATATAACACATGCAATAGAAGTGGAAAGGTTAAGTTGGACTGAAAATCAAGGCCTTAAATTCATTAGTGGTACTGCGCTCACTACATCTGTTTTACATTGACATAACACCACTAGACTTTTTCATTAGAGCATTTTCCTATATATCAGAGCAGAGAGGAACATGTTCTAAGTAAGCATTCAGACCCAGGGCCAAAGGTAGGGGGAGGGTTTGGGAGCCACTCAGCGTACAAGAACAATCATCAGAAAGTTCTCTCTGGTATGAATGTCAACTTTTCAATGCTTTTGTCAGAAAAGGCTAATACATGTTTAAAACAAACATACATAAATTACAGAAAACAGAGGTTATGATTGTAGCTGTTACACGCACACACACAAATCTATTATCAAACCACACATTAACCTGAGCAATCATTTGCGTAATAAGGAGGAGTGATAAGGAGGTGGATTGAGGTAGACTGTCTTGCCTTGCATTACTCATGCATCTCGGGGTAAACAACTTGATATCTTATTAATAACCTCCATTTAGATTCTGTTTTACATGGTGCATCGAGAGTTTGCACTCCAACCCGTTTGTGTCATTTGTGCAGTATATTTCCAAGGATCTTGGTGTGGAAATATTGAGGAACCAAAGGCACAAATGCATTTCTAATAATATGTAATCTCAGTTCCTAGCTATTTGTTTTACTTTTCTCTCAAGAAAATGCTTCAGGTGTTCTGTCTATCACAGTCTGCCTCTCTGTTCCTAGAGCAGCGTATTCAGTACTGACAGTTTGGCTAAACACCAGCCTACCAGGAGGGGAACCTGCTTAATTGCCTGGATTCTGGCCTCATAAAACAGCTTTCACACCTTAAGCTGGACTAGTTCGCATCTGTGGCTGTCAGGTTTCTGGCTTGCAAATGAAGAAATCAGCTGCTGCTGTTCCTTAAAAAATACCCAAGGGTACCAAACCTCATGCATAAAGTCAAAACATACAATCTGATTTCCATGCAGAATAAGAATAACATATTTTGTTAATAAGAACTTCTCTAAATTACTGTTCCTACCATTTTTCTATTTATTTTTTTTATACACAGAAGATACCATGACGTGGTACCAAGGAGGAATTAAATCAGACTTCTAGTTAAAATGTAGATCATATCATTTTTGTAGCCAATCTGACCATAATCTCAATTATGTCATCTGGGTCCATTTAGACTTTTTGCTAACTCCATTTTGAGTGACAGGTTTGAGTAATTTTATTTCTTTTAATAAACAAAAGGTACTATGAAAAGCCTGCCTCATGGCAGCATATATTCCAAAAACTATCAACTACCAAAAAAGCCTACCTTTCAACCCTAAGCAGCTCAGTTGAGAGATGTGGAAAAGGGCAACCTTGTTGCTGTGTAAGGAACAGACTATTTTACCCCCATACAACTTCCCTCTTTAAACACAGACTTGAGTCAGGGTAAAACAATTTCTTTACAGTACATGAATGTTAAATAACTACAAAGCTCCAGTTTTTTGAAAGGAAAGTGAATACTCTTATAAATCATAAAAGAGGTTTGCTGGCATCAGATGTTCTATTAAAAAAAAAGTCCTGCGTGGCCTACTTTACCTTTCCCCATACAAATTCTTTTTCAAATAAAAGACAGTGTACACTCTTCTGCATTTAAAAGATACTACTATATCCAGAGAGTGTTAAGGATGGCAAATTAATCCCTTAAATAACAAAAAATAATAGAAAACAGGTTTTTTCTACTTCAGATTTTAAATCAAAGTCCATCACTCTGAATATATTCTATACAAAATCGATATCAGTAGCAAAATCCTCAAGATTTTATAGCATGTTCGTACTTATCTACTTTTACATTAGAATTTGCCTGTGCAATATTAATTCAACTGTGCTGTTTATGTGTATTGGTGATACAATCTTTAATTACGTAATTACCCAATATTTTTCAACAAAATGCACAAGATGACTGGGTGTCTCTTCAGCTAATCAATACTTGTTCCTATCCTCCCATTTATTGTGTCGTTCTGACCTTACTTATTCCAGAGTCTCTTCACTCAGCAGAATAATATTTATTTCTCAAAAGACTTCTTTGTGAAATTACTGTCACCACAACAGGCCTCAAAGGTAAATAATTCATCTTTTCAATATCCTCAGTAAGTAAAACCTTTGGAGAATTAAGACCTAGGGAACAATTCTTCTCTGGTAGGATCCAAAAATTGTTTTCTCCTGACCATCCTCCTGGCCCATGCTTTTGGACTTCTATCAAAGCCCCATAATGGGAAGTGGCACACAACTAGGTCTCATTCAGTGTGGAAACCATCCCTCTGGACCTGGCAGCTGGAAAGTTTTTTCAGGTTCCGCAGTTTAAACTTGATCAGAGCCAAAATATTTGACATTTGCCCCAAACATAGGAACAGATGTTAATTTTTTAGCATTTTTAACATTTCACCAAAGCAGGTGAGCTGGAGAATAGCTCATAATCAATAGGAAAGATAAAAAGTCCAAAGGGGTTCACTCTCTTGGAAGATGGGAAATGTGACTTGAGCCTGACCAGATCTTCCTTTTGTAGACAACACCTCAAACCCTTAGATTATCACATAAAAGAACTATGATATAACCATAATCATTGTTTGGAAAAAAAAAAAAAAAGTTCTGTGCTCTGAAATCAAAGGCAATTAAAGGTAGTCACAGTAAAATAAATAGTAGATAAGTACATTCCAACTGAGTTCCAGAATATCCAAAGTGGAAGCTATGAGGAAAACTATGGTGGCATACAGCCTTAAGTTACTATGTTTTAAAATGTTCAATAGTTTATGAAATTTTGGGACAGGATTAAAAAGACTTTTAAAGTGTTTTGCCATTCAGCAGAGACCACTGTGAAACAGATGAGAAGCAAACATGTATGTATGTCCTTCTTTCTACTGTTGACATGAAGAGCAGAATGACTTGACATGAGCCACATGTAGTAAGAGCACTCCTTTATCTCTATGAAGTTCCATACTACCTTCACGTCCTCATACAGCTTTGGGAAGAGTTCCTGGGCTCATGACCCAAATATCTGGCATTTCTTTGTCACTCAGAGTAACTGGGTGACAAAAATAAAAGGTAATAAATAGACCTTCACAGAGAATGTCAGTACCTTCCTGACACATTTGAAATGTACATGGAAAGAAGTTTGAAATATTTTCTAAAATTTGTACTGTCTCCTACTACCCATGTTTCATGTTGCTTTTTTAATTTGGAAGTTTAAGCATGAAAATTTTAGGAGGTGAAGGTCAGTTTTTTATGCGCCTCATTTACTTTGCAGCACTAGTTCTAAATGGTCAGCAACAACCTTTATCCAATGACCAACAACTAAAAACCCAGGGGAAGTAAAATACCCACTGAAGTTCACAAAGGAATTTAGACCTTACTTTAGCAGCTCTAGCCACTGTGACATTCTTCTAGTATGATAAACTTAGTTTCCCATTTAGACACCAAGAAGTACATCTTATTGATTTTCCACAGCAGAAGTAGAAGGAAATGAAGGTCTGGAAGGAAAATAAATTCTTATATGACCATGTACACTGCACATGGTACTTCCAGATTTTCAAACAATTGGCTTATATAGATCACCATCTCCACTGCATGTTAAACATGCAGCTTTCAGCTATAGGGATAAATGGAGGGGGTAGAAGCAATGAAGCTGGAGTTTATGCACAGGTTATCTTTAGTTTAACGAGAAATCAACAAACTGTACATTTGAATTCTTCTGCCCTGAATCTACTTTGGTTTGAAAACAAACCATTAGAAGTCAGGTTTTTTTCTCCTTATTCTCGAAACTTGACAGACAAGAAAATGAAAGACAGAAAATGTCTGTCTTTTTTCCCTTCCTCTTTTTCTTTTTCAATTTCTTCTATAAAAGGAAAAAATGAAAGCCCAATAAATATAGCTGAGGGAATGATGCCTGAGTTGTTGCTACACTGCACATATTCTTATAGCCTTCTAAATCGTAAAATGTTAACAGCAAAACTAAATCTTGACATGTTGATAGCTAAAACCATACTGCAATATGGCACATCAATTGCCTGTTATGTTTTTGAGGACCAAAAAATATTCTCTTCTGTACCATTAACATAAATCAAACTGGTTAAATCACTTTAATACTCCAGGTGCCTTTTTTTTTTTCCTCAGATGGCACAATGGTTGATGTCAGTGCTAGTGGCAGAGGGGGGAGCAAAAAAAGAGGGGGAGGGGAAATCAGATAGACTGTAGATTTGCAGAAGGGCTCCGTACACAAATCAAGCTCAATAAGCTTGTCAGATGAACATTTCACATTAAACAAAATAATAACCTGTCATATGATTTTAAACAGCTTCTTTCTTTTTCTTTTTTTTTTTCCCCCCCTAGGTTTCAGAAGAGCAAGGCAGGGCTGTAAGTACAGTACCACAGCTGCATTTCTCAGACTCAGAGCAAACATTTAAAAGCCTCCATATCCTTGGCTCTTGCCAGATGTGGATTCTGACAGGAGAAAACATACCAGGTTTTTCCAAAACCTCAGCCTGGGTGAATTATAGCTAGTACAAAACAAACAAACAAACAAAAAATCTCTAGTTCTGCAGCTCTGGAAAATTACTGTGCACAGGTAACATTTCCAGAAAGATATTAATTAAAATAAAATAAATAGGAAAAAAAAAAAACCACGCCCAATCGATATTTCACTACTTTAGATGTTTGGATGGCTAAATCTCATGCCTTAAGTAACCAAGTCAGTACCTCAGCACCCTCTCTGCTCACCACCAGTAGCTGATTTCTCTCAAAGCAACTCTATCCAATCTCTAATAAATATTTAAGCCTCTGATGGTGGCAAAAGCTCATGTTGGAATTCCTCTAGTCAGAGAAGGAATGGAGCTCATAAAATCTCAGGGTTCATTCAAGGTAATCTGTCTATGAACTTGTTTTTTCATAAGAATTTCTGTTTCGTGAGCTGCCTCAATTTCAGACCACTAAAACTGTAATTAATGGTAATGGAGTGACTAGACCTCATTTGCCTGATGAGTGCACAGCCCACCTGATGCCCACTCTTATACTAGGGTTTGCTGCTGTGTTCAAACATGATTATACGGGTTAGCGGTTGAGAGATCTGGGTTCATTTCTGCCATTGTTTATATATAATCTTGACTTTACCTTTAACATCTGTGCCTCAGTTACTCGTCCCTGTACACAAAAGGGAAAAAAAACCAAACTATGCAAATCATTTCATGTTTTGTGCATATGAGAGTCCGAGCTGTATGTACAGAGCATTAGCTGATTCATTCTCCAGTATAATTAGGTTGCTTGTAGCTAATTCTCTTTGTATCATGATATATTACAAAACTATTATTAAAGACCATATTTCTGAATGCCTTTAAGAAATTAGGTTCTGGTTCTGTTCATAGTGAATTTGATGGCAAATTTCCCATTAAATTCATTGGTTCAGGATCACAGCTTAATGAGCATAATTCTTTGAGTCTGCTCTTGGTAGCAGAGTTTTCATTATATTGTAGCCTTTGTTCATTGCAATATTCAGGATATAGCCAATATATCATTAAAGAAGGCTCAGTAAATGTGTAACTACATTCAGAGTGACTCAGATTAAGATTGCAGTATAAGAGATGCTGTACCAGAAACAGTGTACGTTTGTACATGAAGGAGAACTAAGATACAGAACTATGTGTTAAAAGAGTACCTCAAGTCCTCAGTCTCTCTTGTCTATGAATTGCATTCATAATCGACAGCTCATTAACAACTCATTATGGATACTGAATATTGCACAAACAGACGCAGTGCAGCAAAAGACACAAAAACCAAATTCATAAAAGGGAAAACAGGGAGATATTTTTCAATTGAAGAGCATGACTTCATTAATGGCATTTGGGTTCTTTTTTTCTGCATTTGAATTGCCACAAACAGATCTAGTGATGACTAGCACTACTAAGTACCTGAGGAAATATGTGCATGCTACATGTAGATAATAGTATAACCGTGCAGTGCCTGCTTTCCACAGACTTACAAATTAGTAAAATTCTACTAAAGCAAATATAAAGCAAGTAGGAATTCAATAACTTTCTGTATATCTGAGGAATGAGCTCAGCAGCCTTCATCGTGCAGCCTAGGAAATACTGCTGCTTCCTTACACCAACATTCCTCGGAAAGTTATACACACCCAACACATAGCTGTTTGACCCCTGTCTTTATTCAACCACTTATCAACTGCATTTTAATTGTTCTATTTCATGGGAAAGTCACTACCAAAGGAAAATTGCTATTTTTCAAGTCCATGAGACCACACAAAGGCTGACAGCTCCAGGGAAGAAGGTTAACACATCTTTCCATGTTCTAGTATCATTTCAAAGGAGGCGTTGTTGGTGCAGATACACTGGCAGCCTTGGATTACACAGCTCCACAGTCATTTATCAGTACAATAGGATCATTGACTTCTGCCAGCCAGTAACACTAATACTTCAGATTATTTAAATTAGGAAATATATTGTTCTTCTGCAATAATATAAGTAACAGGTAAGTATGAAGTAGTCAAAGCAGACTTCTTTAAAAAATCCAGGAATTAGTACCGAAAATACCGTGAAGACAAAAGGTTATATTCCTATCTACAAACAAAAGAATTAGAAATTTGTAAGAATTATGCATGCTCAGTGTCTTAGACATTATTTTTTGTTCCACTGCACTTTATGGCAAGATCTGTTTTGTACAAGGAAAATTAAGAGCTGATGAATTTCTTTTTTCCTTCCTTCAAGGGAAAACTCAAAGCTTCTGTCCACACAGAGCTCTGCAGGAAGTACTGCCTGAAGACATTCAGGCACACAGAAATTACAATCTTGAGTGTGTGTCGGTTTTTTTCTCTGAATTTCTGAATGGATTTATCCTCCATGAAAGCAGATTCTCCTAGATTTGAAGAACATTCTTGATTGTCTCTCTGATAGATCTAGCTCTATGCTGATCGCAGCAAGGAGTCATAATTGAATGTCCTGGTTTGAGGTAAAAAACAGAACGAGTTTTCTGGTAAGTAATTTTACTTTGCAGCTAAGTCTCTTCTAACTAACTGAACTCTCTGAAATTAACAGCATATTGTCCAGACGCTGTTCTCTCCCACAGAAATAAGACCTGATTGTTTCTAATTTATGCCAAGGAATGGTATGCTGAGAGGTTCTTGCTTATCCTCATTGCTATAACAGCTAAGGTCATCTCACTTTGTTAATTGCCCCATTGGAGGGCTGGAAGTGGAAAAGCATAGAGGGGTCGCATCTGCAGAGAGGAACAGACAGGACAGGGGACCCCAAACTGATCAACAGGGTATTCCATCCCATCTGCCCCTTGCTCAGTATAAAAGCTGAGGGATCAAAGGGGTCAGCCTCTTGCTTCAATGACCAGTGTCCAAGGAGGACTCTCTCTGTTCATCTGCCTTTGATTATAATCCATGTGTTCCTGAATCCAGATCCAGAATCTAGTTCCCATCCATTGCAGAGTCCAGTCTGGGATTTTTCCAGTGCCTGCCGGTGACGTGATCATCATCCTGAGAGCTTAATACGGTTGTATGTACTTCATTATTTTCTGTTTACTTTATTATTAGTACTTTATTATTAATACTTTACTAAAGTAGTTTAGTTTTTTTCCTAAACTCATAAGTCTCTTTCTCTCTCTCCCTTCTCTCCTTGGAGAGAGAGGAGGGGGAGGGGATCCGTCATTCATTTCAATGGCCAGTCCAGCCCAAACCACAACACTGAACATCACAGAATCACAGAATCATTTAGGTTGGAAGAGACCCTTGGGATCATTGAGTC
>JAOXJM010000023.1:59130095-59147362 GCA_026413425.1 Tringa solitaria
TGAGAAGAGACCAGCACCAACCTCTCTACAGTGCCCTTTCAAGTAGTTGTAGAGAATGATGAGGTCGCCCCTCAGCCTCCTCTTTCTCAAACTAAACAGTCCCAGCTCCCTCAGTCGTTCTTCATACAATTTATTCTCCAGGCCCTTCACCAGCTTCACTGCCCTCCTCTGCACCAGCTCCAGCACCTCAATATAATAATAAAAAATAATATATAATAATAATAAAATTAAAATAAATAAAATAATAAATAAATAATAATGAAAATAATAAATAATAACAATTTTTTTTAAATTCAGTGAAATATATACTGTCTAAAACTCCCATCAGAGACTTATGCACTGAAAGCTGCTCAGGAATTCAATAATAGTACATTATAGCTGTCCTGCTTTTTAATACTTCAGTACGATCTGCAGATGTGACTGGTGCCAACAGGCAGTGGCACCACCCTCATCTGAGCAGCTTACTCTGTGGAAGATGAGGCACTGCACGATAACATCAGTCTCCCTTGATAATGCTTCTGAATGAAGGCAACCACAGGGAATATTACTGCGTTATTTGGGCAGCTTTGGTGTTGAGTTTTGGTCATTTTGTCCTGTCTCCAGTTATTAAACAGAATCTTTAATGATGTTTGATGTTCAGTGAGAGGAAGGAAAAGCATTCCACAAGCTTACATTTGTTAATTCTAATTTATAATGGATAAATCTTAGCTGTATGATTGTAAAATTAGGTAAATTCCAGACATTTCATCCCCCCAAAAAAAGTATTCTTAACACTTTAGTTTAATATCCAGGTACTTGCAGTGGGACAGTAGGCTAAAGTAATTTGTGCCATTTGATGTAAGGTTTTTCAAAACCCCTATGTAGTATTCATTTACTTTTCCAACCAAACAGTCTTTGCCAGGAGAAACAGACAATCTGGTAACTGGAAGCAGATCTGACAGTGACTCAAAGCCTAAACTGTGAAGGCAAAATTAATTCCTATGGTGAAACAAAATATTATTGCTGTTACTATACAATGCACAGCAATTATAAACAGGCGCTATCCCAATGCAATGAGAACTGCCAGGGCCATTGCACCCATGCTAAAACTTGATTGCTAGACACCGAATAAAAATCAAAGCCCATTAAATTTCTATGAGAATATGGATATCTACTTTTAAAGTATTTGGAAATAGTATGGTGTTATAAGCATTGTGAGTATGAAGAAGCTGAGGTGGAATAGACCTGTTAGAAACTGAGGAGTAAGAGAGTCCATTCAACTGAGAATCAGAGCAAGGCTTCCTACAGTTTGGTTTCTACCCCTTTCTTTTAAGGCCAGACATTCTCAGCAATCTATTCAGTTGTATTTTTCTGCATAAATTCTGGGAGACAAAATGATAACATACCTGTTTATACTGTATTTTCATCTTGCCAAACCTGAAAGACTGAGAAAGTTCACAACTGTCTGTTCAAACCTGTCCATGAGGTAATGTTTATTTTCTAAACATAGTTGGGTTTCCTTAAGCATCTTGACTTATAGGTTGTTATCCCAAGGCTAGATCTATACCATTAAATCAAACGATGCCAGGGCCCATTCTCCGACCCCGAGGTCAACGACATACTTTGGCCCCTTCTGTTCTGGAGCTTCCCACCAGGAATGGTCCATGGTTTCTGCTAATTCCCAACTCTGTCCCCAGAAGTTACTTGAGAGATTACAAATTGGCTGAATTCACAATCCAAAGGGTTTTTTTCTACAATGTCCCTGTGCAGAATATTTTCTTCCACTGCTTGGACCCAAGTCCTAATACCTTTTAGTGTAACACAATAAGCCTAGACAGAAAGTCTGGGGTTTGTTTTGTTTTGCTGGTGGTTGCACATTTAACCCAATGTCTTGTTCTTTAAATAGGGAAAAGTCCCATTAGCCCTCTTAGATGTTTTCCCTTATGAAGGCTCTGAGTTTGGTGTAACAGCTGGGTCTGAGCTGATCTGTAAGAGGATACTTTGGTACATCACGGGCATTAAATTCCTCAGCTATCCATATTGATTAGCTTGAAGGGATACTGATCCCTTCCCTGAAGAGCCAGTGGGAAAATTTAAAATACAGTCCCTCTCCTGGGGAATTTGTTAGTGCTTGACCTGTGCATAAAGCATACAGTACACGACCATCATCACGACCATGTTACAGCTCAGCAGCAGTAGCTATCTAAGATGACATTCAAAAATCTCCAGCCACTTGTAACCCCATTTCCTGGGCTTCCCTGCTGCCATGGTGAACATGATCAAAGTTCTGGTTGGGCAGGAGATGACAGCAAACAATCCCAGAACATTTCTGACAAGGTGTACCTGCCCGTCTGCCTTGACTGTAACCAGCTTTTGTCAGGCCAGCCTGTTCTCCTCACCCTTCACAAATATGGGACCAATGAGCCTCTGGCCCAGATTCAAATAGTCACTCCTTGCTTCTACTCTGCCAGTCTACAGGAGCACCTGAAAGACAATGTCAGTGAGAATAAAAAACAGCTCCTGTGTAGCCTGAAATAGACTGTTCTCACATTTCTATAGCCTCCTGCCTCCTCAACAGTTCATCCATTATCTTCTACAAAATTCCAGGCCAACTTAAACCATCTCACTTCTCTTCCACAAGCCTTCCTGATCTTCTTCATAGGTTCTGTCAAGTACTTCTGCTTCCCAGAAAAAAGAAAAAAAAAAGTGAAAGAAGCTTAAAAGATAAAATAATTGCAAGAGATTTCCTTAGTAAGCAAGGAAACAGGCATAGCTAAGAAAGGATTGGCAAGGAGCACCTTGTGGAGGTGACTCCCCAAGGGCAAGCTGGCCAGGAGCAGCCCCCATGCAGGCAGGGCCAAGCCCTCGTTGATGGGGCACAGCCCCATGGCTGTGGAGCAGGGCCAGCAGGGCAGGGTGAGGGCAGAAGCAGCTCCTACTGACTGTCCAGTGGACTTCTGGAAAAAGCAAGGTATAACCTCGAGTCCAAGGTTAATCCACGAAATGCAAACAACAGGGCTGAGGACAAGCAGAGCCACATCAGCCCTGCAAGTGCTCCCAGGACCCCAGCAGGGAGGGGTTTTGTGTTAAAATATTCTAGTTTTAGTCTAATGCAATCTGAAATGGAAAAGGCTTTGGTTTCCCCAAGTGTTTGTGATAAAGGTTTCAGTTTGGTTTCATGATGATTTATTGAGATTAAAGAACTGTAATTTCCACGCTGGTTGTTCCTCACATGGACCAATGGATTTGGGGCCTGTGTTTTGCAGCTGACGAACACCCGACTGAGACCAAGATACTGTAAAATTTGCCCCAGACAACACTGAGTCCAGACTGGCTTCTATTTTGCATATATTTGCAGTGTTACTGACAATATCAAACAAGATACTCTGAAAGACATATGATAAAGTATGTTGGAATGCATTACTTGTTATAGCTAATTAAATGTTCCCAATGCCATCCAATATAGCCCTTATATGGCTCATTCGGCTGCTTATCCAGGATGCATGCAAGGTGGAATCGTAACTATTTGCCAAATGAAATGTGAAGAAGACAACTTCAGTGGTTTATTTTTTATTGATATCTCAATATCAATAATAATAATATTTTTACAGAAAAAACTTTGCACGGTGAATAAAAGAGAGAGGTCACATTTATTGCTGAGCTGAACTGTCACCTGATAAGTGTAAACTTTCATCATAACTGGCCTAAATATGGTACCTTTTTGAACCATATCACAAGCCTGGTTCAACATATTTCTACTCTATTTCTGGTTTATTTCCTTTTAACTGTCAGTCTGCAGCAAAAGCTGAAAGAATCATCCCCTAAAGTCCTTTCCTTTTATTACCAGATACATAAAGGACAAGTAGCCTGAGGCTTAATATTTTTCAAGCTTTTAAATATTTTTTTTCTCAATTTAGAATGAGTGTGTGTCATTTCCGTGGCAATTCAGAAGCAAATGGTCCCGAGTTCAAACTGTGACTTTCCAGATTAGATTTGCCGGTTAAAAATTGGTTGGGATGAAATGGAATTCATTTGCAGTAGACGACAACCCAAATTGACAGAAGTAAGGATTCATTGACAAAGGAAAAACAAATTCCAGGGATCCAAAAATCCCAAACATGGCAATGTGTCAAATGAAATGTCTTTATCCCCGGCCCATACACCTGACTGTTTTGTTCAGTGACAAAGTATCAAAGGGATTATCCAAAAAGCAATCAGACAGCTGGGCTGTTCCATTTCTAAATGCTAGCTTCTTTTTTTAAAAAAAAAAACCACTCTCAGTCAGCAGACAGAGAACAGAAACACAGTGCCAAGAACCAAACAATCAGTAGGGGCCAGCTATAATACATGAGCAGCTCCTTCTCAAATTCATGGCTTTGTTTTCGTGGTCAGTGTTTCGAGCACCAGTCATGAATTAATAAACATCGATGGCTCCAGCTTCCTCACAATACAGACCTTTCTGCAGTATTTAACTGAATGAGGAGACATGACAGGGAACACATAAAGGTTTCCTATAACTGGACATGAGCAGGGACAACCGTGTTCATCTGTTAATTAAATGTTAGAGCACAGTGAATAATTCAAAGTCAAGTATTTGTTTGACAGGTCTATTCTTTTACTGATTGCCTTCTTGCAGCTCAAAGTTGTCAGTGGTTTACCAAGCTGATCCTACCAGCTGAAAGTATACTGAGATGAGTGTTTGCGATATCTTAAAGCAAAGTGTTGTTTATATTTCCATATTGACCAGCATGATGCTCACCGATATACATTAATTGCAATGCTGAAGATTAAAAATTGTGTATAAGCACCCAAGCTGCTTCTGCCAGCACTTATCTTAAACTGTAAGGTTCATAAAAGTCTAAGATCATTAAATCCGATGTAGGATAATTAATGAGGAGACCATAGTCTATTCTGCGACAATAAATCAAGAGACAATATTTGAATAAAAGCTCACCCAATGGTTCAAGAAAAGGTATAATTAGGAGTTGTGAGGTGAACGTAAATATTGTATACAATTGCCTGGCTGGCAACAGCAGGAGCCAGCAGGAAACATCTTAATCTAATAGACCCCTACCCCCTCTGCTTGAAAAGCAGATGGGAGCTAATACAAAAGATTTCTCAAAACTTCAACATGAACTGCTATTACCCGTTTCAAGGTATTTATTACAGCAGCACCCGCCAGTGTCACCAGAGTTAGAGGGGATGCCAGCTTTTCCTAGCTTAAGTCCCTGCTCACAGGTCTTTTATAATGACCATAAAAAGAGGTTGAAGGCTCAAACTTGGCAAACAAGGACCTCAGAGAGAGATTTTGTAAAGCACAAAGGGCATTTAGACACTGGTAAGTTTTGGTAAGCGTTACACACATAATTACCCATTTGTAAACGTAAGAAACATTTACAAATCTTTGTCTCAGCTGCTTTTCCCTCATGCGTTTTAGGGTACTTTGGTCCATTGGGAGGAGAATATTAATTTAATTTAAAAAAAGAAAAAGCAAGCAAGAAGAAATATTTTTTTGTCTTCTTTTTTCTTTCATAAACTCACTTTGTATTTTCAGTAGTCTCAGTGTTCTCTTTAGCTTCATGTTTCTAGAAAGAGAATTGAAGAAAGATGTGCATAAAGATCAATTTGAAAAATGGGGAAAAGGTGTTGGCTAAAAAGTACCCTGGTGACTTAGAAGTCAGAGGATGGGCAGTAACTTATAGTCTGTAAATAGTACTTGCATTAATTGCACAGGCACACACAACATAGCAATGAAAGCACTGTACAGCATCAGCACAGCTGATGTTTAAAGCAGAACCAAAATTCTGAGAGGAAAGAAGTATGTCATCTGAGAGGAAAGAAGTATGTCAGAAGCTAGGAGTTGGTACAAACAAGTACTCCTTGATTCTCTTTGGTCCTTATATCCTTTGAATGGAAATGTGCAATGAAACATGGACACAAACACAAATGTGGGAACTGGGAAACACTCTCCTGTCTCACAATACAGACTTAATCTTAAATTTCTGTAGGTATATATAGGCTAATTTTTAAGTATAATACTGAAATGATATCACTTTCTTTGCTGACATAAATTTACAGCTTCAAATAAAACAGAGTAAAGTTCAATACAAAGGAGTTACTTTGTGGGTCTTTTGTATATAAAACTTGGCACATTCTTCATTTTAAGAGACAATTTTAGTCTCTCCATTTGTGAAATACTAATATTTACATATATATCAATGACATTTTTCGTGCAGGAGCAGTGATCAGATTCACCAGAGCCCAGATACAATTTGGAAGCTTTGGTGGGACCTGGTTGGCGGCCAACATCTCCTCTTGTCTTCCAAAAAAGAATTTAGAGAAAAGAAAGGGATATGGTTAGAGTTAAATGCTTCAGAACATTATGTCAGGTACTTACATGCTATATATATGGCATTAAAGGAGTTCAATAACAACAAAGTGAGACTACTTAGATATTCCTTTCTTGGTATAGGAATAACAATCATATATATTTACTACTGGTAAAATATGAATGCTTAGAGGCACCTGTTTGACACTGGGCTTAGTGGTGGTGAGGACTGCGATACACAGGGGTATAAAATTTTACTACCTAAATGACGTCGACAGGTAATGGGTGGAAAAGACTAGCAAAGACCGGAAAAGTGTCTCCTGTCAGAGGGATTTTGAACGTACAGCTCATGACAAAGAGGTCTGTAGCTTCCCCCAGGTGCTTGGTTGACTGTCACAGGCTGGAGCAGCTGCTCAGTGCATGGCCCTGATGTCTCGAAGTGCCTAGGCAGGAGCCTCCCCGCTTCTTCTGTGTGATCCAGGAAAGGGACACCTGGGAGAAAGCTTTGACAGGCAGTAGCCTTCCTGCAAAATTACACAAGGGGATGACAGTAAAGACAGTCTGCTCAGCTGAACTGTCTCCTGTCCTCCTGTCTAAAAGCAACTAGAAGAAAAGAGCATCTTGCAACTGAAGAAGACCTAAGTATAATAGGTATTTCTGAAATAGAGCTGTCTGTCCCAAGTCAGAAGGAATAAAAGTAGCTTATTTCTACTATGTGCAAATGAGAAATTATATTTGAGACAGGCTGAGAATGGGATTTAATGTAGATGTAAAAGCAGCCTGGGAACAGGAGTGGGAAGCAAACAGTGTTTGAATAGATAAGGATTGGAATGATGGGACAGAATAATTCATGTTTAGAAAGCACTGACAAGCTAGTCTGTTCTTCCTGGAGCAGCTCTCATCTCAGTCTATACAGAAGGAGCCTAAGTCTCCTCATTCCTCTACTGTCAGACAACATGACAGTAGAAACCCACCAGGAAAAAAAAAAAAAAAAAAGGAAAAAAAACCCACCACAACTTATCTTTTAGTTGTGGGGAAGAACTGGAGCTATATATTGGACAGAGCCTCTCCTCATTCATTGACAATGTCAAAGACAAAGATGTCAAATGCCAGTACAAAAGCTAATAGGATTATAAAACCTTTCTTCTATATCAGGAGAAAAGAAACAGCAGTTGAGATAAAAGAGAATAAACCCTTTAAAACTGTAACAATGGGTGACCATAACTACTTTTATATAA
Organism: Tringa solitaria; assembly: GCA_026413425.1. Taxonomy (NCBI): domain Eukaryota; kingdom Metazoa; phylum Chordata; class Aves; order Charadriiformes; family Scolopacidae; genus Tringa; species Tringa solitaria. The sequence continues at coordinate 59,137,641 of JAOXJM010000023.1, forward strand.
ACCGTCCATACACCATGTCAAAAATGAGGTGTGGAAAAGCAATTTTTCGGTTTTATATGAGTTGAATAGTTCTGGCAGCTTTAGCAAATGCAAGAAGAAAACCTCATCCTAAGTAACACCTAAGGAATTTGATTAAAATTTGGACTGAACACTAAATACAGTGACCGAGCTGTAACTCTTACAACACTGTAGAACAGAGTGGGAGCTACCAAACCAGGAAACATCCATATACTTTCCCCCTTTTCTATCTTCATTAAATATGTTCTTTTTAGTCCTGAAGCCAATTTCTGGGTCTGTCTTTCTAAATAACTCAGTCTGTGTGTTTCTCTTGCCCATGTTTCTCCTTCACAAGTGGGATTTCATTTTGTAGGCCCCATGCTAATTAATCACGAGGAGAGATTTGAGGAAGAAGTTTCCGGTTAAGGTTACCAAATGTTTTTCAAGCGTGGCAGAATGAAAGAGACTTTGAAAACAATCTCACTTAACAAAACAGACTAACAGATGACCCTTGAATGGCAGCAGGGCAAACTTGAGGGACATTTAAGAGGCAAGAGCAAGCAACAGGCTGAGAGAACTGGGATTATTCAGCCTGGAGAAGAGAAGGCTCCGAGAGACCTTATTGCATCATTTCAGTACTTAAAGGGAGCACACAGAAAAGATGGGGAAAAACTTTTTAGCATGGCCTGTTTAGCAGGACAAGAGGTAATGGTTTTAAACAAAAAGAGGGCAGATTTAGACTAGGCAGCAGGAAGTAATTTTTTACAATGAGGGTGGTGAAACACTGGAACAAGTTACCCAGAGAGGTGGTAGATGCCGTGTCCCTGGGAACATTCAAGGTCAGGCTGGATGAGGCTCTGAGCAATCTGCTCTGGTTGAAGATGTCTCTGCTCATTGCAAGAGGGTTGGATTAGATGACCTTTAAAGGTGCATTCCAACCCGAACCATTTATGATTCTAAGTAGAAGGAATTGATTTCTGATGGGGATGGTCTCACAATCACATGGGTTTTTTTGAGAAAATGAAAATCAATAGCCAGAACCAGTACTGGACCTCACCAGAGATCTGAGCAGAAAATAATTCTATGACTACAAAAGGCTGTTTCTTTTGCCTGCACTGGCAATTTGTTTTTCTGCAACCATGTGTTTTCAACCAAGGACAATTCCTGCAGGAGACGAGACCTTTGATAACTTGCGTCTGTTCTAATTCAGGTGGGAGGACATAACTGTGGTGTGCTGGTAGCTAAGAGACCTGCACAAAAATCTTTGTTCTCCATGGCTGCATCCTGCTTAAGCTCTTGAAGGCTATTAAGAGTACTTGAAAACAATGATTTATGTGAGTCATACAGATATGACCACCTAGCAGAGTGAAGTTCAAAAAACTCCCTCCCAGCTCAGAAACTAAAATTGGCTCAGTCCGTTTTGTCTTCTTTTTTCTTTATTTTTTATTTTTAAACTTGCAATGGAATGTCATGTCACAACTACTAAGAGGAAAACAAAATCTTCAAAGTCAATGAGGCTAAAACTGATATCCAAATTATATTTAATATAGTGGGACTCAAAACAAATGAAGAATGCCTTCAGCTCTGAACAAAGGCCAGTAGAAAATGAAAATCACCTGATGAAAGAATAGAGTTATCCATTCTTAATGCAGCAAAAGTTGGTGATTCAACTGCCAGAATAACACAAAGCAAAATAGAAAGCATTTGTAGATAAGAGAACAGAACCTAATGGATATTTTCAGTAAGCCTAAAAGCTCTGTTACCACTATAGTGCAAAGATAATGGTTTCTACCTCTACAATTCCTTGCAATGATTGTTTTGCCAATATACAGTATAAAAGAAACAAAGACTAATAATTGCTTGTCAGCACTGACGAAGCATGACAGGCATCAACCATAGGAAAGGGGAATGCCACTTCACTGCTTTGTGCAATAGTAACAGACTGCGTACAGTTTATGTTGTTCACCTATGAAATTGGCTCAGAACTGTAAAGAAAAGGACATGTGAAGGTCAGCTTAAACAAGCTGTTTATGTCTCTCTAGTTAAAATACATTCAGGGACTCTCAATCACTGAGATCATTTAAAATTGCACAGGATGGAGTTGCAAATCACAATAGATAGATCTAGGCTTTGCTAACAGATCAGGTCCAAATGAAGTTCAGAAAAGCTGCAACAGAAATATTTTTTGCAGGAAAAAGCATATGTCTCAGAACCTTCCATCATAGAGCTATCTAAATATAGGCTAATTACATTAAATGATATGCAGCATACAGATTCAAATTGTGGAGTGGAGGTATAGAAGGAAGGAGTCGCCAGATGAAACCTCATTATAAAAAAGGATGCACGGTGAAAGATAAATCATAGTTTATGAAGATCCTTTGTTAACTAAATGAAATCATAGCAAAGTGGGAAAAGAAATGCTGATAATGTTGTTATTACCCATTTTCCTAGATATCATTTGAATCAAACCTCTCAAGTACAGTTTCTTAAGGACTGATTTCTTTTGGAATTCACAAAGGCCTATTTTTGAGGGCTTTTTTTAGGATGTTTGTATTTCCATAATAATAAGGCTCTTAACCTTTTCAAATCTGTTTGAATAAAACTTCCAAAAAGCACCAGTGGTCTTAGCAACTCCACCTGGAATACCTAAGAGAAGACAGACTGTCACAGCCTACAGCTTTTTGCATTCCAAAATTCAGGAGCTGATTATTACCCCAGTCCTCAGAATCCACTCACTCTTTAAGTAATGGGCTGCCCTAAGAAGGGGCAAAGCAACCTCTCATACGTTAAACTATATAGGAGACCAGTAATCCAAGTTCTACTGAGATACTTAGGCCATGATGTTAATTACTAGTTTATTTACATATGGAAAAAAATATATATTAAAATAAAAAGCTCATTTAAAAATATACAAACACATTATTAATTCTGTGAGAATTAAAAACATTCTTGTTCTTTGTCACAATTCTTTTAAGGCTATTTGTCTTTTCACTCATTTGGCTTTGCAGACTATTTTTGCTCTAAAAATTCTGGGGTTTTTTCCTGTAATAAGAGCAAATATTTCCCTGAGGAAATATGACAAAAGTTCAATAAGTTTATCAGAGGCAGGACTCTTCCATTTTTATTGCAAAAAATATGTTTACCAGTGGAAATATAAGAATATACTACTAAATAAAATTCAGTATAAAGTTACAAAAAACAATCCGAGGTTTTACATAGCAGTGTTTCTGGGAAGAAAGAAAAAAAGCCACACAATTTTATATTTAAATTCCAGAGCAAGGAAGTCTGCAGCTAATCAGTTTTATTCCCCTGGTAAGTATTTTGCTACAGACCGTGGAATTGCTCTAGAGAGGTTCACAGATGCAGAGACTAGATGACTCAGGGGAACAATACTAGGCTACCAAGCCTTCCACCTCTAAATTGACAGCTGAAAGCAACACAAGGAAGAACTAGATGACATTCGGAAAGCAGTGTAATGTTGTTCTTTTTAATTCACCACTAGACTCTATGAAAATATTTTGAAAGGAATCTTTTAATCTGACGGTTCAGGGTCAGTGTTAGTGATGCTTGAATCCATATTTCTATGTATCAGAAGTCTGGTCATCACAGGTACTTTATGACAGCTTCAGACTCACAGATGTAAGGGACATAGAAGAAGAAATATCACTCCAGAAATCTTCCCTCCCAGCAAGATTTGAGACAAATTAATGGATTAGTGTGGGGAAATTTACATCAGGTTTTCTTAAACAACAGAGCATCAATAGATGTCTTCAGTCCCCAAGGCTATCGAGTCAACAGCTTTCATCATTTTAATACCTTCCAAAAAACTCCTAAGGCAGAGTACATTCTCAGGAAATCTAGATTCATACAAACCAATGCAAGATAAATCAATGAACCAAATAGCATCATAAGCTACCAAAAAAACAGCACTATCTGAACACATAAAAGAATAAAACTTCAATACTTTATGCCATACAAACCTTTTGGCGAGTAGAGCTTTTTAACCACTAACTAGAAAGATTTCTTTTAAAATGTACATATATTTGTTTTCTGACACAGAGTAGTCTATTTATAATCAATGTTTAGCTTTTCTGGGATTTTCCTTTTAGCATAGCACTTTGAAAATAATGTGTCCTTCACTATAAGGTCCTGTATCCAACAAGCAATAGTTTGGATTCATTTAATTAGGTGATTCTGCCAAACAGAGGTACAGGTATGCCTTTCAATTTTTCTTACTTATTCATGTGTATTACCTCATTTTGTGGATAAGGATGAGTGGATGTTAAAATTAAAGGAAAAGAAAATAGCAACACTATATTCCTATTCTTACTAACGGTCACAACGTCCTTCTAAAATGCAGATTTATTTCTTTGTTGCCATAATCTCCATAACAGATATACTGCAGACAGAATAATTACAGAGTAAGATGAGGAAAGTCTGTCCTTTTTGCTCAACGTCTTAAGGGGGGACATTTTCTTCCTCTTATTTTTGAGCAATGTATGTAGGTCTATCACATGCACTGCAGACAGTTCCCAGAGGATTTTCAGGAGAACTCCTCCTCCTGTAAATAGGCCAATTCTCTTGCAAGTCTGTATTCCAGAAAAGAGTGAATATATAAAACTTGAAAGTGGCTGTTACCATGCTCTGGCTGCACCTTGCACTTCACACCTTGTCTACAGTAAGGATGTTTTAGGGGAAATTTCACACCTAGACTAGAAAACCTATTTTGACTTCTGTCAGCATTTTAGCACCATATTGATTAGACCTACATACACAGTTCTTGAAACATTGACAGAATACGGTGGTACAGATACCTTCTAAGTCCAAACAGTGAAGTCAAATTAACATTAGGAAGAAGAAATTCCTATTGCAAAAAATTCCGAACTGGAACAAAAAAGAAAAAAAAAAAAGATTGCAAAAGCTCCTGCAGAATTGTGGACTATATACCTATACACTGAATTGTGCAGTTCAACATTTGTGAAGGAAGTAACCTTTTGCTTTGCTTCTAATGTAAATGTAGTGTATTATAAAACAGTTCAGTGAGTACTGACCCTGTGTTTTCTTTCTGAAGTTAGGATCAGCTTGTGGTATTGTGCAGTATAATGAGAAAGAAGGAGGCTCCAGAGAGAAAAAAAATAATAAAAAAATATGAGAACAGATGACATTTTTTGGCAGAATATTTTAGTTGATAATTCACAACTTCTTACCATTACTGCATGCATTTATTTGGATTATTCCATGCCATTATGTTTGTAACCCACCCTCAAGAGCATTACCAGGAATGAAAAAATTTCAGGGAGATGCCACAAGCATATGGATTTGACTTACGCCCTTCATTTTTCAGGAGGTTCAGATGCTCATCTGAAGCACTCTTGATGTGGTCCACAGTCTTCACTATCTTCTGTGGTCAGGGTTCACATTATCCACTGACTCCACAGGTCTCTGTAAGGGTGAATTGACACTATTATCAGGAAAGATTTTTTCTGTCCATAAGTGTTGAAATTCTTAGTCTGTCCATATCAAATGTTAGTATCATTAAAGCTATTGCAGCACAAACTCCAAGGCAGGCTTGTCCAGTACTGTGGGAAACTACTGAGGCAGAAAGAAACTCTGTGCTTCTATGATTAAAATCCTATCAATGAGGTATATCTACATATAGTTTAGTCACACCGGGAGTTACAGTCTACAATCCAGTTTCAAACTTGTTGAGAGTACTCTGAAAGCATCCTCTCCAATGGCTTTGGCATTTTGAGCCATGCTTCCTGACATCTGCTCACAAATACACAGACACATAAAACATTAGTGATATGACCTGTTCTTGTTAAATCTGCCCATTAGAAGATAGTGACCAGTTCTTCAAGCTGCATCAAAAGATGCTGCTGTAGTTTTGAACTCTAGATGTTAAATTTCCTCCTATCCCAAGCGTTCTCAGCGGTAGCAGCAGAAGGGGTATCCTGGAGGCAAAAGCAGACTCACAAGGGTAACCCTTCTGAAAAACATGACAAGCCTGGAGGCAGCCACAGAAGGACTCCCTTCTTCCCATGGGACTCCACAGTAGATGGCTTTGCATGCTCTTCTTTTTGGGGTTTTATAATGCAAGATATTTTTTGAAGAGCTTTGAATGTGGATAAACCCAAAGACTGAATCCAGTCAGTATGTAAAAGGACACTTTAATGGAGCTTTTATAGCAAGACACAAATCAAACTCTATAATAATGAAAATTTGTGGGGTATTATTGTCAGCAATATAATTGATAGGCTTTAGGAGAACACAGTAAGGGTTCAAGGTCAGATTTCCATCAGGCAAAGTCGTGACCAATACAAATCGCATTCAAGTCAGATTTTGTAGTTACCAGTATTAATACCTGACATTCCTCATCTAAAAAAGCCACTCACTAGCTGTATGTTCACATCACATGCTGCACATCAATGGGAGCTTGCTGTGGGCACAAGTGAACTGATTCTGCCCGTGTTCAGAACTGAGGGGAAAAAAAAAAAGACCAAAGAAAAAAGCCCCAACCCTTAAGTGACCCATGTCAATGCGTTACCCATCATGTACTAATAATCTCAGGCTCTCAATAGCTTGCTTTAGCTCAGCACTGTATTAATGTTCTCCTATATCCTTTTTTCTCTCAGCTCAGGGCACAGATAGGACAGGTTTGCACCTAATCACAGTGTATAGAGGAAGCACTGTGTAGGAGGACTCTATAGCAAGGGTTATTTGCTCTCCACCATGTGGAGCAGATTGCACCCATGGAAAAACAAAAGGCTTAAAGACACGAACATCCCCCAACTCAGGCCGTGGAAGAGAAATAAGAATGTGCTGGGAGGGGTGGAGGGCAGCAGCTGTAGAGTCACTGATTGATTGGTGTGGGAGTGGCTCCTATACAAAACTGACATTGATCTATCTTTTAATCTAACAGCACAACAACAAATCTTAAGGCAATCAATTTTAATGGTATTAATAGTCCCATTCAAATTATTCACTTTCTACCTTAATTTAGGAGGCTGGCTTCATATTTCCTTGGCAGATTTGTCAAATAAGTATTGCTGTTTCTTTGAGAGAAGCTTTCCTTACTGCTCCGCTTCTTTAGCATGCTTGCTTCTTTAAAGAGTGTTATAATTTCCTCCCAGGATTGAATAATTAATAATTTATTCATTTGCTGCTTGTTGTGATAATCTTTCTTCTGTGTATAAATCATTTCCATGTTGGCTTGTTTTTCCTTTTGGCAAACCACAGCCAGCCTCAACATATCTTGGTCCAACATAAGCTCTGATCAGTTTAGATAATCTTTGTCACTCTCAAGTCAAGGCTGGGCACAGGTCAGGACTCTTCATTCTAGTAATTACCCTCACTTCATCTATAATTTGCTCTCTTGAGTAAACCATCATCTCGGCATATTTTGTTTTGTTTTTTTTTTCCATTCATTTCAGGCCTCATCCAGTGGCCATGGGAATCAATGGGACATTTTACTCTGGGCACAATAGACACTGAACAACATTTTTATCACTTTCTAGTGTATTGAACTGGGTGAGAGGAGCAAATGGAGCAGGGCTAGGACGAACTGCTTTGAGATAGCAAGCAATAACTTGAGCAGCAAGCTCACAGAGCTCATAGCCCTGCAAGCATATGATCATCTTCCACGGCTGCTTAAGTCTCTGGAATAAGTAAATAAATAATAAATACATGAACAGAAGCCAAATTGCTGTATTCCTGTAACCAATAGCCACAGAGTGATGCAGTAATATTATTTTCCATTTTAATTTGTTTCTAAGTAAAATATGAACATAAATACATGTAAACACCATATGTAAAAGCCATACATCCCTACTATTAAGGGACTACATTTTCATTTAAGGGAATGCAGTTAAGGGAATGCAATTAAGTAAATACATCTTCAGTTTCAAAGAACTCCCTAATTTCAGAAAATTCACTTTGAGAATAGACATCTCTGCTGGAAGCTGGAAGACTGAGTTTTATTTCTGCCTCTTTATTCATATAATCTTCTATAAGGATTTGCTGTTGACCACTTCCAGAGGCTGGTTTTGTGCATTTTTCATCTGACACAGTGAAACAGTCCTTACACCCTCATACCCTCACAGTGTGGGTCCCTGCATAGCCTTATACATCTAAGCGGCTGGTTGTCAGGTAAATTTGGGGATGTTAACCCTATATCTGTCCTTCAGACATCTATATCTGATCTGTAAGTTTGGGATTTATCTCACCTAACTTAAAACTTCTACAAAAGCTGAATAGGTCTCCACCCTAAAACAGCTGAATCACTTTCCAGAAAGGCTTGTCATCTCTGTCTACTGCAGAGAGACAGTCTAGTCATTTAAGACTCAACTTTAACCATCTGGTCCAGGGTGTGGCCAGCTGTGTGAAGTTCTGCTGTGTGGCTCTGTCCCAGCCAACTTTGAGCTGTAGTTGTGAACATCAACCTGTGAGCAAGAGAACTTGATGACTATGAAGGTATATGGATTAAGGGAGCACAGAGTGGAGGTGTGAGGCTGAGCTCATAAGAAGCTATGAATTCAGTTTCAGAAGGGAAAAATTGCCATGAAAAACTATAAAACTTTGAGGGGAAAAAGAAAAAACAAACTGGAGAGTAAAAAGAAAATAATTTAGCAAGACTGAGGATGAAACCATTTCACAGAGCAATGGAGGCCAGTGCTTTCCGGTACAGACCAGGGTGGCAAAAATAAAAATGCTTAACTTAGTAGTATCTTTGTTTCAGCCTTTGACAGCTGTATTAGCCAATAAGCAATTGTTGTATATACAGAAATTGCATATGATCCCGATTGCAAGCCTTCTCACAGAGATCTAAAAATTCATTCAAGGAAATGATTCGGATCAAGGAAATGATTCGGATCACTAAACATAGGTACCTAGTACCATTTTTGGTGTTTAAATGAGCTGCTAAACCCACTAATGTACCTCATTCTGGCAGATAATGATGCAAGACCTTCTGGAATACGTTGCTGAAGTCAGATGTGGTAGCCTAGGATCCACCATTAAGTGCTCATGGACTGTCCTGAATCACATCCCTAAAAACAGATTAAACAAATCTTACCCTTACAGACTAGACTCGAATACTGGACAGTGAACTACAGTTGTCATTAAATGAGGAAGTAACTCATTTCCCTAAAAGCAGTATCACAGACCTCATATGCACATCCTATCATTTCTCCTGTGTAATTTGGTAGCACAAGGAAACTCTCATCATGATCCTAGACTCTTGAGTTACGACTAGTAAAACACAGAAGTCAAAGGGAGCATCCCCCAAAGACCTTAAAATGTAAACACAAGTTTGTCCCAGCAGTCTGTTGGACCAGCAGCCTTGTACTTTTATCACTTTTTGTTAAGAGAAGACAGGGAGAGAGAGTTGAGAGAGCTCAGATTATGCTGGGAGAGACGCAGAAGATGGAAGAGGCAAAAAAAATCAAGGAGAAGAGGGACAGAAGAGAAAATCTTAGGAGAAGATAAAAGGGGTAACTGAAAAGAAAAGAGAAATATACACACCCATCTCCCAATAGGAAAGAACAGAAGAAACCATTTTATAATGAAGCCATTCCCAAGGAAAACAGAAGGGAATATTTTCCTTGAGAATGCAAGGAAAGAAAAAAAATGTCTAAGATGTAGAGAAATCCTTCTGCCATAATTTAGTTAACATATGAGAATGGCGATAAATGTATCAGAAAATAAGCAGCAGCACAGAGATCTTA
>JAOXJM010000023.1:59147486-59160684 GCA_026413425.1 Tringa solitaria
TATCTTAGCATTTATCCCACAGTCTGATATTTTTAATGTTTGCTTTTGAAATCCAGGTGTAGTATATGTGACTGCACACTTAATAACACCATAGTAAAAAATCCTATAACCAAAGTTTACTATACCAGTGATGAATTAGCCATGCATATTCACAGTGCTGAGTAATTAATGCATTTTTTAGAGCCCAGATTACACTGTACAACTATATATCACACAAATGTGAGATACAAAGAAAAATTACAGTGTAATTGCAATATAGAATATTGAATGTGATGGTAAAGTATCAGCCAACCAAAAGGATGTACGTGTTTTGCCTTCCCAACACTGTGTTGGACAGTGCAGTGTTAAAGGTCACCTCATTGATCCCAAGAAACTGAGAAATAGGTGCATAAAGAGCTTATTTTTTAAGCTCTTTAATAAGCTCATTATTTTAAGAAGAAATGAGGATATTGGGAGGGATCAAACTCAATCCAATGAGTCTTGGGGAAAGAGTCAAAGATGCCAAGACTGTGAAGCATTGACTCTGAACCTCTTATGCAACACCTTGAAGGCAGCATGTGCCCTTGGAGATGGTGAGAAAGAAGATGAGAATTGGTTTTCTTGCTAAATGCTTTTGAAGGGATGTTACAGGAAAGAGTCAAATAATACAAAAGGAGACAACCCAAAAGAGTAAGCCCACAGCTGTCTGTGGTCTGCACCTCTATGTCTGGAAAGAGACCTCAGCTGTGTGTGAAAGGGAATGGGTGGTAGTGCCACCCATTTTTGCAAGACGTTGTGCTTTCACCATCCCTTAGTCTTTTTCCCTATTCTTTCTCTGTTTTAGTGTTTGGAAGCCAAATTGATTGGGATATTAATGTATTAATTTTTCCTCTGTAGGAATCTCTTCAGTGTCTAACATCATTGCCAAAACTTCAGAAGTGTTAAAAAAAAATCAACAAATGCCAACAATCCTAGCAGAAACCCTCGTAAACCCCAACTATATATCCTCCAGTTTTATAATCTCCAAATTGTCATATCCATTCAGTCAGACAAAATACAGGACATAGCTTCACATCCTCTCCATGTTTTTAGTCCGATCTGGCCAGAGACTGAGACCACTTGGGGTCTGGAGTGCTATCAAAGTAAATGTATTTAGTGGCCACAACCCTCCACCCTGTTCAGTAGTTATGTTATGGCAGTTGTTGTTTCCCAACCTAAGGATTTCTCATTGATTTGGCTTGAAAATTATAGCCTGAGCTGTCATTGTATGACTTCCCTGACTAGATCAGAAAGCAAACCTGAGCAGCAAAAAGACAATATGATAAGAGCTCTACAATGACATAACAAGGAGAGAGAGAGAGACTTGGTCATCAAGTAGAAAGACTGTAGTTTCTTGGATGTCTATATATATATAGGTTATGTGAACCATGTTAAAATTCATAACCTTTCAATTTCTCCCTCTTTCTCTCCCCTTTCTCTTCCAGCTAAAAGACACATGGTAAATGTCTCTTCCATTCTTTTCAATCAATATCTTATAATTTTATTTTCTTATTCATGTGTTATTAATACCTGTGAGTCCTGGACATGGATTAAGAACTTGTGGTCACAGGCAACGCACACGTAGTTCAGTAAGGTATTCTACTCCAGCTTTTATTCTACACAACTTTGGCAAGCAATTTACTAGCCAATAAACTAAAGTCACTTTTCTGTGAGTGCAGAGATTGGTATATTTTGACTGAGATACTGGAATTGTTGTAGGCTGAGTCTGAAAATCATTTCTATAATATTGATTCAAAGTGGGCAGTTAAGTCCATCAGGGCAAGACAGAAGAATGCTTTATGACCCTTTTCTTAATAGGGAGAAAAAGCTGCAAATTTTCGAAATACTTCATCTGCCATCTCCTACATTTCCATTCCTTCCACAGCTGCTTTGTGCTAGGGATGCTGTCCTGGAAACGATGAGCTGTTCGCAAGAGCCATCCTTTCCCCTGAGAGCAAACAAATGGCTCCAGGAACAGGAGGTGGACAGGAAGGACTAAGCGAGTATCGGGCTCTGCAACATAAATTACATCCTGCCAGCAGAGGTCCAGACTTTTGAGATGCAAGACAAAAATTCTGAGTTTTCATGCACAAGAGGCTCTTTTCTTTTGAAATTTAATATGAGTTAATAAGCAGGGCATTCTATAAGAAAAAGACTGTGAATTTATTCCCTCGGAAGTCTCGTAATGCTGGGAAAACATACCCTCTTGACAAAACCTGTGGAGCAGTGGGCAGCTATAGCGACCGTGGACAATCTGAAATAAGATATGACCTTACCCCTCCTCACCCTCTGCCTGCACCCAGGACAGCCCTCACTCTCAGACCACTCTGCTTCTGCGTTTCTCTTCCAGCCTTTGACATTTTATCTGGACACCAAGATAAGGCTGTAACAGGAGAACCATGGAAGCAGCAGCACCACAGGGCGATTTCCCTCCCTCCACCTCCAGTTTCTCGTCCTCCCCCAGCAGCACACAAACAAATAACAGGGTCACATCCTTCTAACAGCTCGGGATCAGGTTCACACTTTCATTCGGGACACTGCACTAGGATGATTGGTGTTTATCTAAGCCACTAAAGCAGTCAAATCTGAGACCAATGTTTTCTTGGTATGACAGAAGTTAATTGGAGCATTTCAGGGCTCTTTCTGGGACTATCTTTAGGCTGATCTTCCATAGGATGGAGTCCAGTGAAAAATATAAATGTTAAAATAAAGCAAGCAAGACTTATGCCCATCTGATGCTGCAAACCCTCCATTAGTGGTATTTAAGATCTAGCCAGCCTTAGAGTTCAGAAGGTGAAAACACCCTCAGAAGGATCAAAGCTGCAATTTTCTGAGGGTAGAACAAAAAACTTTAAACCACAGTGGAAAGATATGGAAAAGTAGAGGTGTTTGTAAGTTTACAATAATTGAGATGTTTCCTAACAACAGCTATTCTGAGTTTCTTCTTTATTCGAAAGTGGGCTATTTGGTCACTTTCCTTAAAAAAAAAAAAAAAAAAAAAGATACTATCAAAATGCCAAACATCATCTGTCTTTTACCAGGAACACGGCGTTTGTTTTATTTCAGGTATTCAACAAATCATTAATGTAGACAACATTTTTATATTATTTTAAATATTACTTTTTTGCTATTTGCCTTTTGGTTTCTGAGACTTTGAGATATATTGAGTCACTTTTGTAATTTCCTTTCCAGTCAAAAGTCTGGAAGCTTGTGGTTTTTTTACGGTTTTCTTCTGAAGTTGGGTTTCTGACGTGATTTCATAACTCCAGGAGGCCATCTTCTATATTACTAAATAAAATACATAATGCAGTTGCAATGTTGTCTATCTTTCCTTAATCTGAATATAACAGCTGGTGAAAGATAATCTAAACAACTGTAAACAAAACAAAATTTCACAGATGAAAGATTTTGCTTTCATCAAAAATCACACATATGTTTCCAGACAAAGATCTTCTTTTGAAAATTTGTTTTTCATTTCATTTGAAAATGCTACAGAAACCTTTAATTGATGGGAAAGTTGAGAATTCTTCTGATATTTTTTTCCCTTCCTGCTTAATCACCTTCTCTGTGTAAAGATGCTTATTTTATTTCTCATTTGCAATTGTCTGACTTCAGCTTCCAGCTATTATACTTTGTAACGCCTTTGTCTCCTAGATTAAAGAACACTTCAGTAGCCAGTGTTTTCTCCCTCTGAAGTTACTATGCTATAATCAAGTCACCTCTCAATCTTCTTCTACTTTAAAGGAGCGTGAGGGATGAAAGGCCTGACAGACTATGGACTCCGGAGGAGTACTGGAATAGGAAATGCGGTGTTCATTATGGGACCTGTCGTTCACCCTCAGGCAAAACAGCTTATCTATCCCCATGTTTTCCTTCTTACAGATTTTTCTTGGTTGTTTAAATTGCAAAGTCTTTGGGTGTGTCTGCAGAGCAACCTTTTTCAGATCTTTATTAGTGCAATAAAAGACAGGTAAGTCACAGTGCAAAGCCATCTGTCCATTGTAGCTCATCTACATTTATTTGGTTGGTAACTGTTCTTACACTGTTCTCTAAAGTTTTCCTTTGTTTGCTTGTTTGTTTTCTAGTTGAAACACTGATTGACTTAGATGTGAGAATCCCTCTTTAAATCACGGCTGACGTGATTTCAGAAAATTTAGGATCTAGTTAGCACAAGAATGCGAAGTTTTTCCAAATCATCAATTGCAAATCCCAAGAAAAATCAATGGAAAAAACAGTTTCAAATATATCTTTGTGTGGGTTTTGTGAACATCCAGATAACTAATGCAGGAAATTCTGTTCTTTTGGAATATTAGTTGCTCCACCTTAATTAAGCATAAGCAAGAGGTCCCTACCCTATACAAAAAACCTCATAATTAATATTAGCAAAAATGTGCACTTCATGCATTGCTCTTGTACATATTTCTGCAGTAATTAGAGCCTTAAATGACTGAGGCAAAAGTAAGAGGCACCATTTAATGATATCTGAACTCCACTCCGTAACACTTAGTGGTTTTGATGTAGGTTGAGTGAGTTAAACTTGGAGTAAAAGGTAAAAAGTTAATCAAACCAAGGGCAAAGTCAAAGATTTGTGAAGGTGAGACCATCCAGAGGCATAACTTCAGTCAAGACAGAACAATTCTCAGAATACTTAAAAAACAAAAAATAAAAAAGAGGTTGTAGGTTGCAACAGGTAGTTTGTGATAGATAATTTGTGGAAGGTAACATCTTCCTCTGGCCACATACGGACATCATCAATGCCAGCTAAACCATACACATTTCTTTAGTAAATAGACCAAACCAACAGAATAAGAACACAGTATATTACTTTCATCCAGGTATTTACTTCTTATTGGGTTCTTCTAGCATGACCAAAAGGAATAATAAAAAAGTCCCTGCTTGTACACACCAAAGAAACACCGATGAGGCACAATAAATAATTAATTCATTTTGTTATTTCTTGACTGACTTCACACATAAAAGTTGGAGGAAAAAACCTGAGATTTTGAATATCAATTTAGGGACCCTTGAAATATCACAGAGGTTCTTTATTTTCATGATAGACCACCTTAGATATGACAACAATTAATTTTAATATAAGCTATAATGTTGAAATATACCTTTTTAAAGCAGAGGCCATTTATGAAAATTGTGGAATCAGAATGAAATCAACATTTAGAGAGTTATACGAATGTACTAAGCTATACACTTTTGTGAGCTTCAGTAAATTACTTTTCACCCATCCCAAGAAAAAACAGAACTAGGGGTTAGTGTATGCCTCAAGTCGACTCTGAGGTTCCTCTGAAATTAATGAAATTGAATATTAAGCCTTACTCCAGGGAAAAAGCAAGCTAAAGTCTTATAGAAGAGAGCACCAACTTATTAGGAAATTAAATGGAAGTTTGTTTTCAGCAGTTCTGTAAGTTGAGTTTACTTCCTACTGTATAGTAAATTCCACTCCAACCTAATAAAGACAAGAAAAAAAATCTGAGATGAAGGTGGCAACATGTTCATTAAAGTGACACTCCATCTCATTTCAAAATAAGTGTTAGGGTTGTCACGGGTCACCATAATGCTAGCAACTTATTTACACTGTCTGACCCCTCTGGGCAGAAACCTAAAAGTGAAGTAGGTGGGCTGACATTTCCTCCCTAAGCCCATCCCAAGGTTGAATTCCTGTAACTGTGCAAGACATGAACTGATTCCTTCATACAGATCAAAGACTGCCAGGTCTTATGATACAACTGAGAAGATGGCCCATGTTGGTACCTGCCTGAGCCTGCTGACCCTGTTGTATCCAGGGGTAACACCTGGTGGCACAAGCCCAACATCTCTGTTAGTCCCTGGGCTAAACCTAGCTATCTGCCCTTGTCTTTTATGCCAGTTCTTGTCAGTTATAACATTGACTCTTTGGTTCTCATGGCTTGAACCTTAATTTTAGGGCTGGCCCAAATGTTAACCCTGAAGAGATCCAAATAGCCAGAGAAGAGCAGTTCTTGTGTCAGCACAGTGCCTCTTGTGTCAGCACACCTCTGCCTGTCTAAGCCTCAACCCTCTCTGGCCTTAATTCCAACCTGAAGGCCACTTCCATGGCCAGAGATCATAAAGTCGCCACAGGTCATGCTTGCTAATCCTGCTGGTTGATCCTGTTCTAGCCCTAGTCCCAGTTTGGCCCAGCGTCCTCTTGCACTGTATGTTGTGTACGTATATGTCGTATAGATATCTATAGGAATAAGTATATAAATTCACACCCACACTATATATGTCTGTACAGATGTACACATTGCATACACGTATACAAAAACGTTATCAGTATACGCACAAAATATATAAATACATACACATATAATTATATATATGTTTAATTAGGCCTGCAATAAATACCATTGTTAAACTATGATCTATAAAAAACCCGGGTGATATCTGTCTAGGCCAATGCCAATTTCTGCTATAGCCATGGCTCAATCACATAAACCCCTCCTAGCTCCACCACCCAAAAGATTCTCATAGTAGTCCTTCTTGGTATGGTAATCTGTGCAGGTTTCTCCAGCACACTAGAATTCTGACAAGAAGAGAAAAATCGTGTGTGCGAGGTGCTCCTGCTCCTGGCAGGTTGGTTTGAGCTTTGTTTTTACAATCAGCAAATATGATGTGATTTTGAAAGTAACTAAAATGTTCATTATGTATCAAGGACGTAGAAAGGCTCTTTAACTGGTGCCCTAGATGGCTTAAAATTGTACTGGCGCCTTCCTGCCTGCTTCAGTGTCTTAAACCAGGCATGAATCACAAGTAAATTGCCCAGTCTAATCAAATTCTACCTGAATATATGTTACGTAGAGTTGCAGAAGATGTGGTATATCTTGAAAAATGGAAATATTTCAAGGCCTAATCAGATCACTTTAAGTGGAAAAGCAGTGATCACTAACGCCAAATGAAATTAGATTGAGGAAAGTACAGAATGGGCTATTAGATAAGGGCCGAGTGATCACTACTATAAATTATTGATCCCTACTTCCAAATTCCACTGTATGACTGACATCTCCTCCAGTGTTCCTAAGCATGGGTCAATTGTTGTGTGACTAACATCTCCTAACCTTATACTTTCAAAGTACGTGCCAAGTTTTCTAAGAATCAGTATGAGAGTTAAATCACTGATTTATCACCGTTTAATTCTAGTTTTGGCAATGTGTGGAATGTTATCGAGCTCAACTGTGAATAAGTAGGGTTAGTGCATAAAGGTATAATGATCGTTAATATAAATGACAGATAACTATCTTAAATCCCAGTATGACTGTTCCAGAGCTGCAGGATTGAACTGAGGGAGATTGGCTGCAGAATAGAAACAGCCGTGGGTTTTCAAAGAGCGTCTGTAGTCAGGAATTAAATCTTCCTTTACTGTCTTAGGTACCCAGAGAGCTAAAACAGGAGAGTAAAGGGTGTGAATGTCTGTTTTGGTGTAAAGGGATGACAGGGATAAGAAACAAGGATATTAGCAACAGTGGGCTGAGAAATCCCCTTATTATGAAGGGTATCATCTTTCTTATTCCTTGGAAGGCTTTCTGAGACAACCAGCAAAGAAACAGTTTACTCAGAGCAGAGGAAACCCCAAAGCGCCCAATTCCCAGATATTTGGAAATACAAGAATCCAGCAGCTGGTGGAGGTTTACCAGTGCCACAGAAATAAGTACTGACAGCGCTGAGCAGATACGTAAAAGGAAGAGAAAAACCACAGTCTGACTCACAAAATATGGATCACTGGACTGATTTGCCTTCAGAGAATCACTGAAAATCTGTATCTTTTACTTACACTGTAATTTATACTTCATGTTGCCTACTCTTCTCTGCCAGGTGCACGTACCAGGTTTTTGGCTCACTTAAAATTTTACTTCCCTGTGATTTTGAAGACTCTCATCCTGACTAATCTATCATATTTCTGTGAAACATTAAAGAAATAAATCCAGATTTATGTAAAAAATCTATGATTTCTTATGCTGCAACTTTGGTCTATCTCTGGGCCTTGGTCATTTTTGTATGGAAACCAGAAAGGGAATGGAAAGGAATATGGGCAAAAAGAGATGAACAGGCAGTTGCTCTGAACAGCTTAGTAGGAGTCAAAACTAAAAAGTTCAAGTACCTTGAACAGCACAAAGGATGTCTTTTAATTTTCATACAGAAGTGTACTCCTCAAAGATTTTCAGCTCAATTTTCAAATAAAAGAGCTTTCAATAGAGCTGTAATATTTGGAGTTCATTTCCTGCTGAACATCATGGAGTGTATGGCACACATATTATTTAGGTCAAAAGTATAATTTTCATTTGAGCCCTTAGTCCGAATTTTCATATCTGTTATATTTGATTTGGGTTTTTTTGGGAATGAAACAGAAATTGACATTGAAACAGGAAGCATTGCACACTATTGCACACTAACAGAACACATTTTTCACAATATTTTTGCCGAACCAAGCTGCTGGATCAATTGAAACGAACAGCATTGGTCTGGGAACTTGCTATCAATTCAGATTTGATAGGAAGGAAATCAATAGAGCTGTTGAAATTAATAGTGCCATTCTGAAGAATATGACCTGTTAACTAACCAACATTTAAATAATCACTCTTGGGCTCAATATAAAATTTCCATGGCTTTAAACAGTAGTTTGAGCAAATCCTTATTCATTAGCAGCTCAGATTTGTTAGATATGGTTTATTGATTCCCAAATCAATGAAAGATGGTTTTGAAAATGCAGCAGGGACTATTTATTAAAAGCTCCAGTTTAAAATCACAGAAGAGCTTACCAGACAGCAAAAGATAAAACCTCTGGTATATAAAACATTTAAATCAAGTCAGAAAGGGCACCATTTTTGCAAGTACATTGTGCTTCTCTGCACCCAACTCATTTTCCTACTACACGAGCAAGATCCTGCTTTGTAAAGGAAGTCAGAAGGAACACATGAGAACATATCTACAGACACAGCCAAGAATGCTTTTAAAATTCTTTAAAAACAAGACCAATGAATTAAACCTGTAGAAACCTAATTGATCCCACAAAAGGAAATAATAAGGTCAAGAAAAATACGCCGTGAAGCATATACTTCAGAATAGCTCATCACCAGTCAAAAGTAAACAGACATATTTACTTTCTTCTCTTAAAATTCTTTTTGCAATGTCAGTTCTAGATCAAGGCAAAGAGCTTCACTCCATTTTTAAATGAATTCCCCATTGTGTTCACCTTCTCAAGCAATCCAATTTTTCCAGCACAAATGTGGAAGTGAATTTCAAGTAAGTATACACAGAAATGGGATTTTCAATTCACCCATGTAAATATTCACCCTGGCAGAGTACTCATAGCCATTCAATCTGGAAATAGAAATTATATCATGTGAGTTTCTGACCAGCTACAACTACGCAACACAATATAAACTTTGGCTGTTTGCATATCAACTACTCACAGAAAATGGTTTATGATTAATGCCTTCGGGCAATAAATATTGAAAAATGGCAAACAGAGTCCACTCAAAGAAACAAGGATTCCTGACCTGAACACAGCTATTTCAGAGAACACAAAAAAGGATGCAGTTATATAAATGATTGACTTCAAATTATTTCTGTGAGGGAGACAATTTGTTTCCATTTCAGATATGGTGATTCCAAGTGAAAAATTAATTCTTTCCAGTTATCCAAAAAATGAAACCAAGTTAGTTTTATCATGACTGCCTGTTCATTTACTTATTAAACTCTACATGGGAATGTTTTCCAGTACTTAGCCACAGCATAATAAACTACAGAGAAGCAATGGAGCATAAATTTCTGGACATATATAAATTCTAAGGGTTACACTGTCTTTAAGGTACAAAATGTCTGTTCTTTTGCATTTGGTCTTTGTTTCAAAATATTTTTTTTCATGTATATATACTTTACTGTCACACAATAACATTATGCATTTTTTTCATGTGTTTCTTTAGATTTTATACAGTCCATATAGACATATTATCAGCAGGTTATTTTCTTCTATTTGACAGTAGCAACTACATTGTGGGATCTTTTTTTTTTTCTTTTTATTCAGACATTTGGAATTGTTTGTTTCTGTTGGTAATGAGTCAGTGTTCCTAACTCATAAGTGCTTGAAATTTTCTTATTTCAGAAAAATGACAGAATAACATGAAAGATACTGTCACTTACTATATTTTTCTGCAACCTCTGTGACATATCTCAAATAAAGTAAAGAAACAGAACATTTATTCTTCCCCCATCACTGGGAAGAGAGATTGCGGTGCATTCAAACAGTTTTAACTGCTTAGTATCTGACAGCAGAAGCAAAGCAAACAGCTGAGTGCTAAAAAAAGAAGTATGGGAGGACGTGGCAGGCAGGAAGAAGAAAGCAGGGATCCATGACCCTTCCTACAACTAAGGAACAGGGACTAACCACCTCAGGGACTTGATGAAGATATCCAGAGTGGTTGGGAAGGAAGGGCTGCTGGACCCAGCCCAAGCCATAGCGCTCTGTATGAACGCAGCAGGACAGCTTTCTAAACTGATTAAACTGGATTTTCTTTTTAACAAATAAACTCCAGGAGAAAACGGCCCCTCTCCCAGCACTAAGCTAAAGAGATGTGGTTTAGTTCCTCTCTGAACCCCAGCTACAGGATCACAGAGCTTCAGCTTAGTTCCTTATTACCACAAGCACTCCTTCAATGAATATAAAACCGGCTTAACAAGCTTCAAGTCAACAAAACTGGGACC
The DNA here is from genome assembly GCA_026413425.1 of Tringa solitaria. NCBI lineage: Eukaryota > Metazoa > Chordata > Aves > Charadriiformes > Scolopacidae > Tringa > Tringa solitaria. The sequence continues at coordinate 59,158,239 of JAOXJM010000023.1, forward strand.
GCAATGGCTAATACCTACTGTCTCCTCTCAGGAGTGAGTGACACAATAGCAGTGATCTTTTGTGACTGACTGAGCATGAATGTTATTTTCCCACACGTGGCCTAATCTACCCTGTCAGACTCGCAGGGGGTAAACTAACATCAGTGGGAACCCTTCAGTTAAATCCCTGTGAACCATTCTTTAAATATGCCCCCCTGCATGTCACCTTTTAGAAAGGCAATTGTGCTGCATAACAACACCCTCCGAAGCTCTGGCATCTCATTGCCAGAGGAAGAACACAGTTTCAAGATATCAGGGCATGTAGTAGTAATGCAGTGGAATGAGGTGCAGATAGGAATTTCTAATGATAAACAGGACGTGCTAACGGCAAGAGATCCTACCTTGCCACTGGTATCTTAACTGCTGCTGAAGTTACTAATACTGACCTCTATGTGAAGAAAAAGTTTCCAGAATCCTCCACAGTGTCTAGATTTGTCCCATAGACAGTGGAAGACAATATTTGAGGATTTCAGGAGCAGGTCTATTCAATCAGACAGGCCTAGTGGATTTTCTGCTGCTCTACTTTCATTCTGAAGATTTCTATTGGGAAAGCAAAGGAAGCCTCAGCCGGCAAAAATTAAGATAATTGTGGGCTGAGGTATGCTAAAACCGGATTTATCTTTGAATTTTTACTCCCTTTTTCCTTGCAAACTCACTGCATGACCCCACATGTGACATGCCCACTGCTCTAATTAGAGTTACAACAGTCGTAATCACTGCTGGCTCTCATCCTTTCCCACAAATCACCTCGTGATATGAATTAATGAACTGAAGGCCAAGAAATCTTAATCCAGATTTCATTTCTCTCCTTTGCCTGTAGCATATGCAGCCCGCCAGCTGCTTGCAGAAAAATATTGCGTTATTTTCTGTCCACTGTTGTGTCTCTGCCCTCCAAAGGGAGTCCAGGCACTGCAAACCCAGACATAGATCTCTTCAGCTTTCTATGTTTGTCACTTCTTGGAGGATTTTTGCTAACCAGTATTATTCCCTTACACCTCTTTTGCCACAGAGAAAACTTTAAGTTCAAGAAGCTGGTAAGTCATTTCTTCTTCTTTCCAAAGCCTGATTATTCCCACAACAGCAATTCTTTGCTACTTTCCTGTAAGTAGATTTGTATTCAAGGATACTTAATACCTCACGCATAGAAATAAAGACTTCTTTCCCCATAACAACTGTTCTTTCCGCACTCTAATTCTCCCTCTCTCTTTCTACAAAGTAAGGAAAATGATACTTTAAAAAAAAAAAGAAAAAATCTGATTTTCCAAGAAGGATTAAGAATATATGAGGTAAATTAAGATTAGACAACTTTGTATTTTTTCTCTATCTATTTGTGGCATTTTGTTCACTAGCTTTTCCTGAAATTCCCATCAGCTTCTTCCATTCCAAACTCTACACAGTTTTTTCCTTTGTAAACATCCTGTGAATACAGACTTTAATTAGTAGACAGTATTCCCTGAGGGTGGATTTTACCAAGGGCCCTCCCGGGCCTTCTGAAGCTCTTCAGCTTTAAGTGAAGCTGAGTAAGACTGATGGAATGAAAACCAGGAGAGCAAATTTCTTGAAGTGTCTCTAATCCCACTACATACTGCAGAGGAGTATATCCAGGTTAGTATCAAGTACAGTGGCGTGGAGATTATCCCCCCTCTTTTATGACACTGAGTAGAGGGTTGACCAAGTTCAGCCTCCCTGGACAGCTTAGATGTGGAAGGGGTAAAAATATTTTCACTCAAAAAAGTGAAGCACGGTATGTTGAAATTTGCCCGCTGTCATAAATAGAAACCATGCAAAAAAGGAAGGGACTTGAGGGGAACATTCACTGGCCTGAAACTTTATCTCACCCTGCAATGTTTACTCATGTTGTAAACAACTATTCCCTAATAAGCGATTTGGAGTTTCACTTCATTTGCTTTAGTATCCAGTACTGTTCTGTACTTTGCGTTTCACATATTATCTTTGCAGTGTATAGACCAAACGCAACCCTCTTCAGACTGAAAGAGAAAACACGACGCCTGCAAGTAAGGGGCTGAGAAGCTTCTCGGTGAAAAACAGCTTGTGTGGTGCTCTGGTCGGAGCACAACAGAGCCCGGGAGGACAACATGTTGAAATATCGCCCCCGTTTCCCTCCCTCAACTAGAAAGCCCATGCTTGAAAGACTGACAACTGCGTAACCTTTTTCCGTGCTGCCTCGCAATGCTCAATGCCTGGATGCCATCTGAGGGGCAGGGGTGAAGAGCAGCAAAGTAACGAGGCAAAGCACCCTCCAGAAATAACACAGGTAGACGAACTGTTGTACTTCCCGTTCCCCAGCACTGCAAACATTTATCCTTTTTAATTGTATTACCACAACATGGAACAGCCCTGGAACAGGCTGCCCAGGGAGGGTGTGGAGTCCCCTTCTCTGGAGATT
>JAOXJM010000023.1:59161863-59175874 GCA_026413425.1 Tringa solitaria
CTTGTTGAAAAAGGAGGAAGGACACCACAATGATGGCTCTGTTACCCTTGCAGGTTTAAGAGTCATACCTCGATGTTCTTCTCACACATATTCATCCTAATTGCCACCATCACGAAAGCAAGAGAGACAGGTAACACCCAATATTTTTCCCCATGTCTGAGGTAACTTCTCTCTTTGTAATCATCTTTTTTTCTCCTGAAGAAGCACGAAATGGTAGCTGGGGGGACAGGCACAAGGATCTAAGCCCCATGTGTTCTTAGGGATGCTCTATTAAAGTGACTGTTTGAATTGAAAGGCACTTTATATAGAGATATAAATATATATATACTATAACACCCTGTAGAGTGTTTCTTTAAAGCAAGCAAGAGCAACTATTCCATTCTACTACTCATGACTGAATAGTGTGACAAACTAAATAGCAGATCTTCCAATACTATACTCTTAACTGCACTGATTCTCAGCTGAAAAGTCAACCATCAGTTGAGAGAGCAGACACTCCCACTGAAAAGATGCAACAGCAAAGTGTATCCAGAAACAGGGAGAAAGGTGGGGGTGGGGTTGTTTAAGAGACATATGTGAACCAAATGCACAGACAAGCCTACCCCACAGACAAAAAAAAAGCCAAACCCAACTGTTCGGGTTTTCTCCTAAAGCCTAAGACATGAAGGGAAAATTCTCATCAGATTTTTGTCAGGACAGATGGATATAACGCTATTAAAAATAAAAGAAAAATAAATTTAAAAAAAAAACCACAACAGGAATAGCTGACTCATTATATGCTAGTTGGGATGACTGGTTATATTACCTCACACTTAGTCTGTTTTATACTTTTACAGTTTTTCCCGTGAAACTGAAACCACTGGATTTGGGTTCGTTTGTGGTTTTTTTTTTCTTTTCACCGTTTCAGAACGACACTGTAAACGCAGGAAAGAAATCTCGTTCCAAATACAAACCCTCTGAAAATTCTCCAGTTTGATGGTTATTTGCAAACTTCCCTTTGAGAGGAATAGATCCCCCGTAACCAGATCAGAAACCCTCTCTCCCTGTCAGCTTAGCATTTGCTCCTGTTTAGGGGTGCGAGGGGAGCGCCCAAGGAGCCTGGCTGGCAGGATGCCCTGGAGAGATGGTCCAGCACCAAGGTTTTACAAGTAGCTTTGTGGACAGATGAATCAGACAGAAACACTGCCGCAGAACAGCAGGAGAATAACGTAAGGAAAGTCTTTGCATGGCATGCATTTAGCCCTCAAAGGACAGCTAAGCAAAGCACAAAAGAAGAGCTTATGTTCTCAAACATTTTTGCTTTTTCAACACTATGAGTTCTCACAGAAAAAAGAAAAAAAAAAAGTGCCTCTTTCCACAAACCTGGCTGATGAACAGAGCTCTGCTCCAACTGAATCAGCAGAAAGGAAGAAAGCAAAAGGAAGGAAACACAAAACCGGACCAAACCTCAGCAACCATACTGCAGAGGCTTTTGTTAGTTTACTAGATTGCTTATTTCAGTTTTGGTTTTAATGTGCACAGATCATTTTCTGGTTCATATTAAGAAGTAGGAAACAAGTTTTGTTGTCAACAAACAGCCACCTCCAACCAGGATGTGACAGCATCTTGAAATTAGACTCACTCTTCTTCCAAAATAAGCTTAGCAGAAGGAAGCAATTTTCTTGCATTTTTATCATTATGGAGTTTTTTTGCAGTATATTGACAACAAAGTGATCATTTAGACTTATTCTACTGGTCTGGAATTTAGATGATGCTTAAATGGTTATTTTTGCTTACACAAGCTCTTGAAATATTGTCTTTGGTGTTTATGGGTCTGATTATCAAAAGAGCCGAGCAGATTTTGAAAATCTGGTCACCACATTTTACTTGGAGGCAGAAAGAGATTGATTGTGTGACTGAAAAAATTTGCTTCTTTTTTTTTTTAATTGATACCAAACATTCATCATCACTACACACTGTACCTCAGACCTTTGGCATCAAGCTGCTGACCTCTCTACCTTTTGAAATAAGGAATGAATCTGTTGGTGTCTAACTTTATGTCAACAGAAGGAGAAGAGTTTGTATATATCGTTTTACTTATATGGTATTTATGCCAACTGAAACTCCTAAAATTCTGACATATGCCCTTTGGTTAATCAAAATTGAGAAATGTGCACAGGCAAGTGGGTCACAGCCAACCCTCACCTCTGAAAATATCCCTGGATACCAAAATCCAAAAATATCAGGTAGGACTGCCTATGTCTATTGGTAGCTGCATATGCTTTAGAAAATACCAGCCTCAGTGAGTAAAGAGTCTTCCTTAACCCCTCCATTTTTCTTCAGCTTTCATGCACAAGCATGAAGGTATGAGCCTCACTAGAGCCCTACATGTTTTCATTTTGCAAAACAACAAACTCTCTCTTCACTTCACCAGAAGTTCTTTCTCATTGCCGCTTTGCCTCCCGGTACGGGATAGAAGAAATCTGTTTTAACATCAACAACAAACTTTCCCACCCCAGGAGTGAGTTATTCTCAGGTCTTGGTGAGGTCACTGGGATGCATCATCAGGAAATAATTGCCTCATGAGAGGACAGCTGAACTGCTTGGGTTGACCTTGGAGTGGACCTGGATGCAGCAGTGATATGAAGAAACAGAGGACAGCAGTACCTGGAGACTATAGCATCATGCTGCAGTTACAAAGTGTTCTTGCAAGCAATCAGCTTCCAACCGAGACTAATGCTAAGACTGTGAGACTATAACTGAAATAGAGAATAAATATATTTTACTTACGTGTTCCCATGTGGTGAGAAGAAACCAGTTTTCCCAAGAGAACAGAATAACATTCAGCTCCATCCTCCAATGACTCCTGAGAGTTCAAAGTTTGTCTGTTATGAAACATTTGTGATTAAAAGCTGGATGAACTGAGCTCATCTTCAGGTACAAAGACTGCTAAGCTGGGAAACATGGTTATACAGGGAAGCTATCATTTATTGATTGTACAAGGAAGCCTAAGGGATGAATCCAAGTAAAATAAAATGGGATTAAGACCTCACAAACATTGCCCAAATAACAAATATATATATATTATACTGTTCAATGGGTAAACAAAGAGTGCTTTTACAGTGGAACATCTTTATTACAATAGGTGTATTAGAGTGGACTCATGCTGAGAAGCCTGCTGGGCATTACAGAATTGAGTAGGTAAGGGCAATATTGATTACAGAGCAAGTGAGTCTGCTCACAGAATAGATCCTTATGGCCTAAAACTAAAGAAGTGGATTAGCAGTAAACCCTGTCTTCTATTTCACAGCCTTCACTACTATTGCAGCCCAAGACAGGCACAGGTTGGCCCACCAGAGCACTAAAATTTGCCCATATTTTCTATGAAAAGGTGCCACCACCCAGCTTCACAAAAATGAACTTCATTCATTGCACCTTTGCGCAAGACAGGGTCAACAGGGTCTAACTGTCAGAGAGAAATGGTTGGATAATAAAGAACTGTTCTCATACTGATGTACCACTCCTTTGCCCCTACAAGAGCAGAGATGATTTTCACCATAAAGGCTGCTAGCTCTACTTTGTGTCAGCTGCTGGGATCCTTGGAAGTCTCATCCAGATATAAATGCCACTAACTAGCAGTTCTTCTTGAGAAAGGTTTGCTGCTTAAGAACTACTTTTATTGAAAAAATATGTCAAATGACACATGCATTCATGGGAATACAATCCCCATCATAATTCATCAGGGTCAATTACCATTCTTGACATAAAACATGCATGTTATCATCACTACAATCTTGAGATGTATGCTAACCCATGGGAACACACTAAATCATTTCTTAAGGAAATAATACAGCATATTGTTTGCATGGTACAAACCTTTTAATAGAATTATAACCTAGACCGTCTGTATTTTAGCACAGTGTTTGTGTTACTCCATAATCCTGGAGTGTGACATTCCATGTCATGTATTAAATATTTACTTTTGACTTATTGGGCTCTCAATCTAATATAAAAGACCTTTTGGGTCCACTTATCCTCTAGTATAAAACAATATTATTTGCTAGGGGAAAGCATTCCATATTCCCAGGAGGATCTTAACAGCTGTTTGGCTTTAATCCAAAATCAAAATGAACAACAAATAAAAAAATCTTTTTTTCAGTGACCATTTTATTTCTGAGGAGGCTAGTATCATAGGGGGCATTATCTAGTATGGCAAACAATCTTCTTGTATTGATTTACCACAAAATCTCAGCTGTGACTACATCCTTCATTTGACACCTAAATCACTAATTTCCCCAGACGACCTCAGCATCAAGAAACTTTCATTCCAAACTCTTTCAAAGTTGCCAAGAAATAGTCCAACTCAAAAAGAGTATTTGAAAAGCATTTCAACAAATTATGGAGAAACCTTTGTTAATTAAGACAAATCTTTCCCTAATAGGTTTTTCCCAACTCTCAGGCATGGCAGATAGGCTTGGACTGCATCTGCAGGGAAGTGGAGCATGTTTCCATGAATATTAGAGTGCTTGTTTTAAAATGACTATGGAACCAGCTGAGCACACCCACATGGACATTAGCAAATAACCAGCAGAACTGATTAGTTAGTCCTGCCAAGCACTTAAAAAAACATGACTAATGATTTTTAACCTAGCATTTCAATGAACCTGCAACTTCAACAAACACTGAAGAGATGACAAAGGAAAGATGTGCCCAAACTTTTTCATCCATGTCTTGCTCTGCCTTTTCAGCACAATGTAAGAGTCAAACAGAATTTATGAAAAACACATGAAGTACTTCTGACTTACAAGACCACAGTCATCAGAGGCTTTTTTTTTTTTTTAATCTCCTGGCCACAAGAAGGAGGACAATCTCTTCTGTAATTCATAAGAATAGAAGAACAGTCTGTTAAGTGAAAGGTCCATCCAGCTCAGTGTCTCGTGTTTGTGAATGGCCAAGTGATACATCTGATTTCTTGAACTTCCCAGTCCCCCCAATACCCTTACAAACCCACTCAAGTTATCTCTTTTCCTCCCATAAAGAGTCCTCAACTGTTTTATAAGAGCTGTTCCACGCCTTTGATCACCTGAGCCTGAAACATTCATATTGTATTATTATATCTTTCTCGAAATGATGGGAGCAGAACTATACAGCCTATGTGAGATGCTGTCACATCTTGAATTTTTACATGGGAGTGTCTTTGATTATGTTTTCCGTTCTTTCCTTTATAATTTTTAAACTTTTTTCCTGCTACTGAGTAGTAAGCTGAAGTTTCTGAGGAGCTAACACCCAAAAGTTTTTCAGAGTCATAAAGACTGTTTTTATGTTTATAATTCCCATTTGCATCATTTGATATTTATTTAGATATAAGGGGGTTTGTTGTGTTTAATTTTTCAATTTTATTTGTTGTTTTGTACATTTTGGTTTTGCTTTCATCTTTCTGAAGGCCTTCTGTCACACCTTTGCAGAAATACTTAATATTATCAAATGTATCATCAGAGTGTATGATCAGTCTTTCTAGATCTTTCATCACTCTTTATCTGTGCATAAGATTCCTGTGGCACACACTGGTCACCTGTAATGATAATAACAAGTTTGTTATACAGTTTGAAATAAGTGATTGTTATTTCATTTTCCTTTTTTTCCCCCCCCCCACAGTCTTTAAACAGCTATTGATCTTTTTGAAAGCCTTTCCTCTTACGTCACTTCAGCCTTTTGGAAACTCAGCTAAATTATATTAACTGGATATTCCTTCATTTTCATGCATGGTGATTCTTAGGATATCAGCTAGGACAATATTTTGTTCTCATGATTGTTAACTCCTTCAAAAAACTCTACTGGCTTTGTGAGGAATGGTCAACTGTCTCTTAATAAAACTACATTTATGCATTTGTCTAGCAATTCTGTTCTTTAGTATAGTTTCATCACTCTGTCCAGTACAAACATCAGGCTCAAGACAATCTTAAGCAACTGTTTAGACTGTGTAGTAATTGTTCATTGATTTCATTCTTAAGCTGTTTTAGAACCCTTGGTAAAGTACCACCGGGTCCTGATGACATCTGACAGTTTATTTCATACAGCTTGCTCTACAATGTTTTCTGCTGACCTTTTCTTTTGAGACAGATCACCCAGTGCTTCTCTCATAAAGATTATGGAGTGGAAACCTTCCTAAGTTTAGCCATAGTGCATAAAGAGAAAAAAAAATAATTTCGTTTTGTTGATACAGTCTCATCTTCTCTGAGTGTTTCTTAATTCCAATAAATGAGACCCCGCAGATGCTGTAGCAAGTTTCCTGCTACTGATGGTTTGAAAAAGGACTTATTGTTACCTTGCATGCATTTTCCAAGTGTTTTGTAAAAATGTTACCTATTTTGAACTGCCTCAGTGTTTTTATCTTTTACGTACCAGAGTTTGTGAGGTTTTTTTCTTTTTCTGTTTTATTTTGTTGGTTGGTTTCTGGTTTATTTTGGTGGGGGTGGTTTTCTTTCATTTGAACACAGCTTGACCTCCTCAAGGTCATTCTCTTACTTCTTGTAGCCTGCCACCCCCTGCTATATAGCTTTATTTAGTTTCTACCTTTAGTCTTTTAACAGGCAGTGCCTTCTGTGAGCCACCAGCATTATATCTTCAAAAGTTCCCCATCATCTGCAAATATTTTCTCCCATCACCACTCCTTTTAATTTACTTCCATTAAGATTCCTCATTTGCAACTTTTTTTCCTTTTTATAACTAAGTATTAGAGTAATTAATTTCTTGTGTGCTCTAGCTGTGGACATACCATGCTATGTCATAGCTCTGACATGTCATGTAGCATGTAGTCATTACAGAGCCCATCAGCCTTTATTTTATCATGTCCTATCAGACTTACTGTTTAGTGGAAAAAAGATGTCCCTACAAACAGCCCATAGAACTAAAAATGTGTCTAAATAAAAATGGAAATCAGTATATTACTTTGCTACGGTCACAAGGAATGTGAACAGGTCCTGATAGAAAACAATCTTCATCAAGGATCAGGCTGTTTCTACTTATGATCTCAGTTGCATAGTTATTATTAGAAGAGATTTTGAAATGCTGTGGATGAAAAGAGGCACTGAGCTCCCTTGCCATCCTAATTGAGAAATGAGATCTGGGAAACAGCAGTTTTCTGAGAAAAGAAAGCAGGGAGGTGCAGAGCTAGTGCAGCTCCCTGAAATACGAAAAAGAGAACGGGTGATGTAGAGAAAGATTCATCAACAAGCTCTGAAAAGGGTATTCTGCAAAACAAATTTCTGAAAAACATTTCTGGTAAAAAAACCTAGAATTCTTAACAGCATGGGGCAAGGAAGGCAACACAGTGGCAAATCCGAGAAGGGGGTACACGTGCCAATGGGAAACCCCTAGGGCTTGGAAGACTGAGGAGGAAAGGAAAAGTCATAGTGACTCTGCTTTGGGAGATCAGGATAGCTCCAGGACCTGCCCATGTGGAAAAGGCATGAGTGCTTCATACACACAGATAGGCTGACATATGTTTTTTATATATAACATATGGTATGTGTGTGGACTGTAATTAAAGGGAACCACTCTTATGAATCAATATATGATCTCACATAAGTTCAATATGTAAAACGTATGCTATTTAGGTATATATATAGCACTTGCATATAGCTTACATACATTTTTGTGATGCATCATGGGCAGGCATAATAAGAGACATTTGGAAGACTGTTGATGCAAGGGGAAGGGATTTTTAAGCCAGGAGAAGACGGTGTCCTGACAGGGTATATAATAGTGGGAATAATGGAAAAGGTAGAAAGAAAAATCAGTTGAACGGCTTAGAGATAGTAAAACCACAGGGTGAGAGGAGGAAGAGGAAAAGGAGCACTCCTGTTTCCTAGATTGAAGTACGAAAAGCCTATAGTGAGAAAAAAGCAGCTTACAGAAGAATCTGCTGTGACAGATGGAAGAGAAGAAGCATAAAGAAAATATAAGAAAATATAAAAAATATGGGTGCAAGAAAATAAATTTAAAAAAAAGTAGCAGAAAACTGAAAAAAAAAGAAAGTACAGTGCAAATGAGAAAAAAATAAATGTTAAAACAGAGAAGTAAAAAAAAATTAAATGCTGAAAAAAAACCACAGTAAAAAAAGAAACAAGGAGTACAGAAAAGGAAACAAAAAGCACTTGATTATTTTATTGATAGCAATTAAATACATTAATATAGCTTGAAAAATAAAGTATCATTTTCTGTGTATTAACAAAGTAATATTAGACATTTTTTCTCAGCCTTTGTCACATCATGCCTCCTCCGGATGTTGAGATTATACATCATTAGGATCCATTCGGATGAAAGGCACTATGTAAATTTAAACTTATTAGCATAGTAATTGTGACATTTTCACAAATGCATCATGATTCACTCTAATTTATTTGTTATTTGAAATGATTTGCCAACTAATTTCTATAATTCTTGGACTGCAGCTCATTCATGGTTCATTGTGAAGAACTGAAATTCATAATCCAAGCTATTTTGGTTGAAGAAATAATCACATGGTGATTTTTTTGTTTGCTGATTGGAGGGCTGTGACTCTTAGAATATGCATTTTTGTCCATATATCTTCTTGATTGCCAATGTAAAATCAGTTTGTAGCTAATAGTCTATATTTTTCATATAAAACCCTGTGCTCTAGAAAACACTTTTGCCAGGAAACTTGTTTATAAGAGAGGATATTGATGGAAAGTGAATAAAATAGTTATATCTACAAACTCAATGAAATTCATTTAAAATTGCAAATGAATGTTCACAGTATGTTTCTTCTAGCATTTGCCAGCTCTGGAAATAATCATGGCCTAGGTTACACCCAGAAACATGTGTCTACACCATATTTAAGCCAGATTTAAAATTCTCACTAATTTATGTGTGAAAAATGGAGTTGCTAACACTTCTAATGAGCTTGTTTTACAAAAGAGCAACATACTATTGTTCTTCTATAGAGAAGAAATTGATAGGCCCTAGAACATCAGCAGCAAATGTAGTTGGATCTTTCTAGATCCAAGACTAAAGATTGTGAGTCTTTTTCTAAAATGTTGATTTGTTAAGATAAATTCAAGGTTTGACACAAGAGATGACTTATTAAACCTGAATTCTTAGTATTCCCCAAGCAATTTTTTCATTCTTACAGAAAGGTTGTGTCAAACGCTGGGATGACAACATTGCTCTTGATTTCATCTCAATCAGAAATAGTGTGCATTTAAATTTGTATTGAAGAACTGTCTTTCTATCATACAGATCTTAAATTTGAACCTATAATCAATCTCTAGCTCCTATAATGGCTAATGTCTAGTCCACATGGCATTCTGCCATATCAAGTTATGTTTCACCTAGGGGGAGATGAATCACAGCATGGATACTGTAAAATGCATCCAGATGCAGACATAGCTGAGATTTCTTAATTACATTCATGTAATGAATTATTGGTGCTGTACACCACATGCCAACTTTTTTGGTCCCCATAGCCATAGTTTTATGTTCATTCAAAGATAAAGGTTCTTTTACTACACTTTCTTAACACTTTCTGTCAATAGTGCAGTTTTGGTTAGGCAGGGAGCTTTTAAATACTCTAAGATTTGAAATACCCAGATTTTGCTGAGAATTTGAAAATAAACTAATGCCATCCGCAACCATTTCCAATTGATTATTTAAGCAAAATACCCACACTACTTACATATTTGCTGTCGACCTCTGCCCTCCCAAAACTATAGGATAAAGTGGCAGGCTTTCTTATAAGCAGAATCCTGTGCTTTCCAAAGGTGGGGAATGATAGGTTTAAGTTTGTTCCAAGAATAATGAAGACAAGATAATTTCTGTTATCCGTTATTTCATTTCATGTTAACTTGATGCTCGTGAAAAGTGATAGAATAATTGTCTATGGGAATTAGTTGTTGTCTTCATCAGCTGTAAAGTTAGAGCAACAGCAAGAGGAGTTCCTAGCACTTTCACTAAAAAAATGCCTCATTTTGAAGACTAACAAGAAGAATAATTTCTCCAATCTTCTGTTTTTCCTTTAGATTCCTAGCAATTGGTAACTGTCATAATTTTATGTAGGTAACACACTGTGGGCTTGGATACACGGCCAGTCAATCCAGATGTGTAAAATAATGTTTAGATTAGTGAACAGATGTTCTCAACAGCCATCGTATAGAAGTGCAGGATATTTCAGTATTGCCTGGCTACTCTGTAGCACATATAAATGTTTTTCTATTGTTCCCTGCACATTGGGGAATTACATTCCACGGCAATGACAATCAATTAACTAAGCAAGTAAACTCACACAAAATACACTGTATACTGGATGTTCAATAACAAAATTATTAAAATAAGAAAGGGTTAAAGCTGTGAATGTAATTCTATTCTGTCTAAATCAGTGTTATTAATTCTCACAGAAAATTGCAGTTGTAATGAGACATCTTAAACAACTACTTAATTTGTGATGAGAGTAGGACTGGACTCTGAGGTATATGAAAAATAATTTTTTCTGCTAAAAATGTTTACAGTTTTTAGCCCTAATTATAGTCTTCTAGGGGTATAAATTGAGCAGTTTGAAATACTTAGAGTTTCTCCATAGAACATCAATAAACCAGCTAGATTTCAAGAAAATCAGGCTGTGTTTTGAGCAAACTTGATTCAAGTTATGGAAACCATTAAAATTGTATAGTTTAAAATAATTCTAGTCACTAAACATTACAAAAATACTGTTGCCAGTTTGATTCCATTTTAAGAACCTGGTACTCTTCAATTTTAAATTGAAGCAAAACTCTGTGGGCGAAACAAAACCAGAAAAAAAATTATTGACGTGAAGGCAATCTGTTGAATCTCATAGACTCCTATCAGCATCTCTGAAATCAAACATGATATTCAGAGAGAAAAGGAAGAAGAAACAGCACAGTTGTAGTTTACTACTACAAAAGCTTTTCTTACAGTTTTGCTTTCAAAGATATCACTTCTTCTAAGATTTAATTGGCTAGATATAAAAAACATCTATTACAGAACTCAACATGGTACTTAAGGATGTATATTTAGACCTTCGCATCTGTTTCTAAGTCCACACATACCCTTAGATGTAAAGAGAATTTAAAATCCAGTGGAAAACCTTGAGTGGCAGCTCATGTGACTAATTCAAAACACATTCAAAATAGATAGAGAGTGGGCAGAGCTAAGAATCTAAATACACCCCAAAAAGTCCAAAGAAAATACGTGGGCAACTTCCACTCAGGGTGAGCAATACTATTTTCAAAGGCTATGCTTACTATGCAGTTAATTAGTTATTAAATTACAAATAGAACTATTCAGGTTTTCTGTAGAAGAAACTATCAAATACAACATTAAGGCGGCACCATCTTATAAAGTGAACACCATAGTACAGAATTCCTGTTTGAACCAGGAGTAGACTTTTTTGTGTGCAATGTATATTTTATTAAGTAGCAGCATAAAATATCATGACATATTTATTAAAGAAATAGATTATAATATTTCTTCACTGTAAGTGACGTCACATCACTGACTATCTGGTTGAACCGAGGGAAAAAGTTTCTTTGCAACTTACATAATTCTGTGCACAAATGAGCAGTGAATCTTTTTTTTTTTTTCCCTACTCTAAGGCCTGAAATACTTTTCTTTGCCACTAGGACAAGGAAAATGGTCTCCTGGGGTGTATCGAAAAGAGCATGGCCAGCAGGTAGAGGGAGGTCTTCCTCTCCATCTACTCTGCCCTGGTGAGGACACATCTGGAGCACTGAGTCCAGTTCTGGGCCCCCCAGCTCATGAAGGACAGGAAACTCCTAGAGAGAGTCCAGTGGAGTGCTACAAAGATGATCAGGGGACCGGAGCATCTCTCATGAGGAAAGGCTGAGAGATGTCTAGCCTGGAGAAGACTAAGGGGGAATCTCACCAATGCATATCAATATCCAAAGGGCGGGTGTCAACAGCAATGGGGTCAGGCTCTTCTCAGCAGCGCCCAGCAACAGGACAAGGGGCAATGGCCACAAAAAGGAAACACAGGAAATTCCATCTCAACATGAGGGAAAACTTCTCATTAACCATGGCAGAGCACTGGAACAGGCTGCCCAGAGACATTGTGGAGCCTCCTTCTCTGGAGATACTCAAAACCTGCCTGGTTGTGTTCCTGTCCAGCCTGCTCTGGGTGACCCTGCTTTGGCAGGGGGTTGGACTAGATGATCTCCAGAAGTCCCTTCCAACCCTGACCATTCTGTGAGAAGACTTTTGACAGCTCGATGTCACACCATGTCTCTGTCTTTTTTTCAACCACAGTGTTCTTGAGACTCTCTATATTTGTTTAGAGATCAGATGGGATATTGTATTTTATGAGACTTGGTAGCAGTTCAGGTGAGTATCATCTCAGCCACACAATAATGGGCAGTCCAATAAACAGTTCAGTATTTGTACAAGGCACTCCAGGCACCAAATTACAGGATTGAGAGTATTAGCCACTTGAATAAGCCGATTGGCTGAACATTGCTAAGTGCTCTTTAATAAGTGCTCTCTTTATTCTCCTTGTGTGAAAGGCTGGGCTACAAAGCTGATGGGCTTTGTAGGTGGGAGCAGGCAATTAAAGTCTTTTTCACAAATGCAAACCCCTGTAAACTGAGTATACTCTTCAGTGGGGTATTTTGTTTACTGAATTTTATTTTAGTTGCTTTGAACTTCAACTTTGGTGTTAAATTGTTTTCTTCTGTTTTTATTGTCGTGAATTGTATGCAGACCTCCCACACACATCTAATACAATATACTTCATGTTGCACTATGGTTTTCTGTTCTTTTAGGCAAAATTCTCATTCAGGCTCATGGCTTTTTCTGGGTTCCATGCAATTCCACTGCTCCTGAAAAGCCAGTTAACTGCACCAAGGGGAAGCACACTTCCACTTGGAAGAAATAAGCACGCGCCATCCTCTCATGGGCTCACCCCTGCATCTCCCACACTAACCTGCAACATTTCATGGTGGGACCTATTTCTTTGTAGAGCTTCCCAAACCTAAAGGCAATTTGGTCACTGCCTTTGAGTCGAACAAGTATCTGCTAGGACTGACAGAAGTTTGCAGGTATATTTCAGCTGATCAACAGTCAGCCCTGGTGCAAAATCCTTCTACTCAAGTGTAGGTAGCAGCCATGAAGATACCCGAGCTAGCCATCCTGGGTTCTTTTTATAATTAGTAGAGAGGGTAAAGTCACTTTGAGATATACCAGATGTACCTGAAGTGTTCATATCAGGATAAGTTAAACCTTATACTGGAAATGCCTAAGAGGCATAAAAGAGAAAGATGTTTGAGAAGGATGGAAGAACTATTGGGAAAGTTTTTTCTGGAAGACAGAGACCTTTCAATTGTCAGCATGCGAGAAAGTGGGAACCTAGCAACAAAGGAAGGAAATTTGAAAGGGAAGAAGGAAATCTACTATTCAAAGGACACTAGTCAAAATATATGAAGGTATGTACTACACTGAAATTCCTGGACTCCTGAATGGCCAAAAATATGCAAGTATGTTACAAAAACTGATGTATTCCCCTGTTTTGTCTAGTTCCTCTTCTTTGGGGATTTTTCTTTTCACTAACTAAAATACAGGTGGCTCTGCAAAGCTAGACTGACCTGCAAAGGTCTGATTCTGAGCTGTAAGCCAGAGCTGGGACAGAGTGAATCTTCAGGGGAGTTTTCCTGGGAACTTTCAGATACCAGATAGTCTTGGAGAGCTAAAGCTCTGAATTACCATTTCTATAAGCTAGGAGAACAGTCTTTGCCTAAAAAGTGTGCAAAAGAGGCCACAAAAAGCACTGATAATGGAATATCCTCAGAAGATAAAGGCATATGAACCCAGAATATAATGTTCAAACGCATTGCCTAAAACTACTGAATACTTAGCTGAAGTGCTTGGCCAGAATTTGCTTTGCAGAGTGTTTGATCTTGTGCCAAAGTAACACTCGCTCTCCTACGCACGCTCCTTCACAAATTTAAGTTTGTAGAAGAAGATTAAGATTATGGCAGTAAAGCAT
>JAOXJM010000023.1:59185037-59202075 GCA_026413425.1 Tringa solitaria
ACAAAAATCGGTTTTTTAAAGTAAGGTAATTCCCAAAAAAAAACGTATTGATAAAACCTAGACTGGTCCACATGCAGCAAATGAAAAATAGACTCCTCCTCTTGAAAAACAGAATCTGATAACAAACTCAATTGGCTTTTCTTTCATTAGTAAAAACATCTTGAAATCCACATGTTCTTGAAAGTTTTTGCAAATCTTTTCATCAGATAAAATCTACTGTAATTCCATAAAACATAACATCAGAAACTATTTTATTTCTGTAAGATTCAGAACCTTATCTTCCTGAAGTCTTCTTAAATGATGGGCTTCTGTTTGTAATGTTCATTGCTGCTAGGTAATATGTGGCAACGTCTTTAGACTTCCTGCCAATAATACATAAAGTGATAGAACCCAACTGTATATCTCTTAATTTAAAAAAAAAAAAACATGACAACTCTAGCGAATCAAGATGAAATTTCTACCCAGCTGAATTTATTCAACATCCCATGGGTGAATCTGGTGACCTCAGGATTTTCTGCTCTTTGGTTGCTTGAGATCAGATGTGTTGGTATAATGATGAGCCTTATTTCTGAGGAAAAAGGGAAGAGAATCACTCTTTCTCAGCATCATTCTCTAGTCTTGGCCTGGAGATGTCATTAATGAGAATCAGAAAAGTCTGCATTCCACTCTGCTTGCTTTCCCATCAGCTTTCCTGATTTACTTAAGTGTCTCCTGATTGTAGTTCTATTGAAACTTGAAGTCAGTAAACATTCTAGATATCTAAATATGTACTTGTTTGTTTGCTTTTAATGTAGGCAGGGGTAGCCCTGTATTCCGGAATTGGATAGACAGAGCCTTTCTGCATGGCCTCAGCACTATGAACTGTAGCTTTACATTCCTGAGCTCAGCACCAGAAAATAATTAAGTAGCCCCACCTCTCTTACCATCTAGATATTTCCCATCTAGCTGTATTATTTTTAATAGTGTTTACGTACAGCTACCACTGGCAAATGAACCTAGGAGGGAACTCTGGACAAGCACTGAAATTTTAGTTTCTAAGGAGCTGATCTGCTGAGGAACTGGGTCTCCGAGGTACCAGCTGCAGGAAACAAAACAGATAGCAATTAAGATCTCTTGATATCCAAGGTTGCTTTCTGAAATTATACACCTCCAAAGGAGGGTCATGTGGGCACTTGAATGTCTTTACCATACTGATTACATTTCATAGCTTTGCCTTGCTGCTGAGCATCCTGCAGCCAGTCCTGTGAATATGTACTCTAGACAAAAATAATTTCATTCCAGCATACCCACCAGCTAGAGTGGCATCGCCTGTTTGATTAAGCATTCAGCCCAAGAGCAGGAAATTGCCAGATCAGTCCAAAATGGTGGCAGGAATAAGAAATGCTTGTAACAAACACAGATAATTAAAACAGGAGGCATGAGAACAGAATCTCTTCTTATTGCTTCTTAAGTAGCAACTTGTGCTTTTAGGCCATTTGAATATTTTCTAGGAAGATTGACATAAATTCTGAACATTTTCGCTGTTTTCTGTGCGTAAAAGTACGCAGTTTCAAGCACCAGTTAGATTTTCTCAGCTATTATAAAGGCTTTGCACATCTGCAAAATAATCTCTTTGTGTTATAAAAGGAAAATAGCACATAACATATATATGTTAAATGCAGTTCACATTGTCTATATATTATGATTATTAAATGTATTTCTTTTATCATAAACAAAAATAGACAACTCACAACAAAATTAGATAATCTAAATAGTCATCTCTTAATGTCAGTATTAATGTTATGGGACTGACAGTAGATATGAATGACCAATTTAACAAGAGGTTTCCAGGACTAGCTAAACCTATCAAAAGGGTAGGGAATCACTGTAGAAGTGGCTCTCTCTAGAAGTGGCTTTTTCCCAGGGGCTGATGAAGATAAGCAAGATCATGTTTAATTACTGCATAAATATGATAGCATCACATATTTCTCTGAATATGTTCTCACAGAAGATAAAGGTTACCTTTGTGTTAATTTCCAAACTTGTTTTATACATAAATTATCATTGGATGGAATTCATTTGTCATTGTGTTTCAGAGCAAAACATCTTCAAGGTACCATGAAGAGCAGGTAGAGTTTGTTTAGGCTAAAATGTAGAATTACTCCAACGTTATTCCTAGGAAATTATTGTGTGGCCAGAGCAGATTGCAGAAACACAGGGAGGACGCCGAGGAAGGTGGAGATGGTGAATGAAGAGTAGGCAGGTACAGAGTTAATGTGCAGAAGGCGGGGTTTATTCTTCTTTTTTTATTTTTTTTTTCCCTTTGGAAAAATAATTTGCAGGTTATGTGGTAGTAATGGAGGAAAATTAATGTCAACAGCCTCTCTGTGGAATGCACTGGAGGCTCACAGGCATGAAGGAGAAAATGCTTTGAAGAGACAGCTCCTCAGCAGTTGGGCCTTTTGAAAGGCATTTGCAGGATTAAGCCCAAAAGGCTTTGTGTACCTGAAAAAACTTGCCACGGATAAAGTATATCAAGTGCAGTATAAACTTTTGTCACATTCATCTGAGGTTCCTATTGCCACCACGCGCTGGCACGCTACCAAGTGTAATTGTTTAGACGTAGGAAAGACACGAAGCTATGCAGATGTTGAGCAATCGCCGATAAAGATCAGGTTAGCTTTAGAGGGAAAAATCCCAGTAGCCTAGCACAGTATCTCCATAACACAAGGCTAATTTTAACCTTGCAAGTTAAACATTTCCAGAGAAGACAAACAGTACAGAAACACAGAATAGGATCAGGAGATTAAAATAACAATGCCAAACACAAGCGCATGAAAGCCAGGACTTCAATGAATGCCTTGCTTCTGATTTTTTTATAGTACAGGCTTCAGAGTAGCTACAAGTACCTTTGGGTTCAGTTTATCCTTTGGGCAACTATATCCTGTTTGCATTTTACGATCAGCTGAAACACAAGAATACCCACAATTTACATCTCACAGTATTTGTGGGACACCCACTGCTGTGGCACGAATGGCTACACTCTCACGTTCACCCTACTTGTCTCCCAGAGATATAGGGTGAGGAGGGAGGCAGATATACTCTCCTCATCTCTGATACATCTCTGATGCTTTGTGTCTGTTGAGGAAAAGCAGGGACATCACGTAGAATGGCAGTGCAAATGGAGAGCCAGCCTACCCACTTGTCTGCATTGCTTCATGTGTTGCTCTGGCTTATTCAGGTAGATAATAAAGGTTAATAAAGAAGGAGGAAAAACAGAGGGACAGAGAGAAAAGAGGCATCAGCTCAATACAAATACTTAAGCATATACAGGGTAGAGAATGAGGTGTCCAGTTGCGGATAGAAGATGTTGCTGGAAGGGCTGCCAGTAATTAATAATGGGAATCAGAAGGTAAGGTAAATCCGAAGTTTTGTTCAGCAAAGAAACATGATTTCTGATATTCTGCTTCACACGTCTTCAGTCTGTCCTGCACAGAAGGGAAAATGCTGCAGGGGAATCCCTGTAAAATTTCCTAGAGGCTCTGACAGACGGCAGTTTCCTCTGCGTTATTCCTTCATACATGAAAGCGAAAAAAACCTAGAAACCATTATTAGTGTTGGTTTTCGATATACTAACACATCAAGGACTATTAATACTCACAGGCATCATTCCTCAGAAGGGTTTACAGCTCAGCAATATAATCTCTGCAGTGTGTTTGCATAGCCCTGGACATTATTCGCTCAGCCCAACACTTTCAATTTCCCACCCTCAAACATCCACTTGTCCAAATCTACTTCCAAAATAGCTGGTTGTTACACAGTAGCCAATTAGTTGTCATATTGCTACTGACTGTAAGCAAGCAATTAGTCAGGTCCAAAACAGAAGTTCATCTTATTGCTTGTAACAACGTTGAAGAATAGGCTTCTGCCTTTAATGAACTAACAACGGTTCCACCTAGTCTGCTTTTTTTCTCAGATCAAGATCTGTTTTACTGAAATTTATTTTAACTGTATTTCATTACTGAATGTCATAAAAATAAGTAATAAAAAGATACAACATGTTATTTTCCCCTGAAGTGATGTGAAAACATCTTATTGTATTTATAAGCTTTTTAGGCTATAACTTTATGATCAAACAGCTGTTGCAACAATGAATTTTATCTTCATAATCTCAGCTGGTGATTTCTCTTAAAAAATCGATATTATCTTTTGTAATACTAAATAATTTAATCTACAAATAGCTGCACAATATAGATGTACTGTTAAAAGGACAGTGCTGGCACAAGAACAAATGAATATAAACTGATTATGAATAAATTTAGGCTGGAAATCAGAAGAAGGTTTCTCACCATCTGGGGACTGTGGTTCAAAAATAGCCTTGCAAGAAAAAAAAAAAATCAAACCTGTAGCAGGGGCAAAGAAGCATTTAATTTCTGGAAGAATTTGATTCCTGCTGTCTCAGCAAATGTTGCTTTTGAGGGCATATGCTCTTCAGTGCTCTTGCTCAGTTTAGGAAGGTCTTTGAATCAACTTCTCTTTTAATTTTCCTCCTCAGTTACTCTGTCCTTGACACTGCAAGTCTACAAATCAGAACAACCTACTTTAATATCTGTTTTAACACTGTCAGAAGACTTTTGAGTTTTGAACATTTTGCCATGAAGAACTGGGGGTCTCTTCCAAAACCCCATGGCACGTTTTTGAGAACTCCACATGAGGGAAACAACATTTTCACACCTGAGATAGGTTTGTTCTCAGAGGTCTTGCTCTTTGCTACCTGTTCTAGATCATTCCTAGCATTTTCTGTCTGTTCATTTCAGTGGAAGTTCCTATATTAATGAGAGGGGATCTTATTCCTGAGTATAAGATTTAATTTATGTTTTTGACTTTTCTCATTCTCTCCTCTGCATAGACTACTCTAGGCAGAAACAAAAATGCTGAGACAGAACACCGTAGATTATTTCCACGTAATTTTCTTAGCTATTCTTTTAAATAAGCAACTTCTTTCTGTCTGTGAGCAAGTCTTTCCTTCAGCCCATTGTTTCCCCTTGGCAGCCTATACTTGCAAAGCATTTGAATTTCTTAAGATGCCTTTCTGTTCTCCCTAATAACAGAAAAAGCCTATATTCGTGCTACCTGTCACATCATTGACATTCCTCTTCATTTTGCTTGCTTTTTTTAATTTTACCTTTTCTTCTCTGTATTTTCCCTTGTTTAGTTGTGCTCTATGTCTCCTTCAAGGACCACAGCATGTTTTCCTGGTTGTTATTCAGCATAAGTGTCAGGTCCCTGAATGCATTTCCTATTTGCCTTCTATTGCTGCACCAAAAGATATTTAATTTTTAATGAGAAAGTCTTTGAACAAGACTTTTTATCATTTTGAAAAATGACTGTACTCTTTTCTCTTCTTACTCAGTCTGTACTTTCTGTTATATATATATATATTCCTAGAAAATTTATTAAGTTTTTCTGATCATAGCTCTGCCTGCCTGTTGCCCCTGCTGCAGAGTCAGAAAATCAAACAGCTCCAGTCACAGGACATCTGAATGGCAGAGGCTATAACTTCCATTTTTAGGATGCTACAGACCTACTGAAGATGCACTAACGCCCTTGCTGGCCAAGTGCTATGTGAAAGTTCCTTTGAAGCCACTCAGCTCAGTCTTCTCTGGGAAGTCTTGAAAATGTTGTAAGCACTTTAGAGTTTGTACTTTCTCTTCACCTCTCCCTTTACACAAGGCTTAGCACAACCTCCTCCCATACAGGCACACACGAGGGCACATACAGCTTCTCATACCTGATCCTGTAGCTTTGTCACCTTGCTCACTTCGAGCACGTTATTTCAAGAATAATGAAATACTGTGCACAAAAGTTTCATACATGGAAGTGCAGATTTCTGGTGATGATACTAAAATATCACCAGAGCCCACTTCTTCTCCCTGTTCTGCCACAGACTTTATTGCAACCCTGGTCAAGCAAGCAGTTCACTTCTCCCAGTAAAATGTCCTTCACAAAGGTATAAGAATAAATTCACCACTGGTTTGTTGATGTTTGGGTGTTGTGCAGACAGGGAAGCCCAAACCTACTAATGCAGAGTCTTTCTCTGAAACAGAAATCCTGCTGATCATTGTCCTTGATAGTATTTCTCCTAGATTGTGGTTAGACAATCAAGCAGAGTTCTTTGGATGCTGACTTGAAATTATTTGAACTTTTCTTTTTTCCTGCCTCAATTACACTCTGACTAATATTATGGGGGAAACTGTGTAATATCTTATTTTGTATTTTTTAATCTGAAAATTGAACTTTTGGAAGATATAAAAAGCACATTGGAAGTTGTCCCTAACTTTATAGCCATTCTGAGTGCAAACTTCCTATAGTCCACGGCATCCAAGGTCAGTTAGCTGACAATATCTATTTAAACATGTTTAGACATTTGGCTATTATTCAGAGAGAGAATAGCAGGTTTTGCTCTTCCTTCAAACAAACCCAACTTCCTTTGTAAATAGAAACATTTGCAGACCCTTAGGACATAAAGATACTGGGAAGGACATCTTTGCAAGTTTCTGAAACAACGAAAAGTTAAAATTATTTATTTCAGAAAAAAATTGCTCCTCACACACACTAAAGAAGATATTCTACTTCAGGACAGTACTGGTTCATTTATTAGAAAGACATTGCAACATCAATATTCAAAGGCTTCCTAGGCTCTATGATGGTGTACCTAGTTCAGCATTATCAGAGCACCACCAGATGTAATGCATAGTAATCTTATTATCCATTGACAGCTTACACCCTA
The DNA here is from genome assembly GCA_026413425.1 of Tringa solitaria. Lineage (NCBI taxonomy): Eukaryota > Metazoa > Chordata > Aves > Charadriiformes > Scolopacidae > Tringa > Tringa solitaria. The sequence goes on from JAOXJM010000023.1 coordinate 59,191,807, forward strand.
ATGGCTCTGATGGAGCTGTTATGATGTATTGTGTCATATCCTAATAGGGATATAGTGCTAAAAACAGCTGTATCTTGACAAGCTCCACACAAACTAGGTCTGAAGGATCTATGGGGCTACATGCTGACATTGTATATATGCTAAAAAAGTTTATATAAAATGAAAAATTAAGTGCTGAGGAGAAGTCCACTTCGGTAATAATAATACTTTGCTGTTATCTAGACTCTTCTGAGTGAAGATCTTGAAAGACTTTGATTAATTGAACCTTACCAATACCTCTGCGAGCTAGGAAATGTTTTAATATCCCCCATCTCACACTGAGGTACAGATACGTTCTGTGAGTTGTCAAGGTCACCCTGCAAGTCTGTGACAGGGAACTCAGTGCTCCTTGCTTCAGCCCTAAGCCTTAGGCAGAGAGTTCATCTTCCGCTATTTTTTAGAAATTTTAACAAACTTGAATTGCACCCAGTTATCATGTCATTCAAAGACCATTTAGTAATGCAAATTCATACTAATTCTAGTGCTAATTCTTCAGCACTGGTAGAGGAGAAAACTGATGCCTTTGCCCTTGCCTTTCCTTGATTCCATTCATTAAACTTAGACTGCTGATATTATTTGCATATAATTTTTTGAATTTAATTTGGAGTCAGGGTGAGAGCAAAAGAGAGGTTTTGTATTCTTTTGCAGGTTGGTTCAGAGGTGTCACAAGACTGTGCTTTTACATAATTTAATGCAGTCAGTGTGACTGTAGAAAGAACTGCAGGACCATAAAATATAAAAATAGAGAGACAGTTCAGGTGCAGAGTAAAATGAGATTCTTGTACTGGTATAATCTTTGCTTTTCCCATGGGGAGCTGATGTTTTGAGCCTTTAAGCTCAAAAAAAAAAAAGCAATATTTTAGTACAAATGAATATTAAACCTGGGTGGAAGCTTCTGGCTGAAGACATTTAAGCTAAACAGGAAAGTGTATAGGAGATACTCTTGCTGCTCTGATGCTCTGCCAGTGCTGTTATACAGGAACAGGGTACAGACATGCAAAATATTTTCGGAATCATTTGTGGAGAATGCCACTGAATGTCCTTCTCACCATGCTACCTCTCATGCTATCTTCCAGCAAACCATTTAATGCACTAACTCAAATAATCAACGTGCCAACATTTCTCAGAAGTGTGCCTGGACTTGAAGTGTGCTCTTAATTTTCCCACTCGAAGGACAAGCCACCAAATATCACCTTCCACCAAGAGAAGTCAGCCAGAGGGAAAATATTCCCCGTGGCTTACTCCAAGAGTAAGCCGGGTAGGCAGTCTTAGTTTGTCCTTAATCATACCTAGTTACGACAAAGAAGAGTGAAAGACTCACCGAGAGATGACTGATCATATTTTAAAAGATATTGGCACCCATTTAGAGCAAAGAACCAATAGCCTGTCATTTTCATGTCTTTATACTAAAACATAATTGATACTGTAACTTATGTGAAGCTTACAAAGTCCTGTAATATGAAAACCTAATGAGCAGTTTAATACATGTGCTCTAGAAGGTATAAATACAACAATTTCCAGATCACATCCACAAGAGCTGCTTAATGGTCAGTACAGTAGTAGGAAAAAAGACACAGCCTAAGGGGATGAGAGACTTAATGTCAGTTAATAACATTTCATGCAGCATATATATGTACACTTTCCCAAGAGAATTGCAAGAGGATAAAGGGATGAAGAGATTATAGATATCCCAGTGGCTGCTTTATACTGGGTTCTCAATTTAATCTAGTCTGCTTATTAGAGAAGAGGAAATAATTCAGAAAATATAATTTATTCAACAAATTTCTTCTCTAATCCAAAGGAAATTTTTCTCTAATTTGTTTAGCATTCAAAGTGATTTACGAAATGTTTTCTGCACACAATGCTGGGTCTGAAATTACTTCTGAGATTTGCTGTGTAAGTATTCAATCCATATTGATTACACAGAGAAAGACACAGAGAGAGAGAGATCTGTGCTTCAGTGAATGTCAATTGAAAAATCAGGTACCTGATTTAAATTTAGCAATCCATTCAGTCTTACTGAAGTTTAATATTACTGCCTACTGATTATTCAAGAGTGTGAGATAACAAAGTAAATTTACCTGCATATTACTATTAATACAGTGAATGCTTTGTCTCTATAAGCGCAATTATAGCTATGTGGTTTATGTGAGCACTATTTTATATCCAATCTAAATAATTATATAATAGTTTGCATAAAACTATTAATTTATTTTCTAGAAATGTTTTCCAGTGTCCCTTAGGAGGACAGCACTTTAATATGTTCTTAATTTTATTTCTATTACAAACAGCACAGACACATATTCTTGTCTTTAAGAATGTATATAAGATCCATTGATTTCATTGAATTATGTAAGTGTCCTAAACAAAAATTATTTTCTCAGGAAAGAGGAAATTTTATTTAGTCATTTTGCACAAAATTGCACTGTAAATCAGAATATTTGACTATTTTTAAATCTACATGTGGATTCTCTTTCGCAGGTTACCCAGCTGAGTATAACCATATCCTCTGAGTAATTTAGAAGTTACCATTATCAAAGGTATTTACTAGAGTTATTATTGGAATAATGCAACAGTCTAATTAAAAAACCCACTCGCATATCCACAGCTAAATAACCCAAATTACCTGTAAAAGCATTCCTGAATGGAAAATCTTTACTTGGATTTCCCCAACCAAGACCTATTGGAAACCACTACTGCTATGTAATTCTTGAATGGCTCATAATCAATAGAGTCTCACTTTGTCATTTGTTGCAATGTTTAGTTGATAAGATTTGTATTCTCCACTCACAGCAGTATCTACCTTAAAGATTTAAATCTTTTCTCCATACTGCACAGGCTTCCTGTGCCTGGATATCTGAAAACTTCACATGGTGGTTGATCCTTTGAAACTGTCTGAAATGAAGGAGAGATTACTCTGCCTAGAAGGTAGAAGAAATTCAAACATACTCCTTCTATTTGACACCTGTTCATTATTTTTCCACATAATCTCTTTGAAATAAGGAATTTAAAGATTGCTGTGCCCTGGATATAGTTCCCTAACTCAATGATATATGTGTTCCTTACCCTGGAACGAAGCATTAACATGTTTTGAAATATGCAAACCAGCACCAAGGCACATGATCAGGTAGCTGTTGCTTTCAGAGGCCTGTAACTTGCCAGGTATATGACATAAAATGTGACATTGAACTCCATTTATTCCACTTCTATTTGCCTATGATATTTATTCTTGTACACTCAGAAACCTATTGGCTCTTTACTTTCTCCTCCATTTCATATACATGACTGTGACCTTAGTCCGTATTTGTGGTTTATTTCAGTGGCTGGGGAAAAAAATAGCATAAGAAGCCTCTTTCTCTTTTCAGTCAAGACGTCACTGTTTCTGCCATTTGTGTGTGCTCAGTTCTTAGTGTTATCTAACCTTTTCTGGACTTATCATTTACTTGTTGATTTACCAGATTAAGCAGAACCTATACACTATTTTGATCTCTTCATAGTAATCATTATCTAATAACAATCCTTCCACAGTGGCTGAGACAATATGGATGCTACAGAGGTATATGCAATCCCCATCTGTGAGGCCATAATAAATTTGACCTTTTTTAAAGAATAGATTGGGCATTCACTGAAACGAACCACATACAAAATTCTTTGGCCAAACAAAAGCAAGGGTAAGTAAGAAATGCCCTTCAAGGGCATGTTGGTGCTCATCCAGCCCAGAATCCTGCCTCCAGTACCAGAGCCACAATGAGAGCACATAAATCAGAACACTTTCTGCAACCTATTCCCCTCATACATGTATGTCCTCAGTGTCCAGAATGGTTTTATTAATATTGTCGGTGGGTACATGCCTGCCCAGTATTAGAACGACTATAGGGCACCTTTCTGAAAGTGTTATCCGTGACTTTAACTCCTTTCTGAACCTCCAGTAGTGGCTTCCTCCACCCTCTCTGGTGACCCTCGATTCCAGAAGTTTGCTATATTAAGAGTTACATTCAACAGCTTTAAACAAAACCCCTCATCGTTTCAAGTTCCTGTAGGTCTAATATTGTGGTGGTTTGTGAGCAACTGTTGTGTATTCAGTTTACCCATTGCCTATGTGATTTCATAAGCCTCAGTCATATCCTCCTTTGGCCTTCTCTGCTCCAAACCAAAGTGTCCCAACTTTCTGCACAAGGCAGCTGCTCCATCATCTTGAAGATTTTACTTGTTTTTCTCCATACTTATTCTGATTCTGCTACACCCTTCCTGAGGTGTGGAGACAAACTGCACATGTTGCTCGGGATATGGTCACACCAATTTTTAGAGTGATGCCCTGTTTTCATCTTGTCTCAGTTGCTCTCTGTTCCTAAGGATAAACTCACTAACTTTTCTAAATATGGCAAAAATTTTGGTGGCTTTTTGTCTGCTACTCAACACTGAGCCCTTGACTTCAGAGAAATGTCAGAAGTCCCTTTCTGAGTTTTAAATGCCACTTCTGAGCTCAGCAGCCTGGGAGCATTGTTTATATTTTTTTTTTCCTAAATGCATTACTTCACACTGAACTTCACCTGCTGACTTTTGGTCTGCTCAGTTTTATGATGTTCTTTTGGAGATCCTTGCCATTGAAGGCATTGATGTTGAAGGCAAATGCCCTTGATTGTGAACAGAGAATTTATTATTATCCACAGACTTGCAGATTTCACTGTTTATTGCCCTTTTTAGACCACAGATGAAGATGCTGACTAAAATTTGTCCCAGTAACAATTTCTGTTCTGAAAGATTGCCATATTATGGTCTATCCATTGATTGCTCTCCTTTTAAAAGCTTTCCTCCAATCCCACGGCAACATAATTTCTTTATTAAGCCTTTGTTGTGGAACCTTATCAAAGACATTTAAAAAAAACAAAGTGTATTATGTCCATTTGATCCCATTAATCCATATTGTTACTGAAAACATCACTGAACTCCAAAAGCCGTGTGTCTTCTTCCAAACAGGTTGTGTTTATTCATACACATATACACACCATCATAACAGAAATGGAAATCAGGCTCAGTAGTTTGTCATCCCCAAGATCATCTCTAAAGCCTGTCTGACAGATGGCAGGCACAACAGCTGTCCTAGTCCTCTAGCTCAGTGTCCATTTGCAATGACATTTTACATCCCTTAGCCAGAAGTTTGGAAATTTTGTATTCAGAACTCTTGGTTTTATGCCATCTGGTCCTGGTGACCTTCTTAACCTACTTGGCTGCTCTAATACTTCCTGTGTATTTACCGCAAATTGATCTATATCGTCTAGACAATCTGCTATGGAAATGCATCAGGTGTGGGAGTTGCAGCACTAAATGCCAATGCAAAGATTTCACTGAGTTTCTCTGCTGCATCTTCATCAGCCCTGCATGTCCCTTCTACGTCCTTGCCATGAAGCAGTAAAGTCATTGGCAATACTCACTTTGTGAATTATCGTTCTTTGTCAAGCCCAGGTATGAAAATTTTTTGTCCATAACGTCAAGTGAACAGAGTAAGTTTTAGAATTTTTGAACATAAACCCAACATATAAGCATGATGTGATCTTAGTCCTAAACACAAGTGTAACGTTCTGGGGTATGTCCATAGCTTGCTCGGAGGTACTATTTTCACAATCTTCATAACTTGCAAGCATTTAAAGACTTTGACGTCCTTCAGAAAAGCATGGCTCAGGCTGAGATCACACTCTGCAAAACATGCAAAGTTCACTTACATAAAAGGTTTATCCAAGAGAATCAAAGGACAAAGGTGTAATAGAATAGTGCCATACCCCTTCAGACAAGACTGCAGCAGCTTCATCCCCTTATTCAGGGCTTTGGAAAAATTAAGTCCTTACTTCTAGAAAGTAAGCTTTCCAAAAAGATCAATTACAGTCACACTAACATCAAAGTCTGTGTGCTGTTACATGTGTGCTGTTCTTATGAAGCAAAGATTTTTCAGTTTCTGTACTTGATGCAGGCTAACTTTTAGGAAAACAATTGGATATACAGAAGTGTAAATCAAAAGCACTCACTACCGAAAGGAGAGAGAGATTATCAATTGCCTTTGGTAATTAAAGTGATAAGGGAAAATCTATGTTATTGTACTAGAACTACTTAAGCTATAAAAAGAAGATTTAGGTCTTACACAATGCTTTTCAGTTTTAAAACCTTTACAAACATAAAGCTATAATAACTCTGAATGATATCTAGCCCTGTACAGGGAATAGTATAAGGTTTATATGCCTCTTATTCTCTACTTCAGACTATATTTTGGAGACATAAGAGTGTTTTGGGAGTGGAGAGAGAGTCAGAAATTCTTCACCTCAAAGGGTGTTTGAATTAGAATTTGGGAGCCCTAACTCCCACAGCTGTGCTCTGGTCATAACAACCTTTTATAAGTTTGGCTCAAAACTTCAGGTCTGAGTTATTTTGTTCAGGGAAGAAAATATTTCTTTCTGAGAATGACCATATTTTGTATACCAAAAAGAAGTTATTATTGACTTATTTATTATGAAGGCACATCAGTCTTATTAGATGTTAACCCAGCTAATTTTTAAAACAGAGCTGCCAGTTAAGTGTTCAAACTTGGGATGTATATCCAGGAAGAAACATCCATGGCCTCATGACACCCAGCAAGAGTGAGATCAACTCTCAGAATTATGTCATAGAAAGAAAACAGATGACTAGCGGCAGTCAGAAATCTTTCTTTCTGCAAAATATTTGAATATAACTTCAAGTAGAGCAGCATGCACTACAAAATGCTTACACACAAATAATTAGATTGTTCTGACTTGATGTATGGTATCACTTCTAGTCGCCTCAACATTTACAGTCATTGGTCTCTGATATAATCAGTTCTAACAAAATCAGATGATGTCTGAGGAAGACCCTGGTTGGCTCTGCTTCTCAAAGTTCCACCCTTCCTAATATTTCTTAAGAAGTTTGTTCTTAAAAGATATGCAGAGAGATTTTATTAGTACACTGGTATTACTTAATGGTAGCACACTAAAAGAAACCTTGGCCATCATCACTCCTTAACTGAAAAGACAGAAATCACACTGCCTTTACAACAGTCCAGTAATTCACATCTGCACAAATAACTGGCTGGGATGGAATACTGAGGTAATATTTTGTATAGCTCTATTAAACTCCCTTCTCAAAGTTCGGGTTAACTCTTTGCTGGAGCAGAAAGCACTCTTGTCTTTTTCTGAGACATTAAACATAATTAAGCATTGTGCAGCAACTTAAACTCTAAAATTAGGTACTAACTACATTTCACACACCAAAGTACAATTTCTACACTAAAAAAAGTCATGAAACATTCTACAGTGCCTGGAATACTAGCAGAAAGTTTGAACAAAGATATTAAATGTTAAATATACTGATAATTCCTCCTCAGTTTCCACATGGTTATAAAGATATTTCCATGTGAGGTTTTTATATAACACCCTCACATTTAGTCTTTAGGAAACATATCAATACATTTGCCTTTGAATTTTATTCAAAGACAATTTCATGTTCTTTGTAGTACACCTAAGCTCTTTAAAGATCTGAGAAAACTGCATCAGTTCTTTCTGAAGAGTCAGATATGAACTCTGCAAACAAGACAAACTTGAGATTGTTGCCCCTAGCAGTCTTTGAATACACAGGTCCCATTCCAATAGAGTATAGAAGGGAGGTTTAGCCAGATATGAATACCATTGCCTTTATCCAAAGTGGTACAGACAGTCTCAGCATATAAAATCAGTATCCCGGGAATTCTCTAAGACTATCACTCTGCTGCATGTCATTTTTCCCCACCAGGCTATTTAAATAAATAAATAAATAAGACTATATAAAATTTTACTTCAATGACTTTTCAGTTTTCCTACTCTCCATTTCTGAGACAAAAATGACAGCTTGAAGTTAATTAGTAGGTCTGTTAAGCTGTTTAGCTTCTGGAAGTACTAGAAGTTTCCTCCCTGACCTGCCAATTGAATCCATAAAATATACTGAGAAAAGTTTCCCTGACAAACAAGTTGAAACGACACAAAATTTTTATTTGTTGTGTAGAATACTGAGGAACAAGTGTGGAAGAACTCAATAGGTGGGACGCAGCTCTTCCTCATGTCTTTCAGACACCCCTGACTCAACTCCAGCATTTGAACTAGTCCCAACTTGAATTTTTACCATTCGATTTCTCAGATTATGAGAACTATAATCTGAGTAATTTGTCAATATATTGCACGTGAATTGCAACAATGAAAAATATGTTTGCGCACAGAAGGAATTATATCATGTATCATGCAAACCTCAAATGGTGGAGGTATGTTAAACAAAGATAAATCCCACTTGAATTGTACAATGTGTTGATGCTACCAACGTGAAATCAGCTATATTTAATGTGTCTTTATGAATGAGAAGGAAAGAAGTCATATTTGGAGAATGGGAAATAGAGAAAGTAAAATAAAATTACTTAATCCTAGGTTTAGAACAGAGTTACAGTAGTTTAAGCAGAATTCCCGTAAAAGCAAAGATAGAACAGAGCAGGAGAATAGAATAGGAAGAAATTGAATTTGTTTTCTGCCTGAGAATAGCGATGAAAAAAGAAACTGGTTTCACAGGGTACAAAGACAGCATCCCTGGTTCAGAGGAGAAACTAGAGGGGTGGGAAATGTCCTGGAACATACAATGGCCATTTAGGTGCAAAAAACCACCCATCCAAACCAGAAACTTGTCAGCAACAATGACCACAGAAAGATGCAAAGGGAACCACAGCAACACGGTGAATTATACTTTCCCGGCTATTTTCAGCTCAGGGAATTTCATGATTCTGATGTGATTTGTCTATTTAATGGCACTCAATGTATCTCTCTTTCAACTATTTGTCCAGTCTCTCCTGTAACATATGTAAAATTTCTGTATCCCCAACACCTTCTGGAAAGGAATTCCATAGTGTTGTTTGCTTTTGCTTGTTGTGATCCTGTCCCCTAATAGCTGCATTTTATGGTCCTATTTTCTTAAATTGGAAAAGATGGAGATGCAGAAGGTTAGAGACCTTAAAATTTGTGTCTCTTCTACTCTGCTTTTTTCACCAACCTTAAAAAAATAGAGTGCTGCTGTAGAAAGTTAACCACATAACTGAACAGGTTGCACAACATTAATATTTCTTTTATAGATGGGAAAAGAATAATGTCAGATTTGGATTTTAATGTGGTATAAATAGCATATATCCTGTACAGTTCTAATGATGTCTTTATAAACTTAAGTCCTACTACGATTATAGCAGCAGCTGACAGAAAGGCAACTTAGAAAGTGGCCAGCACTTTTCACCACCACAACTAGCAGTTAGAGGTCAACAAATAGTACTATGGAAAGAGGCGTCAGTCGATCATCTTCACCATTTTCAGTGACAGTGTGAAATTAATTTATAAATTAATACCTTTTTAAAGTTAAAAGGTAGGGAGAAATTATCTGGGCCTGAAAGATAATGGTATTTGCTCAGAACAAATAAGGCAGGCAGAGAACGGAGAGATGATATTCACCATTATCATCATCATTGTTATTATTACTACACCATCCCACCCATAATTCAGTCTGAAAATGTCCTTGATAAAGCAGCTGTGGCCTGAAGGATAAACAACAGTACAAGTAGTCACCATCAGGGAAAGAAGAAACCCAACAAAGCCTCATGATTTGCTATCAAGGTTGTCTTGTTTTCAGATGACCTCCCTTTTTCTGAATTCCCCTTGGTAAAGGTTATTTGCAAATGTTTAGTAAATGCGGCTTCTTAACATTCTCTCTGTGCCTTGTCATTGTAACATGAAACAAATATATAAACCTTCGAGCTGATTGTTTTATTTCATCTTTTTCCAGATTTCATGGTGATATCACAAAAACTTGACACTCTTCTTGAACTCTTCACCTCAGAATCTGACATATGTTGTATTTCATACATCCCCTTGGGATTCATGTCCTCTAGTTAATCTTCAGCATACAAGAAATCTAAATGGAAGAAGCCTTTTCAGCTAAAAAAAAAAAAAAAAAAAAAAATCTTTCTGAAGACAAAACTTTATGGTTTCTACCTTTCTTAGTTTATATACATAAAACTTTCTTTTCTGTAGCTCATTCCAGTTATGATATTCATTACACTATTCGTCTGATCACTAATTTAGCATGGTCTACACAGTGTCCTTCCTGATGTTTCTTTACAAAAAATCAGTCCAATTACAAATATTTGGTAACAGTTGAAGTTCATCCATT
>JAOXJM010000023.1:59202175-59227125 GCA_026413425.1 Tringa solitaria
CTTTTCCTTTTCCTTTTCCTTTTCCTTTTCCTTTTCCTTTTCCTTTTCCTTTTCCCAGGCCAAATGCAATGAATCATCCCCATCCCCTTCTCTCTCAACCTTTCCTCTGTCACTGTCTGGAAAGGACAGAGGGAGAACCTCAGCAGAAGAGACACCATCGGAGTCAGTCGCATCCTCACGGGGGTAACTGGGGAGCGCGGCTGACATCCCCCCGACTGACAGCTGCCTACACCGAGCCTGACGCCACCGCGCCCCGCGCTCCTTCGCCAGGTGCTGTCAGGAGCAAGAAGCTAAGAGAAAGAAAGGTATAAATCATGTTTACAAACCACATGTGCGATGTCTTTTCAGTCCATTTGTGGTCTTTCAGTAGCTCCATTTAGTATTCTGTACATCTGCTTGGGGTTTTGTTGTGGTGTTGGTTGGTTTTTTGTTGTTTTTTTTTTTTTTTTCCATGGCGTTCCCTATCATATCAGCTACAGAATTGCCTACATGGAGGTATCCATAAATTATACTGCAGCCTAGGAGTTTCTAGTGTGTGAACAAAAGGCACAAATGCAAATGCAAGATGTTTAATTCTCTGTTTATGTGTGATGTTACCCAGGTGCCAGTGACATCCTTCTGACCAGCGCAGAGGCACAAGGGACCAACCCAACATACATTTTTAATGTGATCAGCTGTGACAGCACATACACAGAGCAGACCTTGCGGCCTTAAAGCCATCCTTTTGGAACACTTCTAGGGGCCCAGAAGAAATGGTTTAATTAATCTTCTTTTTTTCAGGATTGCGGCTTTTTTTTTTTTTTTTTAATATAAATTATGTACACTGAAAACCTGCCAATTATAGCAAATTAAGGGACTTGGCAAGTGCATCCCTTGGAGACAGATGGTAAATAACATTCAGATTCTGAGTTGAAATAGGGCTAGCGATTAACTGGTACAGGATAGAAAAGCAGTCCAAATAAATGAAATAAAAGGGTTTGATACGAATGCAAGTACTGTAGGTTGCTTTTTTGTGTGTGATAATGATGGCACCAAAAATATTGATGATTCATAATTAATATGCTGCACCCTCTGAGTGGCAGCAGGATTCTAGATCTTTAGCACTATTTTAAAAACCAGTGCCAGTTGTTTATTTTGCTTTCACGAGACTGCAAACAACTGTCATTTCATCCCCTCTGGAGGATCTGCTGCTTGAAAAGACGCGAGTGTGGCCCCGTGCAGCCTCACAACGAGGAGGAAGCGCCCCCAGTAGCAGGAGAGGACCACAGGCAAAAATTCAGTGGAAAGAGGGTCTCCTGAGATGCAGACTGATACAATGAAGGAGTGGAAGCACCCGAGGAGGGGGCACTTGTTTCCTACTTGAGCTGCAAATGGAACAGGAGCGGGGACCTCAGCCTCGTCCCCCACTGACCATCTCTCCATTTCAAAAATTCACTGCGCCTACTGTTGAGAATAAACCTGCAGACCCCACCACGGCCGAGGTGATGCTGATGAGAAATGCACTGGCAGAGCTGCAAGAAGGTGGGAAGATCTCACAGCACCTGCGTGCGCTCTGTCTGGGAGCAACGATTATTGCTCACCCGTCAGTCTCAGTGGCACTTAAATACACCAAATCTAATTTGGCTTAAAAATGCAAAAGCACAGAGAGATCTTTTTAAGAATCCAGCCAGAGATAAAAAAGATGACAAAGTCAAGAGTGTGTTAGTCATTTAATTCGTACTCTGCTTTGGATACTAAATTCAGGAAATGACTCAATCATGCACACAATTACAGCTATTTTGAGGCCATAAATGATGCAGTACGCCAATACTGATGCAAAAACATACCACAATTAGTTCCTGCAAATGCTCTTGCAATAAGGCATCATTTCCAAGGGAGCCTTCAACCTAATTATGGCAACAGAGTATGCCTCAGGGCAAACCTCTCTATATGATTCCATTATTCTTGTAGGGTGACCTGACAATGATGTCACCAGAGTGCTACTTCACCTTGCATGCTCCTGAGCACGTGATAAGAAGGTTAATTGCTTACGTTTTAAGGGTCCGTTTTGCTTTAGATGTTAGAAGCACACAGAGCAGTCCAGTTACCAGTCTTTTCGAAGTAATATTTGTATCCAGGAAGAGTTGCACAGAATAATGGTTACGTGTGACTGAAAAATTGAACTCAGGCAGTAGCTGAAGGAATCTCTTCTAAGAATTGGGTTATTTATTCAAGAACATTTCACATGTCAGTTAGTGACTTTTCTTGCAAACAAGACGCCAGGGCTTTAAGGAAAAAGTACAAACAATAAAACCACAAGAAAAATCTCTATTCCACTTGTTCAGATTTATGAAAAATCAAAATCTGGAAAAAATCAGAGTAAATTTTACGATTAAAATTAGGGCTCCAAGGAAGTGCCAGAGCTCCTGCTAGATGCATTAGGACTAGGTTGACAGGAAGAATCTTCATCTTTATCTTAGCTATGTTGAACTTATGTGTAACCCACTGCTAATAACATTCACTCATTCTTTATAAATCCCTCCAATACTCACTCAAATGCAGTAACCTAGAGCAACAGGAGCCTGATCTTCAAATGAGGGATTCCAGCCTTCCCTTGAGAATGATTTCATTCATAATGTCAAATAATTTTTCCTTCTCAGTTTTAAATCCAGGCTACAGTATGTCAGTCATATAAAATTTTCCTTATGATGGAAAATAAATTGTAGCTCAGGCAGATTATATCATTATATAGTAATATCAGACTGACAGATATTTTTCATGCATTTACAGAATTTCTGAAAGTTTACATTGTATTGCTTAGATTTTCTTCTATTCTGAAAGTTCTGTATTTCCAAAACTCCCACTAAAAGTGTGCACTCAAGGTCTTTCCAGTTACAAAAGTTTTGTGGTAGCCAAGACTGCTTCAGAGAAACTAGAAAGCACAGGCTCAACTAAGAAACAGAGCATTTAAGTCATATTTATGACTATTACCATGAAATTTCAAGAAAAACACGGAAAACCTCAAGTTTCTCTGATAATTCTCAATTCCATGAAAAACTTGATAGTTGTAAATTTCTATTTCTGACATGCCATTATATCAACACATCATATATGTTCACCCTGGTTCTACTTAGTTCTTTCCACTTATGAAAGGCCTAAATGTTTGCGCAATGTGAACAAGTCTGTCCTGCAGAAATTCCCAGTCTCCAACATGTAACTTTATTCCCCTTCAAATTCTGCTCTCTTTTAACCCATTTGATCAAAGGACGTTTAGGAAAAGTAGGCTCCGCAACCTAGTTCACAGAGATCAGTGAAATGAAGAAAGCTGATGTAAACAATAATAATATTACTAGAATTTCCAGAATTTACTAGAGTTGGTTGGAATTATTTGCTTGTTAAAGGAAAATATTTTATGAGAACAAAAAAATAACACATGGGACCGTTAAAGGCAGGGCGGAGGGGGAGGGTGTTCTTTTGAGAGAGAGAGAACAAGATCATATTTGCTGGTTAAAGGCCAGAACAGGAATTCTGGAATCGTAAGAACAGCTTTGTTTATTCTGTTGTGTTTGGGGTGTATACATAAATATATATATCTGGCTCTTTGGTCAAGAACTGGAAAACACTGAGAAGCAACAGTTCACGAACTTTTTTTTTAGTTCTGAACAGTTGTTTGTTTTAACTATGGTCATGCGCTTTTTCTACTATTTTACAAGAACATGATTTTTTTTTGGCGTGTGCGTGACTGCCCAGAGAATGGCTGCTCTCCACGTGAATGCCACTCTCCTGATATGAACAAAAGGCTAATAAGTACAGCTTATTAAATTAAGGGCAGCAAGAGTATTGCACGACTTAAGCAATCAGTCACAAATTAGAGAGAGAGAAGTAACTTTGGTAAAACAGATTTGTATCAGTTGCATGACAAACATTTTTTATTAAAACTTGCATTATTAGATATCTGGCGATGACTAAGGGCATTATCTGAATTCCAGGAAGGGCAAAACTCAACAATTTAATCTTTTCAACACATTCTTGGTCCAGTTCTAATTAATATTTTAGAGACATATAGGATAGAAAAGATAATGTGGCTAAACCTGTGTTTTACTAGCTTTTTACTTTGATTATTTGAGTCGTGACAGTGCTACCCCCATATTAGAATTTCACTGCACTTGCTTCTCCCTTGCTCACCACATATTGATGGTCACTGCCCTGAATAACTGGTAGTTCAACAGGAAGATGAAGGAAAACAGCTGGCTTCAAAAAGCAGATGGGTGGATCACATGGTAATAGTGAGAGCATAATTAACACAAGCATCATCAGTCACAGCACACCAGCTGCCAGCAAACCTGCACACACCGCTTTTGTGTTGTTTTGGCTTCCTCAGAAGGAAAAAAAAAAAAAACCTCTTTAAACAAAGTTGAGATTCCCAAGAAGGCTTTTTCTGCTTAACTCGGGACTCTTGCCGAGCACCTCTCCAGCTGTGTGAACCCTGGCCCTGCCACAGCATTATGTAAACTATTGATGAGCTCTCCGAAAAGATACAAATCTCAGCCAGGTCCAATGATTCCCCTGAGCTGTGAGAATTAGATTAAAGCAGGAAGCCAAACACACCAAAGGGGAAAAAATATGAGACTATGATTCCTTTGAGAGAATAATGGAAGGAACTATATCACAGCAGTGGAGAAAACAATTTCACAAGGCGTAAATGAATGCAGAAAAGAAATCCTATAGCACACTCCTTCTGTGCCTGGACGTATGTGTTGCCTCTTGACCCAAATTTTAACCAGTTCCCTTAAAAGTAATTTAAGAGTTTCATTAAGGATCTAGATGGTCCTTTTATAAATATTGTCATCTAAAGGTCAGGGACCTGGGAATACTTCTCAGATGCACAAGCCCGAGTGAGGTCTGCAGTCATATCTTGATCCCTGCTGGAATGAGACCTAATTATGCTGTATTCTGCTTCTCCACTGTATCACTGCTATCCTTGAGAATGAAACCTGAGTACAGTGGCCTTAAAAGCCTGACGTGGTATGGTCCTGGCTGCACACCTGGATGATGAGAGGAACAGCCCCAACAGGACACATTGCAGCACACACTTACCACGTGATTCCACCAAATCCATAAAGTTTCCTATGATATTCGTGACCGGACTTCCACCAGGAAGAACAAACGATAACAACCTGTTTTGATGCAGTGTGTAAGCATGTTGGTTTCTCACTATTGCATTATTTCCCCTCTCCCCTTTCTGTCTTACACAGCTGTGTGCATCTGTACGTGTGTTGTGGGATCTACTGTAGATAGATCAAAAAAGTATCATGGTAGTATCAAGCCAATACTCATGGAGTAGGACATAATGTGATTGAATCAATTCCACTCTACTGAAGAACTAAGTATAACCATTGAAGAGAATAATAAACTAATTCAAAGCTTCTCAGATTTAAAAAAAAAATATTTTCTTCTGCTCTTCTCTGTTTTCACACATTTATTTCTTCTCTTCCTGATTTAGCAGAGGGTTTTAAAGAGATGTGTCAAAATATCATAAGATAGGCTATTTTGGTATCAGTCAAAGTGGAAATGAGAACTTTCAGTTGCTTATCTTAACATACTATAATTAACGCTCACATGTTTGTGAAGTTCACTTCTCGCTTATCTAACAAACAGAAAAACTGTGAAATAAATACTAATAAAATACTAGTGAAACTAAAAATAGGTTGAGAGTTTTCCCATAACTTGCTTTCCTATTAAAAACTGATTTTCTAAAGCCAAACTTGTTCCCAGGAACATGTCAGGTTTTGCAAATTTTTTAATTGGAAAAAATGTTCAAAGTATTCTGAAGATGTCAACATTTTTTTTCAATATCCACAAAAGGAAAATAACTCTTCAGTGACAACCTACTTCTAACTATGGATTGCCTGATTTTTATTTGTAAAAGTAATCAAAAACTAAACACTTCATGATTAGCTAACTGAAATATTTCAAGTCTTTTAATATTTTACTTGAATATCACAATTCTTTCCTTCTTAGCTTTAAACTGAAATGTTCCAATATCAGTAGAAGGCTGTTGATAGCCATTGCTAAAGGTATTTTACTTAAGTAAAGAAAAAGAAACAGATGATGAATTAAAAACCCAGTGAGCAAGGATATATATATTCCAGAACAAAAAGAAATTTTCACTTCATAGAATCACGGAATCACTTACTGGATTAATTTTCACTAGGAAGTGACTTATTTTATTCACTTCATTTGTGTTATAAACTGTTTAAGCCATGAGATTTCAAACTATATAAAATTACACTCTACAAAGTTTAAAATGAGGTAGTTTTCAATTGCTAGTATACAAGGAACAGAAGAATTTCTAAATTACTGCCCAGGAGCATGTGATGCTATGTTCTTGATTAATATGTTCTTGATTAATATGTTCTTTGTACTTTTAGAGGGGATATTCTGACTGAAGATGTTGATACAGTTAATCAGTAATTAGTCACTAATCCGTGCTTTTATGATTCGACACTTGAGTGAATCAACACTTAGGCAAAAAATATTACTCATTTTTTCTAATAAACATAGTGAAATACAAGGAATTAAGTGAAGTCGTCATGGTCACACAGAATCAGCAATAAAAGCAGTCAATCTTGAAGAAGTAGTGGGTCAAATATGCCAAATAATTGTACACTCCAGCAAAAGAAATCAATCATAACCACTCAGAAGCTTTGAAATCATATATCCAGTCTTAGCTTAAACATAAATGCCAGTTCTCTGGCTACACTTTAAATCAGTTTTTGTTCTCTATTTTTCCCTACTAAGAATTTCAGGGAAGGTCTGAACAATCAGGCATGAGGAACAAACTTTTATTGAAGGAAAAAGAATAAAATATTCCATTTGGGCTACTTTCCTGTTTGCTCTTCCCCCATCCAGGTGATTGCAAACACAGAAGAAACATTCTTGGCTTTAAACTAAGTAGGCATTCACTTTTTCAAGCATGTTCATTTACAAGGGTCCAATTTGGTTTCCTTCTGGTATTATACAGACACCTTTGGGTGATACTCTCTGTAGTCCCTTTTGAGGATGAAATTTGGTCTGCATACTTTACACTTGCTTTCAAAAATATTTGGTTTGTGGTAGCCTTGCACTGACTGAAAGACTACTTCTGGCTACAAATTATATAGCACCTTTTCAGAAACACCTCTATCTATCTCAGAGAAAAGTTCTTCCTGGGCTACAAGAACCATCAGACAATGTATGTAGGACACAATGTTTAATGATATATTAGCTGCACTGTGTAGTTTACTACATCACTTTATAGAAGCATCATGTTATACCATTCAGGTTGTGACAAATATCTTAAGTGTATCTGAGTACCAGTTAAAATACCTCAGATTTTACACAGAATATGCCCTTTGGAAACACATAATCTGTTTCATCATCTGGGAAATATAAGACAGTACTAGAACATTAGTTTTTTCTGCTAATGTAGCTAATAATGTAACTGTATGAAATAATGCTGAGAACCAGTTTTGGGGCAAAAAACCTTAGGCAGCTATATGAATTCCTGGCTAAGGAGGAGAGAGTCTAGCCTATCTTAAGCAATAAAAACCTTACACTGTTGAGTAAAAGGAAACAGGAGTCTGCAATATGGCCTTTTCCAGGCATCCCATCTTAATTTTAATGCTTATTGTACTTATGACTAGCACGTCACTGGCAAACACAGAAATGTTTGTTTCTTCATTACAAAGTGTGCACGTTACGTATCTTCTGTAATACTATGTTATAAAAAGTCTTTCATTGAGTTCACTTGGAATATTTCACCTTTGTTCAGACTGATTATATTAGGAATACTGGTTATATAGTAGCTTGTCAGCATTGTGTAATTTCAAAGAACTGGGTGCAAATCTTTCAAGAGGGAATAAGTATGTTTTTTCCCAGATTTTTTTCTTAATTCTCTATACTCTCTATGCGGTACAGCCCACCTCAACAGCCACAAATTACTTCTCTGCAACATTTTTAATGAGACATAATGATAAACTCTATTTCTGGTATAGCAAGGGAAACAGAGAAATTTGTCAAAGTAAGAAAACTGCAACCTCCTTTTCACCGCAGGCAGACTTTAAAAGAACAATCCTAAAGCTATGTAGATATTTCAGAGTTAAAAAAAAATATTCTAGATGCCGATATGTAGTACTACTAAAAAAGGTAGCCCAATACTTATATAAGGACCCTGATACTCCAGAGGTATATTCAGCTGTTGTTTCAATGATGGTATTAAATAATAGCAAAAGAAAACATCATTCTAGCCCTGACTGGGATCTAAAAGCACTAAGGAATCCACAGGACTGCGCGAACTTGCATTTAGCAATGTTTTCAGTAGCACATTCTGAAAATAGGAGCGGTATGTTCTAAGGGCAGGGCGGGGAATGCAGCTGAATTTTTTTTCTTCAACTTCACAGCAAGCTAACGGGAAGACTTTTACTTTGGTTGATGCTTCAACTTAGTCCAAGGCATTTCCTTATTGTCTTTCACTCCCCGTTTCCCCACATTAACATTCGCCGTGCCACCGGCCTATTAATAGATTGTATAAGCATGCACTGCAGACATATTCACCAGCGCCGTCGCACATATGGCTGTCACTCCATGTTCTGCACTGAAGGATGGATCCTTGCGGAAAACATTGCTGCCCTCAGACTTCCACTAGCCAATTTGACATCTTCCCCAGATCAGAGACCCTCGCTGGCACCTCCAGGGGCATGCTTGGGCCTATGCGCATGCTGGCTCCATGAATATTTAACAGAGAAATTGAGAAAAGACTTGCTAGTGATCCATCTGTTAAGCTGCTGGAGCTATACCAGGGACCCATGAATTGGCTGCAGACTTCTTCCATAATAATGCCAAGGTTCAATAGAGAATTTAAGGCATTCAGTTGATCCACTGCCCAGAGCTGACTACTGGCAAGAAGGGTGGCCACTGCATAGCTGGTGACAGCAGATTTACCACTGAATAAAGCCAAAGCTATCTCTGAAATAATCAGCTGTGACTAATAATAAATAGTAACCTTACGCTATAATTTTTTTAGGATAAATTTAGGATGTTTCTGCCCTATTTAAAGTGGTAAGGTATGTTTCTGCCCACCTGATTTTAGCAAACTCTGGTATTATGCTAGGATGCCAAATAATATCCCTTGGACTTTTTGGCTTCCAGAACGCACTTCCCTATCCAATACAGCATAATAATAACTGCCTTTTTGGAAGAGTGAATGGGATAAGAGGGAGAATAGCACAACAGATCTGTCCATTATATCACCTCCTGCCACCTAATGAAAGATTTTTGTTGGGGGGAAGAGGGGGGAAGAACATCGGGATTTCTAATAAATCATTGATGGCTCATAAAAAAGTTGAGTAGGTCTCCTGCAGAGTATATCACTCCTGTGTCAACATGGAAGCTGTGGGACAGCAGCTAAGTTTTCTCTCTGCCTTTCATTAATTTTAGATTTTGTTTTTATCCTTTAAAATTGAAATGATTTTGTGCTTTAAAAGTCAAGGAAGCCACATTATTACTTTTCAAACAGGCTCAACTATTTTAAAAGAAAGGTTAGAAGAGAACAGCTGGTCATTTTTCTCAGCATGCAGCAACAGTTTTGATTTTAGGTTCGATCTGCCTGCATTTTCCTTTTTCTTCTTATCTCCTCCTCTCAACTCACTGTCTCCATGGGAGTCATTCAAGGCTGGAAAAAAATGACCTCTAAAGGTTTGCTCCTTTAGAATTTTTTTAGCATGTTTAAATAAAATTCTTAACAAATGAAGTTAGTTGATGCCCTATGAACTGGATGTCATATACAAATAGAGGGAGAAGCTGTGTTCATCATAATGGCCTCTAGTAATTCTTAAACTCAGCAAGACCAAAATATAACCCTGTCTACTAGGTTTCAGCACTGGAAAAAAAACCTTCTGTTTCTCCACACTGACTGAGATTGGCAGTATCATGAGAGCTAACTCAGTTGTTAAAACCATGTCTAAACACAGTAATATGCCCAACTGCTGTAAAGCCCTTAAGTACCATTAAAAAGACAGAGTAGTTAGTAAAACTAAGACTGTGGTTTGATGGCACCATAAATCTGTCTTGAGGTCTCCAACTTAATGGTGTAGCAATGTGAAGCACAGCCCTGCTCTGGCTGAAACACACAATCTTGCATAAAATTTACCCAGTTTTTTTCTGACAGGCTTCTTCTATACAGGTATGTTTTTTCATTAGCCTCTGGTCCATGCAAGATTTTCTCTGGCCTTTGGTCTAGTCCTGCCATTCCCACTCTCTATCTTCAGAGCACTCTGGATGTCACCAGCCTTCTCTAAGCATGATGTCAGAGCTTCCATTTTGGCTGTATTTCCATTTTAGTTTTTCATTGCAGTTGAACCTTTCCTGATCATGGACTCCTGCACCAGCTTTAAGTAGTTAGACCTTTTGCACCCAAGCAGCTGGAACAAAGAATGTCTGAGTTTGTCCACTTCATGTCTTTGCTTTTGTCTGTTTGGTGGATTTGTTTTTCCTGAAGTTTTGTCTTTTGGCATTGGAACAGGAGCTGTTGGCCCAACCAGAACTCTGGCAGTGCACATTAGGAAATAGTCTGCCATTCCCTTCTGCACAGATGCTTCAGTGTAGGCTCCAAAGCGACCTGGGCTCCAAGACTGGGCTCCACAAGAGGCTACAAATAAAGCCAAAGAACAGACAATCTGGCGCTGCAAGATTAGCATACCTTTAGTAAGAAGCACCTGAGGATGCCCTTTAACACCGGTTCACTTCACCCAAGGAAGACAGACGTCCCAAAACCCATGACAGGGTTATCCAGAGAATGGGTCTTTGCCATTACCTATTACCAGAATCAAACAATTGATCAACTTGTCACAGGCTAGAAAATGAACCCTTCTTTCTGGTCATTTGGAGGGGAAGCTTTAGTGTCATTATCTGGGGCTGCAGTTTGGCCCTGGATGCTTGGCCAAAAGACTGACTATTCTGTGCTGATGGTCACACACCTGCACCGGTCCCATTCTATTTGTCTAAGTCTACCTCACACCAACATTTTTCAATGAAAGGATCCTACACTTTGGGTATGGGAGCTACCCTAACTGGAGACATATTCACCCCATACACAGTCTCCACACTTGATTAGGCTGGAACAAAAGAGACTAATTTTTTAGAAATCTCTGATGACATCTACACATGCACAAAAATTCTGAGTGACAATTCATTACAGTCAGGAATGCATTTGGTGAAGTTAGGCCAGCCTGTATTCACATTTCCGCTCCTGAATAATTATCAATCATATGCTACATCTCAGAAATGTGGTATAAGACTGAACTGTAGTTCAAAACACTGATACAGCATCCACCAGATGGTCCTCAATATATAAAGTCTCTTCCTTGATCCTGTGTGGGTTGCTTTTCCTGACCAAGAATTCAGCATTCGCCTCTGTCACCACACACAGTAGCAGTATCATGCTGTATTTGGCTAGACTTCTATTGATCATGGAGAAAATAAGTTCCATCGTTATGTCTCGTCACAGCCATTTTACAGACACTAACACAGGCCATGTCAGAGAGCATCACCAACACTTTCAGTTATTTTACACTCAGCAGTTTCAACTGGATTGATAATTTTTTCTCACTTCAGCTGAATTTGGCATAGTAGAGGTAACTGTGCCAAGGCAGGTGCCTAAGTTGTACAGGCTGACTTAGATGTTGGAAGCGTTAATCTCTTCTTCATTGACTGCAGGATATCAGACCATATGCCTAGGTTTCAGGTGGCCACAGTCAAAACAAGATGAATACCACCTATTGCACAGGTTCTGGGTCTATTAAAGCCTCTAAACAAGACTGCAGGAGCAGAGAGAACTACCAAGTCCAGACAAGAAGAAAAGCCAGCATGCCTCTGCTGGTGCAACTCAGTGCTAATGGAGCTCCAGCCTTTTTTCTCCACTGCCTGCCTGACAGTTGGCTAGATAGTGTTATGCTGATCCAAGTGACCCTCTGGATGCAGGTGTTGGCGTAATTATCCCAGGAGTTTCAGCCCACTTCACACTGGAGCTGCTATACACGAGCTGGCTTAGAGGAGATTCAACCCAGGGCCCACACTGTGCTACCATTGCTCTTTAATCACTGACCTCTTCTCAAGACTGTCCAAGACCACCTGGAGTCACTGCTGCAAGATGGATTTGCCCTCATCCCTAACTGCAGTGCTTCTACTAGCAATAATTCCAGTCACAGCCCAGAGCTCAGAAACTCCGCAAGGGACTCAGCAGGAGGAGTTCCTTCACCTTATCAGCGAAGTCTGCAAGCTGCAGGAGATCAATGGCAGTTTGAAGTGACTGCTAGAATCAGCCCACATCTTCCCTGCCGATGTCCAGCATGGACAGGAAGCGATGTGTGCATCCAAAAGCCAGGCACAGGATGCAGCAGACACGGGTTTAACCACACCAGTTATATGCATGTTGATTGTTCTGCAGCAATAATCAGGCCAGACCATACTGCTTGACAGCTTCTGGACAGTCTAGGTTGCCAGTGGTTAGACAGGGATTTCTAATGCTTATACTTCTGGGATGAGGCTTGGGAGGTAAACCAGTTCTCAGAGATCTTCCTGCTCTGAGACTGTGTTCTGCCAGGAACAATTATTCCTTACACAGAGCCTGAGATCCCCGGATTAGCCAACAGTCCTTCCAACCACTTCCAGGCCAGTCCCCTTAACACCCAAAGCAGCTGCCACAGAAATTTTATCTTCAGATTCCTCCTACAAGACTATGGGAAGATGTTAGCCAACCACAGACAAGCAGGTCATAGGAGATTATTACTGAGCAATTTATGAAGAGACAATCACAGTAAATCTCTAATATTTCCTGATCATCAAAACCTGCAACAAGGTTTGTCCCAACACCTTGTTGAGCAAAGCTAAATACCAGGCAGGCTCTGTAGACCTTTACAAGTTTCTCCATCTGAGGACCCAATTAGGCAAGCAGAATTTGTAAACCATCTAAGACATTTAATGGTGGGAGGCATCTGAAGTCAAGGCTGGAGTTAATACTGGCAGTACAGAGCTATTCCAGGCACCAGTACATAAGGCTGTACAGCTTTGATCCCATGACAAAAGTCAGTGCTTGTAACACCAAATTAGAGGACAATTATTTTTACCCAAAAAACAAAATCAAAAACCCAAAGTAACCCTTGGGAGGAGATATTACTGTTTATATCCTTAGTTGAAAAGGAAGAGTTTATGCATCCATGTAGAAAATGTTTAACATTTCTGCTGAAAATGAAAACAAGCAGCGCAGTTTTGACCTGTACTGTAGAGCAGTGTGGTGGAATCTGATCGCTGTAATCTAAATATACCGTGCAATCATCCATTCCTGTGGGAGGGCTGCATGCAACAGCAACAACGATAAACAGGATGATGGGTGACACACAACTTTTTGCTTCTTTAAAAACATGTTGCTCCTTTCATAATGAAACTTGAAGTCTGTGCATCCCTAATTCTTCCAGTCCCTTCCATTTCCCCAAAGCATCATCTTTCACATACTGCCCTCCTCATTTCTCCTGCTGCACATGAAACATTATGCAACTTGTCTGGCTCAGAGCTGTGCTGCACTGATCAGCTAGTCAGCACACATACATTGACTGGCCACTTAGATGTCCCCTCTCAGAATGGATAATGGACTGAATTCTAGCAAGGTTTCTCCCCAGAAGAACATTCATTATGGTTTCTACCTAGCCATTGCATGCCATCTATCCCGGTTAATTTTTTTTCATCCTTCTGCTACCAACATTTCCTAAGTTGATAAATGGATTTCACACCTACTGGGCAGGAAAGGTGTGGGCTGTTGGGAGGAAGCTAGAGGGAAAGTGACAGACAGAGCAGACAACATGATTTGATAAGCTAATTTCTTCAGGAAGCTAAATATGTAAGCCTGTACAAGATCATGTTTCTTCTTCCTGATGATGATCCTTTTCTAAGGACATAGGCATTTGAATAAAGCAGATTTCTTTATCACAATGTAAATGTGTTCCTTAGAAGTTTATGTGGGTGTACACCTATACTGTCAAATGAAACAGGACCATTCCCTCAGTCTAAGTGGCTTGATCTGACTGCATCCACATGGTATAGCAATTGGCCCTGTGCCTGTTTTAGTTTGGATACGTACTAATTTCTGCTAACTTCAGATTCTAACAGAAATAGCTAGTGTCAGACACTCTGTCTAACAAGTCAACTGTGAGACCCTGCAGACAAAGACTTCGGGTAGAGTACCGCTGAGAGTTTCTGCTCTCACTAAAATTTGGATGCCTAGTGGACAGGTCAAGGTCTCTTTTGCATGTGCACACTAAGACAAAGATACACAGTGACAAAAGTGTCGATCCAGTGATGGAAAACTCCGAGAAGTAAGGTCTTTCTTTTTTTGCACAGCATGCAGGAATAAAGAACTCACAAAGCTCCACTGGAAAGACTTTCACCACCACCTCATCATCACCTCCCCACACACAGACACACAGAGAGAACACCTTCCTTCAAACTTCAGCCTGCTGAAGTTACAGAGGATGTCTCAGAGCTCTCCAGCAAAAGAAGCCCTCAGGGAACACAGCTCTGTTTTGTAAGATTGAACTGATTTACTTAGTCCCTGCCAGGCTTCCTTTGAACAGCTGGTGTCATCCAACCCATTTTTGCATGCCCCATCCCCACAGGCAAATCAGAGACGTGCTTATTTCTCTGAGTCTCTTATTGTAGGAAAACCTACCTATCTCAAACACATGATCCTATCACAACACTGTGACATATATGTTACTAAAAAATTATAATGGTGTTAAATTGATCCTCCATTTCCACCAGCATCTCCAAAGGTTCTTGAAATCATAAATAAACTTCTGTTTAAAACTGTGGTGTTTTTAGAAGGAACTCTGCAATGAAAGAGAAAAAGTTTTGATCTTTGCCCTTGTTGCTTATTTCCTCTTCCGAAACTTTATGAAGACACACTGAAGTGATGACAAGGAAAATATTTATTCCTCTTGCTGCACTGGGGGGCAGGGCGGGGGGGAAGGAGGTGCACAAGGAGGAAGATGGGGCAGTAAGGAATGGAGGGAGCTGTGTAAGGCAAAACTGTAAGCCATACAAAAGCGTGAGAGAATATTGCAGAAATTTATCAACTATGCTTGTTTGACAAATGTTTTCTATGTCAAGTAACGTATTTGATGAACAGCCTAAGAAGCTGATTGAATACCAGAATAACTGATTTGTCAAACACGTTATTTGATGAAAGATGACAATTTATTGACTAATGGTTGGTTTGGTTAATCAAATCTCAAAGTCAAGAAAAACTCCCCGGAGGCCAAATCCTGAAATCTTTAATTCAAACCATGGGTTGCTCCACACCAAAGTACACAGCAATTCACTGCAGCCAAGATGCTGCTGTTCACCTGGTGGGAAATGCACAGAAAATGAATCTATGTGCTTGAGGTTCTCATATTTTGAACTGAAGAATGCATTTCAGTGACCATTATAAATATACAACATTTTTCCCCCAAATGTCTTCAACATTCTCTTTTTCTATCCAACTGCAGATGTTTGTATAAAATATAGATATTAAAGTGCATGAAAGCAGCAGTCTTGAGAAGGGTCACTATCATCAAACATTTAGTCTTAAAAATACAGACTCCACTGGCACACAGGAACAGTTTAGACAAAGAAAAGGACACAGGAGACAAGTAGGGTCACCCAGAACTAGAACAGCTGTATCTATAGGTATTATAAATATAATTTGTCATTTAGTATATGCATTTTATCATTTTATATATGCATTTAATTAATAGTATATTGCATTTATCACTGAAATAGACCAGGCTTTTGATGTTCCTGGTGTTGTTACTGACCTTTTCAGACAAGCCCATATTAGTTCTGGTCACCTTTCCGTGGTGGTCGTGTAGACTTTGCAGCATGAAAGAGAAATGTTTCTTTCCTGTTGCCGATCTACACTTGACATGGTCAAGGAAAAGGGTATCAAGAGAGTGTGTGCCCATATGAGTGCAGGAAGGTAGGAACTGCATCCTGAGAACTGAAATGATAATGTAACATTCCATAAACTTGTAGAGTAGAAGATATTTCATTATGTATTTTGGCTTTTATTTTGCCACTACATCACTCCATCGCTCCATTCCCCTCTCTATCCTCATTCCCTTTTGATGTACAGTGCTAACTTTGGGCAGCCCTAAATAAAATGTGCTATGTAAAAGTGGTAGGTGTTATCATGTGGAAATAAAACCAAATTAGAAAATATTCCAATAGCTGCCACTGCCTAATAATCAGAATAAATCTTGCATTGATGTCTAAACGAGAAATAATATACTGTTTTACTGACTTACTTGTATCTAAACAGAATCATATACTCTGAATGTATTTGCAGATACAGCTGAATTCTTCTTAACTCAAATTACTGCAGAGAATCAAGATTTATACTGTTTGATTGCATACATACCCTAGCACTTCAGATTACTTGCTTCTGTCAGAACTGCACTTCTGTGCATGAATGACTCAGTTTAGCTTTACTGTATACTATTACTACAGAGTGATATACTGTTGCCAGAGAGGCATGCAAGGAGAATAGGCATCCTATGCAACTTGACATTCACTGGGGATTACACTTGAGTTATTTCTTATGTGTGACTGCCTTTTCTGCCTGCCTGAACTTTATAACCATTGAGGGAGGTTGGCTGACAAAGCCAGAGTCAGAAGAGAGTTACTGATGCTAATTGCACTTAGGAAGAGCATTCTACATAAAACAATTCCTGCCATAAGAGACAGCATTAAACAAGAGAAACATCTGACTGGAAGGAAATCAGGGAATAAGAGCAAAAGAAGTGCCTAGTTGGAGATATTCTGATGAGTTGATGGAATCTGGAAGCAGGTCCCCTTAGCTTGAACAATGCGCCTAAATTGACCAGAATGCATGCAAATTCTTCATGGGCTACATTGCTAAATGCAAGGCCAAGTGATGTTTCAGTGCTTAGGTTAGGATACCCTCTTTTCACACATTTCCTGTCCTCGTTCTTTTATCCTTTCTCCAGTTCTGTCTTTAAACTCTCTATAGCTTAGTAGGAGGATGCCAGTAACATCTGTAACCTGGGAAAAACCCAAGATGACTTACGTGTTACATGCTCACAGGAACCCATCATCCCAGAGTTGATGTCCTCCCTGGCTCAGCCAGTCTACAATAAGATACACGTAGCAAAGGCACTGAAGGTGCTGTCTCCCATCCAGATCTGTGTCTGAACACCCAGTAGTCTCTACTACCTGAGGTGAGCTGAAGTAAGCACCAGGAATTGTGAGAAACTTCTGGTTCTCATTTCTTTTAGTAGGCTTCTTATGCAGAAGGGCACATAATGCACACACCTGCACTGGGATTGATGTAATTTTTACATGGAAAAAAACCCAAACTTTGAGATGAGTATACATTATAAGCCATTTTCACTGTAGGTGGTTATGTAGTAAAATGAGCATGTAAGAAACACATATTGTATATAGCTACAATACAGATACAGATTTAAAGAAAAATAAATAACAGGAATCACCTTCATAAAATCATAGAATGGTTTGGGTTGGACAGGAGCTTAAAGATCATCTAGTTCCAACCAACTTTGCTCACTTGCACAAATGTCCAAACAAAGGTACCTCTAACACAGTTAGGGAAACTACCAGAAATTTTCTGATCATTAAAAATGTCTGATATATGCCCTGTACTCTCTGGGGCTTCTGTGTAAATCTATGCCATTCAGACCATGGATTGAATTTCATTATTTATGTATTTGTGTTGTGTTTTCTTATTTTTCTTGAGCTTGAATGAACCCTTTACCAAAAAAAACTCTGACATACTTTGACACTGAAAGCAGAGTAGATAAAAGGAAGAGAAAAAATATGAGTATCAGGAAATAAGCCCAAGTAAAAAGCATCGATTTTCATAGTCTGCAATCGTGACAAAAATATTTACTGGAAATGAAGGCATGCTATTAACATGATTCCTCATGACACTACAAAAGGAATCTTGCAATAGGATGATTCAGGTAAAGAAGCTAACTCCAGCACTCTTCAGAAAGAAGTACAGTTATGAAAACACAACTGCAGCATAGAATCTGTTTATAAGCATTAAAATATTTCCAAGTTTCAGAATTATTCAAAGGGGAGAAAGAAAAAGTACAATAACTAGTCCACAAAACTGTGGACATTAGAAACTTTGAATATTATCAAATTTAAAAGTATCTAATTTTTATGATAAATATATGCTAAAGTGATCATGAGAAACTATTGGTATTACCAATGTTTTTCCATTTCAATAATTTCTTGTGTAATATATTTTAATCAAAAAGAAGAGATTAAAAAAATTATGTGGGTTGACTTGTTTACTGATACTTTGGAAACAAAAATATTGTGACTATATTGCACAAAATATTGTACATCTTACATTAGAATGAAAATTAAAAATAGCATAAGCATGTATTGCCAAGACAATTTTGAAAGAACATTTGAGCTCTTTCCTATGGGTTCATTGGAACAACTTTGAGATTTTTAAAGATTTTGTTGAATTATTTTGTTGTTCTGTTAATAACACCACAATTACGGGGAAAAAAGTATTAAGAATGAACAATTCACTGGACTCATCCTGTTGTAATGAACCATTGCATTCTAAGCATTTTTTGCAGTGTAGCACAGCAGCCTGCAATCTGAGTGTTTTAAAATAAGTACTTGGATACTATGTAAGATATGTCTTAATGGCCACATTATTTTATTACCTTGTATTGGAGCATTACCACACACTGGGCGGTCTTGGAAAGAATCTGGTCATTGCTCATGAAGTCTCAGAGGAGTCAACAGAACTTTTGTACTTCTTACCATGCATGCTTTGTGCAGATTATCCAGCACATAGTAAAAAAGAAGACCAGCCTCAGGTTGGTCACCGTCATTGTTTCTGCAGTGATGGCCTGATCATAACATCTACTCAATGAAATACTGGCCAGTGAACAGTGATGCTGAGCTCTTGCTTCATTGCAATGGCCATTACCTTGGGCCCAAAGGAAAACCCCCATCGTGCAGAATGAGCATAACACCTAACTTCAGTCAGAGAAGTTGTGGATGCCCCATCCCTGGAGGGGTTCAAGGCCAGGCTGGAGCAACCTGGTCTGGTGGGAGGTGTCCCTGCCCATGGCAGGGAGAGTTGGAACTCAATGATCTTTAAGATGCCTTCCAACTCTAACCATTCTGTGATTCTGCGATTCTATGATTCTCATAATTTAAGGAGAGTCTCAGTGGTCGGTTTGTTCCTTTGTATAATCAAGGAGGAAGCAGCTCCTGACCATTTGCCCTTTCACACTGGCAAGCCCTCCATGGTCTGTCTGCTCTTTGCAAGTTTGCACTCGTGATCCCGGAGCAGCGACTCCACAGAACGTGGTTTTGAGAGCACTGTGTGCTTTGGGTGACATTTTCAGAGGCACAAGAGGAGCTTTTGTGTAGGGCTGTGTACATATCTGGAGGTCAACACTGAGCACAGCAAGGCGGTGTGCCTCCCTGAATAGACAAGCCCCAAGCCCTGTTATCAAATCAAGAGATCTTGGCTCTAAAGTGCCTAAGTCACTTTTGAAAAGATAATACCAGGCGTATTTGTAAAATGTAACTTTTTTGATGGCCTGGCTCCTGGAAGACATCAGCTGCTCATATAGACAGAAACTTTGACAGACTCGCATGGAAAGTACAGGTTCAGCCAGCTGCCTCCTTCCTTCTGTATTTAAAGTGCAATTTCCTACAGGAGAGGGGAAAGATTAGGAGTCGGTATCTCACTTCATTTGCCCTCAGAACACAGAAATACGAGGCGATATTTTGAGAGGCAGCATGAAAAACCCCACCACAGAGGATAAAAGGCTATCGTTTCATAAACCGCCCGTTTCCTCAGAAAGAGAGAGAGGGTGGGGGGGGGCTTTGTGATGGAAGCTCTCTGTTGTTGAGGCGAAAGCGCACACGTATATGCAAACATATCCCACATCGTCCGTGACGCGCTGCTTGCCTTCTAAACATAGAGCGTGTTATCAGCGCCCGCCGTACGTACCAGCAGCTGACGGGCTGCTCGACACCATGTTTATCTAACGGACCATAATAGCCAGAGCCAGCGAGCACAATGGACAGTCAGATGTGTGAGTATGTTCTGGGCTAGTACAAGTCCTTTTTTTTTCTCTTCTCCAAACAGGGAAAGGAGGGGGCGAGGGCATTACACAAGACGGATCACACGGCTGTCCAGCAGCCGCTGAACCATAGCATAAAGGCCTTGTTTAGATAAATAATGACTCCTTTACTTTATTCTTAGAAGTGGAAGTCTCCAGAGCTGAAACATAATGTCCCACAACTGCTGCTGGCATCTGTTTTGCAGGGAAAGGATTGGGCCATTTACAAGGGGATCCATTTTCACAAAGGTCTGCTCTGTTGTGGAGAGAATTCATCTCTTCCCATCAATAGATCCCATCCACTTACAAAGGGCAACAAGGCAGTGAGCTAAGAGTTTCAACACACTGTTTTGGAAATGAATTAGGCAGTCGAATCGTATCTTCCTCAGGCCTTTTCTGAGCATCCTACAAAGTGTCCCAGGAAGAGTATACTAAGCAAAGGGAAAAACGGCTGAACAATTTGGATTGTAAGATATTTCCTTCTCCATTGTATTTTTAACTTTATAATTTAGAACTATTTCATCATTTAACCTCATAGTTTGCTGAGTTCTGGAAATTAGAATAAAGAAGCTGACATACTTCCCATATACACACAAAGGCTTAAGATTTCCTTATAAACTGAGTATCTGAAGGCACATGATTCACAGAAGACCTCACTACCCATAAGACAACCACAGCAGTCTGAGAGATATTTTCTCTCATGTCAGGATGTGAACACAAAAAGAAAGGGTAAAGTAAATAACAGTGGTTTACTTCTGAATCCTATCTCAGTTTCTGCTGAGAAACTGCTTTGGAGCAGCACCTGCACTGTGGATAGTTTATTCATCAAATTATTACTTTTCCCTAGTTGTGACTTATTAGTAAATGGATTATGAACTCTATTATTATTATACTAGATATTCATTGTTGTTCAAAAAGCACCTTAGTCTGTTGTTAGTTCATCACCTGATCATGACAGGCTTTACTAGTCATTTTGGAGAGCATGCAAGAGTTGAGTCCATCATGGAAACACCTAACTTGAGCTTCACAACCAAGAGAAGCTCACTTCATTGTTTGACAAATACAGGGTCTCCCCACTGGCGAGGAGCAAGTGGGTCCTACTCAAACACACCTGCAGCAGATGTCATGCAGGAAGAGGGAGTGAAGGGGGATGGAGGGACAGAGAGAGCCTCCTTGAGAGGTTACAGCCAAGTGGCAACCTGGCTGTCTGGAGGACTCTTTTGGAAGGAGGAGAAAAAGCTGAGGGAGAATGACTGAAAGCCTGGATACATGGGGATATGTCCAAAGGAAGACACAAAGGTCAGGTAGGATGACCTATTTTGAGTGTCTGGCTTTATTGCACTTCTGGGAACTTTATTACTGCAGAAAGGATGGAGGCAAAGAGTGCTTTAATTGACAGGCTAACGCTGACAGGCTGCGATAGTCAGGGGAGACCTCTGCCTGGGCAGGAGAGGGAACGAATCTTTAAACTGACTGCACGAGTGCTTCTGAATTTTTTGCCTTGCTTTTCATCTTTATAATGCTGTAAATTTTAGAATGAACTTTAAAGGGTAACCAGTAGGCATTAGTTGATATACCTGCTTCATGGGTAGTTTAACTAAGGCTCAGGAAAGCAAAAAGGGTTTACTCCTTTTGTGTGAGGAAAGATTGGCAAGAGCACAACAAAGTGAAGGGCATTTGGGAATGCTATTTCAAGTATTCTAGAAGCAAAACCACATAGTGACACCAAGCCATTCAGGAAGCTATAATTATCTACTCTGTTTTGGAGAATACTTGTGACAAACCAGTCAGTGTTGCAAGTGGTGGCCTCAGATAAGAAAAGGAGTCTGTAAAATTCAAGCTTCAGCAGAAAACTAAGGGTGAGTCACAACCAGGGTTAAAACTGCAACAAAAGCCCACATTGCATTAAGATCCTTCATTAAGATAAACACCCAAGATACATACACATACAATCCCTATTGCCTCCTACCAGGAACAGTTCAGTCCTTTCCTGATGATTTTATATACCCACCCTCTGGGGATACAGCTGACTGCCAGCAATTACCCTTGATACACCAGCAGGTATTTCCTGAGGGGAAATGACAATCCTAATAGCTAGTGGCTGGTAAGGCTCCAGCTGACTGAGCCAGTTTTAACTCCTGACAAACTGGGGCCAGTCCATTCACCTTGTCACAAGTACTTTAATGCCTTCTTTGGAGAGGACTCAATGTTCCTAGAAAAAAATAAAATAAAATTAGAGGGCTTTTATGAGTGCAAAACTTTGCATCTCTCATTTCCATCTGCTTCTGGTTGCCAGGCTGCAGAGCAGAAATCTGGAACGGGTCACAGCATGGCTCAGGCTCCCCAGATGATCTCCACTACTGAGCTAACAGGAGGGTGTGAAGGTCTCTAAGGATGCAGCTTCACGACTGGTGAAGGGGAAGACTTTCCGTGAGAAAGCAAGTAACAGAATCCACAAACCTTCCCGGGGCTCCATTTTCAAAGGCAGGTCAGACCATGTCTGTGCCACCACCACGTGCCCGAAGCTTCCCAGTTGCCAGCTTTGCCATATCCTTGTGGCACAGCCTCCTCAGCACGTGCTGTACCCCTCAGCACCCTGCCATCTCCAGGTGCCACCAGGTAAGCTAAGGCCCACCCCATGTAACTTCTCTCCCTGGACCTGGCAGCAAGAGGCTGCTCCCACCTGAATCGGGGTTCCAAATGAAATCCATGTTCAGCCCTTCACCCCGGAATTTAAATGACACCATTGGTGCTCAGTGAGCTAATTATCTCCACTTGCAAATTTGAATCAATGGCAGCAATATTTTACGAAAGGGAGAAGGGAAATTTCCTAACGACTGGCTACTATGCACTACCTAAGCCATGAAGTACAATGGTCTCACTGCTGCCTTTGGCAAAGCTTACACCAACCAGTTGCTTCCTCCTTCCTGCAGTAACATCTCCTTCCCATTTCGAAGTGGTCAAGTTTTCTCACATAAAAAGTTCACTTCAAGCTACTTCTACTCTTCTGTCTTCCTCTTTCCGACCGACCTCTCTGCAAGCTGTGTCAGTTAACTGCTGCAGTTTCTGTTATTTCACCTCTTAATAAAAATATGCATAGCGCGAAGAGAACTACCAGTCTTCTTGCATACGTGAGACTCTTAAACAGGTTCTCCTATTTCACAGCTTAGCAGGAGCCACTCTAATAGTCTTTTCACCTCCAGCTTTCACATACTTACGCAAGAAGCCGTTGCCTTACTTTAGCATCGTAACTCACCCTGGGAACGTTAAACCATATCTGGCTAATACACACTTTCTGACACTATTCCTAAAGCAAACTCTTTTCCATTTCATGTCATGCCTTTTCTTTTCTCAGAAGTGGATCTCAGAGACAGATTTTTAAAGCAACCATTTCTCAGGCCAGTCCATTGGATTCTATCTGTTCTCCTTGGCAGACGTTGACAGGAAGCCTCTCTTCTGGGAGCGGATTCCTGGTGGGAGGAAGAGTTACTGGAGTGCATTGACTTAAGTTTAGACTTTCGCTTCCACTTTTTCACAGCAATTGTGAAACACTTGGGTACACCCTACCCTCATCTAATAGGATATGGATAAATCCCATTGAGTTCAATAAGACTTTTGCTTCTCACGCACTTAGGCACTTCTGGAAATTCCACTGTTAAACCTCTTAGGGTGAACATGAATCTAAAGAGGAGGCCCTCAGCAGCTCAAACCCTGATCTGTATCAGCTTTGGGGTTTATAAAACTGAAATCCAACTAATGAAGATTTTAGAAAAAACAGCAAAACTCTTCCATTTGCTCCTCAGTTGGAGGTAAACAAAACCATAAGTCTCTTACTTAAATATTTTCCCCCTCAATTATATACATACATACATACATGCATATGTAATATGTGTATACATAGGAAGCATGAATAAAACAAACCAAATCCGTATCACCTATAGATTTTGAAAATTCAAATCCAGATAGGTATAGTACGCAAGCCTAAGACATTGTATATATGGCTTTTGTATGTATTATTATTTAGCAATAGTAGAATAAAATATTTAACAATAACCAGGAATTAACAACATTTTGTTGGCTTTTGCTTTTTACTGTAAATCAGCTTCAGTCTGCTGCTAGCTGGCTTTGTCTCCTTAAAAATGTTTCTCAATGCTTTGTTAGAGACAAGTGTTCTAATGTTATTGCCAAATTTTTGCCAGATTGAAAATGTGCATAGCTTATTTTCCTTTTAAGACTGCACAAGAACAGTATGTCTCAGGGCTCAGTTTGCAACTCCTGCAAGTTCTCACTGATTACTTTCTTAAAAGACTGTAGTGCCTACTTGGCCAAAACACAGATCAGGACCCTACTGTTCAAAATTTCACTGGTTTGCACAGCTTCCTCAATAGGTAGTTCTGAATAAATGGTGCCATATTCAGTGCTTCCAGCAGGGAGTTTAGAAATGCAGCTCTAATAAAGATATAGGCACATACCAGAGTTTCCAAATATTTGCTCAAAAGGGAGCCAGAGAAGCAAAGCCTGCAGCTAGGAAGTGCAATTCATTATACAATTATGCATGATTTTTTGGGAAAGGACTACCAACTACCAAAAAAAAAGCAGTATTCAATGGAGTGCAGAGGCCTACAGGAGAGATGGAGAGTGACTCTTTATCAGAGAGTATATCGATAGGACAAGGGGTAATGATTTTAAATTGAGAGAGAGGAGATTTAGATTAGATATTAGGAAGAAATTCTTTCCTGTGAGAGTGGTGAGGCA